>CM061548.1:66684781-67059781 GCA_030864215.1 Capsicum pubescens | reverse complement strand
ATGGCAACAATCGCAAGGACATTCAAAATAAGATCCGGAAGAGCACAAATCGGAGGAAGTTGTCTAACCATGCTGAAAAATTTAGTTCAGCGGAAGCTGGCATGTCTAGAGTAAAGAATAAGAGTCATACACCAGCTGATAGTGATGGAGAGCATGGAAGGTTTAATCTGGCAGACCTGTTTGATGATTCAGATTCTCCAGTGTTTGAATTGAGTTTGCAAAACGATGGGAGCTATGAGCTTCAACCAGACAATTAAGAGTTCTGACGTAGACAAGCTCAAATTTGGTAAAAAGAATATGCAAATCATCCTTGTTCATATGTATACTTTTGCATCTTTTACTATTCACTGATTAAATCTAGATCAGAAACTTATAAGAACTGTGAGTTCAGCACGTGAAGTGTGAACTCGGGGTGGAGGCTCTTGTAGGATTCAAAAGGATATACAACTTATCAAGAATTTGACGTTACAATTGCTTATGATTGCCCACAGAATCCCTGATTACTATCCCACCTCTCCCTCAAGGGTGAGAGGAGGGAAAATGATAATTTTCTGAAATTTGGTATTTGGGACCTCCATTTATGTCGGTTAAGTAAGTTCTCAGTATCAATATATAAATGTTTGCTGCCCAAAGGACTTGATGTTATTCTCTGCTTGAAGTTTATATGTTTTCCTGTTCACTTTGTTTGTTTGAGTGCTGAAATGATTATTACAAGTTTTCTTGTCTAATGTCGGGGTTGTTTGGTTCAAAACCAGGATATTCCAGGATTACAATCCTGGCACCAAAACCAGGATTATGACCTGGATAATCAATCCCACCTTCTATATGAGATAAGTTATACCAAGTTTTTAGTATAAAAATAATACTGATTTTAGCTAATACCTCCAACCAAACATGAGATATCCCTTGACCAAACGGCCCCTTAGCCTATGACGTTGAGCTGAATGTTGACTTGTACAATTCATTGGTTCACGGTATGTAGACATGGAAGAGGTATGGTATGCAGTGCTATTTTATCAGTTGACACATCACTAGTCTCTTCATTCAGTGAATTTTTATTTTTTAAATTCTTTTTGAGAAGCAGTATTTTATTTACCAAATAGCATTCTGTACAAGAATCAAAACTCCAAGTAAATTGGCAGTGGACAAGACCCCAAAGCCAAAAACTATGCTATCACTTCTTCCTCCTCACTCTAATTAACAACAACTAAAGGATAAATATTAAGAGAGTCTAACTTCCTCCCTAATTTTAGGCTGATTATCTCCCTACACATTAGATCCCGGATTACTTGTCTATCATCACTGCTGAATCTTTAACTCCCTTGGAAAACTGTAGTATTTCTTTTCTGCCAAATCTAATAAAGACACCCTGTAGTATCACCCTGCCTCATGCGATTCTTGAAAATCAATAATTGGTATATGACAAAAAATATAGACAAAGACAAGACCCATTATGTATATTAATCTAAACAGACCCATAATATTTTCAACTTTTAACAATTTTATGTCATGTATAATCAATTTTTGAATGTGTGGTACAGTTGGTGCTAAGAACTGTTGGGAAAGACAGGGGCACTATGAAAGAGCCCGACAGGGTAGCAGCGGAAGAATACCCAAGTCTAAACTTCCCCTTCCAATTTGAACTAAGAGGAGACAAGCAAACCAAGCAAAACAAAGTAATATGGCAACAAATGAATTACCACACAAATGCAATAGGGCAAGAATAAAGGCAATCACACAAGACACCAAATTTACGTGGAAAACCCTTCGGTGTGAAGAGTAAAAAAACACGGGACCAAACCTCCACTATAATCACCAAATAGTTACAATATTGTTCTCCAAAATGGCCACAAAATAAGTGCCAAACAACAAGAAACAATACATAAACCACAGCACCAAACACTAGAGAAATAAAGGAGTGAAAGCACAAAAAGCGCAGCTACTATTCGGGAATGAAGAACAGGAGCTACAGGTCACCAAATCAAGCTCCGTCAGTTCCTAATCAAAGATTGAGATGAGAGGAACAAGCAGTCCAAAAATAAGCTCAATCGGACAAGAAACGAAGCGGGAATCGCAATTTGAAGTTGACAACTATGACTGGAATTTAGGTGCGAAAATCAGCTTTGTTTTTCTCTCTTTGGCTGCTGAAAACTCTCTTTTTGTGATAGTGAATAAAACCTAAAAAGATCAATATATATGCCCCATAGTAATGGACCTATGGGCAAAAGTGGGTTGGTTCAAATTGGGCTTCATTTATCCACATAGGAAGGGAAAAAGACCCAATAACCCAACAATTCTCCCCCTCCCAACTATGTGGAGGAGACCGCCATCCCGGCGATCATGCAACAATCTTCAAACTTTCCTCTTGGAAAAACTTTAGTTATCATGTCGGAACCATTATCATCCGTATGAATCTTCTCAAGTTCAAGCAACTTAGAATCCAACACATCCCGAATCCAATGGTATCTCACATCAATGTGTTTAGACCGACCATGAAATGTAGAATTCTTGCCAAGATGTATGGAACTTTGACTGTCGCAATGAAGCACATACCTCTCTTGAGCACAACCAAGTTCCCCCAAGAATCTCTTCATCCAAAGCAATTCTTTACAAGCTTCAACACAACAATAAGCTCAGCTTCTGTAGTAGATAGAGCAACACATTTTTGCAACCTAGATTGCCAAGACACAGGTCCCCCTGCAAAAGTAACCAAATAACCTGAAGTAGACTTGCGATTTTATCAACATCACCGGCCATATCTGAATCAGTATAACCACAAAGGATAGGCTTCCCTGTACCAAAACACAAACTCAGACTAGAAGTGCCACAAAGATATCTCATAATCAGCTTCACAACATTCCAATGTTCTCTTCCCGGATTAGAAAGAAAACGACTAACAACACCAACAACATGAGCAATATCCGGTCTTGTGCAAACCATTACATACATCAAACTACCAACAGCTGAAGCATAAGGAACTTTCTTCATATCTTCCTTCTCATCATCACTGGAAGGACACTGCTTCGTGCTCAACTTGAAATGCATAGCTAAAGGTGTATTGACAACCTTATCCTTGTCCATGTTAAACCTTCGAAGTACTTTCTGAATGTACTTCTCTTGTGATAACCACAACTTCTTGGCCTTTCTGTCACGGACAATCTGCATGCCAAGAATCTGCTTTGCTGGTCCTAAGTCTTTCATAGAAAAAGACTTACTCAACTCTTGCTTCAACTTTTGAATCTTGCAAGCATTATGACCAACAACAAGTTTGTCATCAACATAAAACAACACAATAATAAAGTCACCATCAGAGAATTTTTGCACAAAAACACCATGGTCTGAAGTAGTCTTCTTGAAGCCCTGCCGACTCATAAAGGAACCAAACTTCTTGTACCACTGCCTAGGAGCTTGTTTCAAACCATACAAGCTCTTCTTCAATTTGCAAACATAATTCTCATTTCCCTTGACTTCAAAACCTTCGGGTTGTTCCATATAAATTTCTTCATCTAAGTCACCATGGAGAAAAACAGTTTTAACATCCATTTGCTCAACCTCTAAATCTAGACTTGTAGCTAAGCCTAGAACCACACGAATGGATGACATTTTCACAACTGGAGAGAATATCTCATCAAAATCAACTCTTTTTTTCTGGTTAAATCCCTTCACAACCAATCTAGCCTTGTACCGTAGAATTGGGTTACCATTTTCATGCTTCACCCGAAAAACCCACCTGTTTTTCAAAGATTTTCTGTCTTTAGGAAGCTTAACCAAATCAAAGGTATGATTATCATGCAAAGATTTAATTTCATCTTCCTTAGCATCAAATCACTTTTCTTTTTCTTCACTTTCCATGGCCTCATCAAGACTCTCAGGTTCTCCCCCGTCAGTCAAGAGTACATACTCATTGGGAGAATAACGAGATGAAGGTATTCTCTCTCTAGTAGATCGTCTGAGAGAACTCTCTGGAACATCAACAACTGGTTGCTGATCAACCATATCAACTTGCACTGGAGCATCAACAACATCATGCTGGTCATTCTGAACATGATCATCATCTTCATTATCAACTTGATTTTCATCATCATGAAGATTTTCTTCGGGAGTAGTAGTCAAAGGAACTGTATCAACATCAACTAGACTCTCACTACTTTGAGAATTGACCTTCTCAGCTTTGTCAAAATCTTCAATTGTTTGGTCTTCAAAGAATACAACATCACAGCTTCAAACAAGTTTCTTCTCAACTGAATCATAGAAACGATAACCAAATTCATCTTGATCATAACCAATGAAGATACACTGCCTAGTTTTAACATCCAACTTTGACCTTTCATCCTTAGGAACATGCACAAAGGCTTTACACCCAAAGACTCTAAGATGATCATAAGAAACATTCTTACCAGACCAAACTCTATCAGGGACATCACTATCCAAAGCAACAGTAGGAGATAAATTGATAACATAAGCAACAGTATTAAGTGTTTCTGTCCAAAAGGAATCTGACAGCTTAGCATCTGAAAGCATACATCTAACCCTCTCAACTAGAGTTCTGTTCATTCTCTCTGCTAAACCATTCAACTGAGGAGTTTTTGGAGGAGTTTTCTGATGCCGAATACCCTGCTCTCTGCAATATCTATCAAAAGGACCAATATACTCACCACCATTATCTGAACGGATGCATTTTAATTTCTTCCTTGTCTGTCTCTCAACCAAGGCCTGAAAATCTTTGAACACATCAAGTACTTGATCCTTGGACTTTAAAGGAAATGCCCAGAGTTTGCGAGAATGATCATCAATAGAAGTCACAAAGTAAAGTGCACTACCATGAGACCTTACTTTAAAAGGACCTCACAAATCAGAATGCACCAACTCCAGCAAATCAAGCTTTCTTGAAGGCGGATGACTCTGAAAAGAAACTCTTTTCTGTTTACCGGCTAAGCAATGAACACACTTCTTCAATTTTGCTTGTTTCACTCCAGAAAATAATTTTTTCTTATCCAAACTATCAATCCCCTTCTCACTCATATGACTCAACCTTCTATGCCACAACTCTGATGAAGTATCATTCTCCACCAAGTTTATCAAGCCTCTAGAAGTAAAGCCCTGAAATACGTACACGTTAGACAACTTGTCACCTCGAGCCACAACCATCTAACCTCTAGTAAGCTTCCACTGGCCAGCATCAAGGGTGTTAACATAACCATCATCATCAAGGTTTCCTACAGAAATCAAATTCAAGCGAACATCTGGAGCATGCTTGACATTATTGAGAACTAGTTTGGAACCATTGTTACTTTCCAAACAAACAGTACCAATGCCAAGTACTTTAACTTCATCATTATTGGCCATTTTCAACATTCCAAAATTACCTGGAGTATAAGAAGAAAATAATTCCTTCTTTGGCGTAACATGAGAAGTAGCACCAAAATCCACAAACCAGCTAGACTCATCAAGAACAAGATTGATGACATTGTCACCACAAGCAACAAGAAGATCATCATTAGCAACAACTGCAACACGATTTTCATTATCACCTTCGTTCTTTTGCCGTCTCATATCTCTCTTATGCTGTAACAATATTTCATGATATGCCCTTTTTTGTTGCAATAGTCACATGTAACATTCTTCAATTTGGACCTCGACTTGCTTCTAGTTTTATCTCTATCATACGGACCTCTGGACTTGTTTCTCCCCCCTCTTCAGTAACCAAAACATCAGAGTGTGAAGATGAAGAAGATGAGGCCTGAGATCTTCTTCTCATCTCTTCATTCAAGATACCACTCTTAACATATTCCATAGTTACAACACCACCGGGAGCAGAATTAGCCAAAGGAACTCGAAGAGTCTCCCAAGAGTCTGGTAGAGTATTAAGAAGCCAAAGTCCCTGAATTTTTTCATCAAACTTTACACCCATTCCGGACAGCTGGTCAAGGACACCTTGAAAATCATTTATATGATCAGAAATAGGACTGCCCTCTTTATACCTGATATTCATCAATTGCTTAAGCAGGAACAACTTGTTATTGCCAGTCTGCGAAGCATAAAGTGTCTCGAGCTTGTCCCACAAACTTCTGGCATGTGTCTCATTCACAATATGATTTCTAACATTATCTTCAACCCATTATATGATATAACCACAAACCTGTAAGTGCTCAAATTCCCAATCCTCATCTGTCATGGATTGAGGTTTAGTAGACACAAACACAGGTAGATGCATTTTCTTGACAAATAGAAGATCTTTCATTTTGCCTTTCCAAGTATGATAGTTACTACCATTCAAACACACCATCTTGCTCATAGTTGCCTCTATCATTCAAATCAACAATCAATAACAACCAACGCTTTGATACGACTTTGTTGGGAAAGACAGGGACACTATGAAAGAGCCCGATAGGGTAACAACGGAAGAATACCCAAGTCTAAACTTTTCCTTCCAATTTGAACTAAGAGGAGACAAGCAAACCAAGCAAAACAAAGTAATATGACAGCAAATGAATTACCACACAAATGCGACAAGGCAACAATAAAGGCAATCACACAAGACACCAAGTTTTAACGTGGAAAACCCTTCGGTGTGAAGAGTAAAAAACCACGGGACCAAACCTCCACTATAATCACCAAATAGTTACAATATTGTTCTCCAAAATGGCCACAAAACAAGTGCCAAACAACAAGAAACAATACATAAACCACAACACCAAACACTAGAGAAATAAAGGAGTGAAAGCACAAAAAATGCAGCTACTGTTCGGGAATGAAGAACATGAGCTACAGGACACCAAATCAAGCTCCGTCAGTTCCTAATCAAAGATTGAGATGAGAGGAACAAGCAGTCCAAAAATAAGCTCAATCGGACAAGAAACGAAGCGGGAATCGCAATTTGAAGTTGACAACTATGGCTGGAATTTAGGTGCGAAAATCAGCTTTGTTTTTCTCTCTTTGGCTGCTGAAAACTCTCTTTTTGTGATAGTGAATAAAACCTAAAAAGATCAATATATATGCCCCATAGTAATGGACCTATGGGCAAAAGTGGGTTGGTTCAAATTGGGCTTCATTTATCCACATAGGAAGGGAAAAAGACCCAATAACCTAACAAACACTACTACTACTTCTTGGACAGCATTTACATAACCAGACGAGAAGCTCGGAAGCTCAGTTTCATTGCATAGAAAACAAAAGTCCACCAACCTCCAATCGTTACGATTAAATATAAGGGCAGAATTCTCCTGTTGTTGGATGATTGATGCATCATAGCTCCAATTAAATATTGGGACATGCTGTACTAAAATAGCACAAGAATCTTATTCTTCAGCTTCTTGTTGGTTGTTCCTCTCTGTCAATGCATCGGTGCTCCCTATAGCAATTTGCTGCTCAATTTCAGGTTTCATCCCACTCTCATCAGTATTGGACTTCAAGAATCCTTCCAGTTGATACATACTTCCAGTTGATACATACTCTGCTCGGCTTCTGATCTTCTTTTCAACATTCTCTCCTTCTCTATAGATTCAAATTCAGACCAACAGGATTAGGCGCGAAAGAAGTGCCCGTTGGTGGCTTCTTTGTGATGGCACAAAGAATCCAATGTCTATGTTCTTCATCGTTAAAGTTGTTGCATATAACATCAACAGTAACATCAAAATAAGGACATCAAAACAAGGACGTCTCAATAAAATTAGTGGACTAAAATCAAATTTTGATAAGAGGCACGAAACATGTAGATATATACACAATAATAACAATCCGATCTATGACGTTATTTTCATCTTAAAACAGTAGCTTAAATAGGATAATCGGAGTTTTGTTGTTGAAATTTGTTCAATACCTGAAAGTGTTCAGAAGTTGATGTTGTGATTCGTGCCTCAGCTACAGATTCTTCAAGGATTTTTTCTTGGACTATAATATCGGATAAATAGAGGATGAAGCTGTGGCGAAGTTGTTTTAGCGTATCTATTAAGTTCAGTACTAGGAGATGGAGAAGAACATCAACAACAGTCATTCTTCATCTCCAAAAAGTTTCCTGTCGAAAAGCTCATTTCGAGCATCAAATGGTTTATTTAATTCTTTCCTGCTCTTTCTTGTTCAGTGATTTGTCCATTGATTAATGCCTTAAGCATCTCTTTGGTTTTACATGCCAAACGAGGTCTAAGAAGTATGATTTGGAGTTATTATCTGGTCACTTTAGCATTCATAGAGTCATAAAGGTTGTTTTTTGATCAATAAGCTCCCTGGAATTTTTTTTGGCTCTGGTTATGGAATGTAATAAGCTTCCTAGTGAATGCTGCTAATGTTTTACTCAAGTCATTGGCTTTGACAGCCCTGCTTTGCCTGAATGACAATATGGATTTTCTCTATCTCCCTCCCAAAAAAATGAGCTCACTTAGACAATATGTGTTTATGTTCAGCGCGGTCTTTTTTAGGAAGAATATTCTCCCTGTTAAGTCCTTAGTTTTGATTATTGACAAATTATCCCTTGGGATTTAGTTCCTAAAGATCTTGTGATGACAAAAGCTCCAACTACTTAGGGACCTGGTTGATCGCTTTCACGTCATTATCACCAGTCAGCACTACAGTTGGACATAGTACTACTCTGCAGAAAGTTGGTGAAAAGACTGGCCCTTTTTTGTCTCAATCAATGGGATTTATCCTAGGTTTTATTCTCTTTTATATGCTCATTTCAACAACAAGAAATCCTAATGATTCCATATTCTAAAAACATCAAATCTCTTGAAGCTTTGCGGATTCAAATGCTTACCTGCAACAAGGGACCTGCTCAGTCATTACTTGTGTCTTAGAACTCTTGTTGTTTTGAGTCTTTGTTTGGAGTCTGTAAACGTTGCCTGCTACTCTAAGTTCATTATCAGTAGATGCTCTTCTTTTTATTCTCTTTGTCAAAGTATCATCTAGAGTTAGTTGACAAAAACTAGAGTTAGCTTTGTGATTCAGTTAGAGTTCGTTGGGTCGGTGTGCAATAGAGTTATTGCACCGAGTTCATTATAATAGAGCTATTACAAGTTGAAGAAGGATTAGGAGTTTAATCCTTGATGTCATGAAGTTTGTATTAAGGTTGCTTGAATATTAGTGAAGCTGTTGGAAATCCTGGATGCAGGTTGTGGTTTTTCTCCCTTGAGCAAGGAGTTTCCACGTGAAATTCATTGTGTTCATTGTCTATTTACTTTTACATACTGTTCTATTTAGTTTCTTGCTGTATACATTTGTTTGGGACCAGGTCCCAGAGTAGGAGGGCATTTCGTCTATCTCTTCACTTATTCAAAACGAAATGTGCGTAGCTTTTAAAACGTCTTGTGTCGCTAGTTATTTGCATAAAAGTATCATTTGAGCATGCATAGTGTCTCAAAAAATCATGTACCGAATTGAGAAAATTTCTATAAAGAAAATTCAAAAAGAACTAGTAGTGTTCCTTGATCATGCTCCAACATCTGCATCACCCGTTCCCTGATTTCATGTATGCATCATCTCCATCCTTATTTTTGTTGATCAAATATGGAGAGGTAACAGTGGCCATGAATTGTTGTTCAGTTCAAATGAGTTGGCTTTGAATGATCATCTAATATTCAAATTAGTTTGAAACTTACGTATTTTGTGTTAGCTTCTCATCTCCTTTTTTATGCATGGACCCCTTTGATCGAGTCTACTGAACTCTTCTCTTCCATCTTCTATGGGATTAAATTCCGAACTTTGAGTCAAACCTTCTTCAAGTCTCCAAAAGGAACTGATTTTTGAAGAAAATAAGGTCGTGTACAAAGATATACAATAGTGTATCCACAGAAAAACTTGAAGGAAGAAGCTGATATACAAAGATATACAATAGTGTATCCACAGAAAAACTTGAAGGAAGAAGCTGATATACAAAGATATACAATAGTGTATCCACAGAAAAACTTGAAGGAAGAAGCTGATATACAAAGATATACAATAGTGTATCCACAGAAAAACTTGGTGAGTGAAAAAATATTTTTTTAGAAAATACTACTAACTGTTAACTAGTATATCAGTGCCTCTAGCAACTCAACAATTTGTAAGAACTAATTTAAGCATAACAAATACTATCAATATCGAATACTAAAATATTACAATCACTAAATTTAAGCAATTATTAATTAACAAATATATGAGATAATTATTAATATTTTGTCAGGACAATCTCAAGATACTACCATCAATAGAAATATAACGGAACGACAAGCTTATTCAACCTCGTGAAACAAGTTACATCGATGACAAAATGTAATATGCAATTAGCAAAAGTAACATAGGTAAGTCTTCCTCTATGCATATGAAAATAACAATTCATTCAACGAACATTAAAAATGGGAAAAATTCGGGCTTCACTATTTTTTATTTCAAGTAGTGAAAAATTGAAGCAAAACACAGTGAAAAATATTTCCTAGTAATGTAAATTTTTTAGAAATGTGAATTTTTTTAGTCATGTGAATACGAGTGTTGTTGAGGTGGGGAAGAGGGGTGGGGTCATAAGTCACATTTGTCATTTTCTAAAAAATGACTTTCCTTGGCCAATGAGGGAAGTCATTTTCCCTCAAATTGAGGAAAATGAGTTGTTGTGGAAAATGTTTTCCAAATATTTTATTGCAACCAAACAAGGAAAAATAGAAAAATATTTTTCAGAAAACATTTTTCATCATACCAAACACACCCTATATTACCTAGGGGTGTGCATTGGTCGGTTCGGTTTTACATATTACCGGTTCGGTTTATCGATTTTCGATTTTTAAATATGCTAAACTAATAACCAAACCAATAAGAATATTTTTTATCGATTTTCGATTTATCGTTTTTTCATGTTTAACGGTTTGGTTTTCGGTTTAACCGATAACAAAATACTCATAAAATAGAAATAGTAGTAACTAACATGAAAAATAATCGAATTTTAGTTGCAAACAAAAATCCTAAATAATGTGTTTTAATTTACAAAAATCTTCAAGTTTGAACTAAATATTGTTAGGAGAAATTAAGAGTTTGTATAATTGAAATAATAGGTTTGTTAATAAGTCTTATTGGGTTATTGGGTTATCGGTTTACCCAATAAGAAAAAATTGAATCGAACCAATAACCCAATAATTTTTTTTATAAAACCATTACAAAATCGTTAACCCAATAACCCAATAACAATAAATCAATAATATTTTTATCGATTTGATTTATCGGTCAGTTCTATTTTTGCACAACCTTAATATTACCTAATATCCCTTACTTTTTTAAAATTTACATAAAATCTCATTTTTTAACTTTACTCTTGATACATATCAAGAAAACCCCACATCCTATTTTTACTCCACCATTAACTCATTCAATATTTTCTTCCCTAAACTATCTCCCTAATTATCCACAATTAAATCATCTTCCTTCCTGATTTTTCCTCTTTCATTAATGCTTAAATCATCTTCCTTCCTGATTTTTTTCTCATCCATTAATGCATGCAACTTTTTTTTTTCCTCTCCTAAAATCTCTCCCATTTTTTTTTAAAAAATCTATTGATACATATATAAATTTATTTAGTTATTCATACATGTTTATTTTTTTAATGGTGATTCACATGAATGATAAATATGATATCATTATATGAGTATTATGGTGATTCATACGATAGATACATTTTGTATGATTTTAACAGGTGATACATATGATATTAATGGGTGATACATATTGTATTATGATGATTCATATGGCAAATACAATTATTAGGTGATTCATATGATATTAGTGGGTTATATATATGGTATTATGGTGATCCATATGGTAGATACAATTATTTATTTTAATTATTGGGTGAATCATATATATGGTATTATGATGATTCATATGGTAGATACAATTATTTATTTCAATTATTGGGTGATTCATATGATATTAATGGGTGATATATATGGTATTATGATGATTCATATGGTAGATACAATTATTTATTTCAATTATTGGGTGATTCATATGTTATTAATGAAAGGTAATGGTGTAGTCAGTGTAGGAAACAAAAGTAATAATATTTTTTTTAAAAAGACTAAAAGCAGAATTGAAACATAATTAAAATTAAATCTAAAAAAAACATACTAAAATTAAAGACGAAAAAAGAGAAAAAAACCCCAAAAAACATATCTTTCATAATTAAAGACGAAAAAGAGAAACATAATTAAAGCACCTAAATTAAATCTAAAAAAAGAGAAAAATTAGATATCTTTCCTTAAATAAAAGAATACAATGAATAAAAGAGAATCTATTATTTCCTTAAATAAATATCTTGTTAGTTTCAAATGTATCACTTTTTTTTATATGTATCACCATATAACATATGTATCGCCATTTCAAAAAATCGAAATAAAATGTAATTACTAAAATAATCAGGATTTTATGTAATATCACTTAAAGATTCAGAGATTTATGTAAGTTACTCTTGATTATTTGTATTAACTCTTAAATTCGTTAGTCTAAATTGATCCTCTTTTGATTAAATTTTTATTTTATGTTTATGGATTTCTCAAGTTGATTCAACTTTTATCATACACATTAATCGGTAGACTGATAAAAATGAATCCTCTAGTTATTTCTCTTATTAAGCCTTTTAAATAAGTATAAATAACATAAAGGAAAAATTTTAGAAATAGCAACTTTGTAGCCTTAATTATAACTTTTATAGCAACAATTTCATAATTACGAAAAATAGCAAATTGTATTTTGTATTTAAGTAAAATGTTGCTATATAAATACATATACAAATATATATGTATTACTGATAAATACATATGCACAACTGAAAAATACATATTCTTCTATTACTATGAAGTGGGTAAAATATTGCTACTTTTGCTATAAGTTGCAATTTTGAAGAAGTGTTGCTATTTATTGTAATTATAGTCTTAAGGATGCAAGTTTCTGTAATTTTTCCTAACATAAATATCAACCCTTTTGGAAATAATTTCACTCTCTCCCACTTTTTTAATTACGTTACTCTCTCTCCCTATTAATATACATAACATAGCCGACATATACATAACATTCTGTGTATATGTTGGGATTTTTGTAATATGTTTAGGGTGTTGGGATTTTTAATAATATTGAAAACATAAGTTGTGTATTTGTGTAATTTTTAGTTTAAATAAAAATGATATTTATTTTTGTTCATGTTTCTAGTGAATGATTTGTGTTAGAGAAATTTTCTTCAACTTAAAAACTTTAAAAACACTCAAAAAATTTGATTTTTTCATAAATAGCTAGACATCCTTTAACTTGTCTAACTTTGTATTTGCTTAAAAAGCTTTATTTTCAAAAGGTCGTTTCCATCAACTTAGATTAAAGTCAATTCTAGGGGAACTTAGTAGCTTAGTTGGTTAGTTATCTGAACTTCCACCTTGTTGGTGAAAGTTCGATTCCCCACATTGTAATCCCCTCCCCATTCTCCTTCCCCTACCCTCAATTTTTTTTTTAAAAGATTAAAGTCAATTCTTTTATTAAAAGATGAGTTTTCTCTTCTCCCTTTCATAAGAAAAATAATTTAGTTTATCTCTAGCAAAAAGAAGACATTTTTGTGAATTAAGTTTTGTCTTTCTCTTGGGAGAATTTTTCTTTAAATTAAATAAACTGTTTTTCACTAAGTAGAATGAATGCCATATTGCAAATGAATTTAAGTTTTTAAAAAATTAGCCACGTTTCAAAAATAATTATTTTACAAATAAGTCAAATTGTTTTTTGATCAACTGTTTTAACGAACACTTCTTAAGTGCCTTAAAAACATTGTCACGACGTTGCTTGAATCCTTACGTAGTTTCTCTATTTCAAAGGTTCTTTTTTTCTGATTTTAAACTTTTAAAGTATTTTTAGTTTTTCTTTATATCTTCTTGAAAAATCAAGTCACGACTCTGTATTTTCTTAAATTATTTTGAAGTTCTCTTTAAAATTTTGAAATAGTTTAAAACGCTCAAAATCATTATTTTCATACCATTCGAGCCGGAAAGGAATAAACAATAAGGACTTGTTTATTTTTTTACTTATTTTCAGACTTCCCTATTCTTATTGAAAGAGTTATAAGGGATTCTTCTAGATATCTAGGTGAATTAGAGTAGATAATTAGATCATTACAGATAAATCTTTATTTTTGTGAAATAGTTTCAATAATGACTTTGAACCAACTTTGATATTATTGCTATAAAAAAAAGAGTTAATAGCGAAGATTAAAAGTTTAATTTGCTGTCATGAATGTTAGACAAACTTCCATTGTTAGTGTTTCCACAATCAATTAATGGTCTCTCTAGAAATTACCTCTGACTCATCTCTACCTCTCATTCTCTTATAATGGACGATGTGCCGCCAGATCCCCCAGACAAAATGATGGTAGATGTTAGCCCTGAAGAGCAAAGGTCAAATGGCAAGGTGACTCCTACCAGCTATCGATCCGCACTAGTTAAAATGGTGCCATCAAATAATGGTCAGCTTTGAGCGAATACCATTTGCTAACAACACCAAAATGATCCCGATTCTCAAGATACTGAAATGGAATCAAAGATTACAAAGGATCAAATAGCATTGACTGAAGCGGACAAAGAAAGAATTTATCGGTCATGGATATATTCTGTCATTGTTAAATTGGCTAATAAAAAAGTTAGCCATGAATATCTCAAAAGGTGCCTAACGCAACTATGAAAACCGACTGAAGATATTGTACTCATAGACCTGGGGTATGATTATTACACAGTGAAATTTCTTAAGGAGAAAAATATGCTTACAACATTACAAAAAGGGTTGTGGTTTATAAATGGGTTCTTCTTATTAGTCAAAAAATGACACCCAAACTTTATGGCCTCTGAAGCAACGAAAAACCATTCAGCTATATGGATTAGATTTCCGAAACTCCCCACAGAATACTATGATCACAAAATCCTATCTAAGATAGGGAGTAGGCCAGGGAGACTTGTCAAAATTGACATTTGCATTTATGCTACTTTGAGGGGGAGATATGCCAGAATATGTATTGAAGTTCCCCTAGAAATCCTGGTTAAAACACATATCCACATAGGACACTTAAAGATACAAATAGTATATAAAGGAGCGGATATTCTATACAAGGCATGTGGCATGATAGGTCATACTCATTCCACCTGCCCAAAAGAACTATGTCACGACCTGAGGCTACCCCTTAGTCGTGATAACGGTGCCTACGGTCACAAGTGACCACAAGCTAACCTAAGAGCTGGTACCTGCTGTGAGCACTGAGTAAAATAATAATATAACACATGGATGGAAAATAACTGATAAGATACTGTTAATCTGAATACCGAAATACGTAACAATAATATGTCTGAACTATATAATAAAAATACTAGAAACTAAGCAGTCTGTTTGAAACAACCGATAAAACTGATGAACTGACCGACTATCTAACTGAGTGTGTAAAAGCCTCTAAACATTATAAGGAGTTGATGGAATAAATCTCCAACTAACTCTGACCGACTGAACATAAGAGAATACTGAAATAACCACAAAAACATATCATGTCCTCAATGGATGAAGACTCACCACTACTGCTATTAGGTAACATTGAGCTGTCTAAGAACGGTTGGGAAATTGAGCATTCGAACCTATGTTATAAGACAACATAGTGCAAAGAAAAGTATGCGGTCAGTACTTTGATGTACGGGTATATGAGATAAGGACTGACTGAAATGCATGAGATAACTGAGCATGAATGCATAAACATGTAATATATGAGAATGCAAGACCAAGAATAAATATGTTACTGAGATAATCTGAAATCTGTATAACTGAATAACTGATAATCTATACACTTGGTCAAGCAAATCTGAGCTGAGATACACTAAAATACTGACTGAAACTGTGTGAGCTATCATGTAACCGACATTCGCCAATCTGAGCTAATTGGATTCCAACCTGTAACCCCAGTTGGAAGGGTGTCAGTACCTTGCCACGGGTACTAATACATGGCTGCGTGAATTCAATAATCTGTTATCTCAAAGGACCAGGGTGTTAATCCTAAACTGACGGGTGACCCCTGAGGGGAAGTCAAGCCTAAATTGACGGGTGACCCCTCATAACCTACGCTGGATACGTAGTTCAGGAACTGAGGAACTGCTACTAACGACTCTGCCTAAACTGTCGGGAGAAGCCGCCATTCCTGCATTCGCTCGGTGCTAAGTCCTACTCCCAACTGAACGGACACTAGTACTGACTTAAGTTCAACTAAACATAACAACTGATAGTGCTCAATATGATCATAACAACTGAGTAAAGTGATGGGATTCATGGTGTAACTGACTTATTACTTGAAAATCTAAAATCATGTAAACACATAGGTATCAGGTGTTCATAACCCACCGGCACTGAATGATTATAAAATACGATGTGGAAGCTTAAAACTGTAGTATAAAAATCATGGTTCGAAGACCCAGAACATAAACATCTCACCAAATATGAGAGAAACATGAACTTGAACATGAGAATGTGATAAACATAAGAAAAAAACATAAGTACATGACTAAATTCATAGGTGGGGGAATTTAACATGAATTCAATGGAATATGACGTGTAAACTTGCAACTCAAAACATGAATATAGCTTAATTCACTTGAAAACACTTGTAGACATGACTTGTAATTGATTTAACAAAAGATTCATCGATTAATTTCATAAAGTAGGATGAGATTAACACTTTTAAGTTAGAAATAAGGTTTTTGGGCTCAATCGGTGAATGACCCATTGATGGATACCCACATACCTCAATAGATAGTTTCTTGAAGATTTCTTAAGGGTTTCTTAAACTTGGAGGCTTGAATTCTTGATTTTTTGAGAAAAGGGCTTGGATGTTGTTCTTGGGAAATGAGGAGGGTTTCTTGAGAGTATTTTTGAGAGAAATGGGAAAATAACCCTCCTAAGAATGCCTCTAATCGTGTTATAAACGAGTTGGGTTGAGGGAAAAAGACCCCATTGCCCCTTGATTTTTCACTAACAAAAAGCTGGACGAAATACCCTTGGCGCGCCGCGACCGTTGCTTGGGTGAAGCCACCATTGCGCCATGACCCTCCTCATTTATGGATCCACCCTCACACCGCGGGCCTATCATGATGTCTCTTGGCCTCTGCTATCCAAACATACCCTGAATCCCCTCCAAAAATCCCAAAACTCCCCCGAATCACACCTTTAACAACCCTAATCATGTTTTAACTAAAAAACCAATGTCTCGGGGTCGAGAAATCTAAAATAAAATTCTGTGAAGTTTAGGGGTCTTAAAAATGACTAAGCCCTTAACACTTAGTAAAAATTTTAAGCCTTGGACCCCTTAAGCATGCAACTACAACTGAACGATCTTAGGATCTTTCGGGGCATTATAATATCTCCTTCTTGGGAATATTCGTCCTCGAATGAGGCTAATTAGATTGAGAACACTAAGGCAACTGAGATCATATACCGAACATATATGACTTGGAACGTGATTACATAACTGAGTCTGAAGCATGATACATGAACTGAACTGATTTCGTGAATGCATGCAATGACTGAGACCATACATAGCTGAAACAGAGAACAGAAAAGAGTCAATCTAAGGAAGATCGTTACCTCAAGCTGAATCTGAGTTTGTGGAGGAAAAATGAGGGTACTTGGTTCGCATATCTACTTCTGCTTCCCAAGTAGCTCCCTGAACAGATTGATTCCGACGTAGAGCTTTAACCAAGGGAACTTATTTTTTTCTTAGCCTACGAATCTGACGATCAAAGATCTCAACTGGAACTTCTTCATAGTAAAGACTATCCTGAACATCTATATTTTCTAATGGAACACCAACAACTGAATCACCGATGAGTTTCTAACAAAGAAACATGGAACACCGGATGTACTGATGCCAAATATGCAGGCAACTCAAACTCATAAGCTACCTTCCCAAAATGATTCTATAGGGGCCAACATAGTGGGGACTAAGTTTCCCTTTTTTGCCAAATATCTTCACTTCCTTCATAATTTTCAAATAGACCAAGTCACCAACATCAAACTCAAGATCTCTTTTCCTCACATCCGCATAAGATTTCTGACAACTTTGGGCTGGATTCAGCCACTCTCAAATCAACTGAACTTTCTCCATCTCTTTGAACACTGAATTTGCCCTTATCAAAGCAGCCTCACCTACTTCAAACCCACCAATTGGAGATCTACAACTCCTTCCATAGAGAGACTTAAATGGAGCCATCTAAATACTAGAGTGATAACTATTATTGCATGCAAACTCAATCAAAGGTAAATGGTAATCCCAACTATCTTTAATGTCAATAACATAGGCCCTCAACATGTCTTCTAAAGTATAAATGGTCCTCTCTGCCTGACCATTTGTCTAGGGATGAAAAACTATATTGAGATGAACTTGGGTACCAAGACCCTTCTGAAAAGACTTCCAAAAGTGAGAGGTAAACTGAGTACCTCTATCTGAAATGATAGACAACAAAATCTCATGCAATTTAACCAACTCTCTGACATAAAACCTGGCATAATCTTGAGCTGAGTACGAAGTATGAACTGGCAAGAAATGGGCTGACTTGGTCATTCTACCTATAATAACCCAAATCGAATCATGCTGATGATGCATACGAGACAATCCTATCACAAAATCTATATTCACCACCTTCTACTTCCAAGTGGGAATGCTGAACTCCTGAAGTGTACCACTGATGATAGGCGAATTTACGCGCCTATATCAATATATTTTGCCCATATTTTAGCCTAGTTTTGAGAACAAATTATATATTTCATGCACTTTTAGTCCTTTTTCCTGTAAATGAGCTAACGAACATGATTAGTAAAGTTTCAGGTATAAATGATGCATAATTCAGCATTTTATGGCTTACTTGACGCTAAAGAAAGCTCACGAAGGAAGGGAAGGGAGTTTTCACGCCTAAGGACCAAAACTGCTGCATGGAAAATCTGTCCCGGGCTAAAACAGCATTTCTGAAGACTTTGGGGGACCAAAACTGCTGCATGGAAAATCTGTCCCGGGCTAAAACAGCAATTCTGAAGACTTTGGGGACTTACAGACACAAAGCTGGATTTTGACAATGATACATTAACCTAGTACAATTAGGTTATGTATTTCATTATTTTATTTGGATTATGATAATGTTACCTTAACCTAGTACATTTGGGTTAAGGATTTCATTAGTCTACTAGGATTTGGTTATTTATTTCATTAGCTTAGTAGGATTAGGATATGGGTATTATAAATACCCTATCATGCTAGAGATTTTAGAGAATAAGGAGGGATACCCTATCATGTTGATTTTTGATAACGCTCAATCTACAGCTCTCGTAGGAGTGTAAAGCGGTCGTTAGCAAATATAGAACCCAACTGGGTTGGGTATCGATCCCACAGGGAATAGCTTGGTCAACAAGTAAGTAAAGATTACTAGACTTTTAGTGCAAGTCTCGTAAAAAGGGGGGAGTCTTATCGTGCAAGTAATGTAACCAAAATAAGATCTAAAAATGGCAATAGCAAAGTAAAAAGAGAAAGAATGTTTTAGTGAGATGTAAACAATGAGAATTTAGAAGTTGGGGTTATGTCCACCTTCTGAGGTATACGTCTCTATTGGCTATGAGTGTGTAGAATTCTGACATGCAACTGCTTATAGAGAATTGTATTCGATGGTAAATCCAAGCGTCTTTCGACCTAAACAAGGACTATTTCACTTTAACTCTCTCGAGCTTAAAGCGTATCTAACGGTACGAATTCTCCAAGAGGTTAGTCCAGTTACGGCACTAGCTTTTTAATAGGAAAGGGTGTCCTACTACCTTGACATTATCTCTTTTCCAGACAAATAACTTTTCTCTCGAACAAGTTAAATGTTAGACTGGCGTATTCTTGCGTTTGCAACCGCAAAGAATGTAGATTAAGATGAAGAGAATAATGATATAAGCAATATACGTGCCTCGAACTCACAAACTCACAGCAATAGATAGTAACTCATTCGGCTTCCATAACCCCAACAGAGAAGTTTAGTTACCCATGAATGCGAAGAAAACCACAATTGTCATTGTTATTATACCACAATAATGATCAATTTCGTGTAGCACAAGAGTGGTAGGCGTTAAGTATGATTTCTTGCAGAGTAACGTTTCTCTTGTTGCAGAATTTAAGAATAGAAGAATAGACGAAAATAGAATTGATGGAAAGATTAGAAGAGTTGTAGAATTGTTTGTAGTGTAGAATAATAGAGGAGTAGAAGTTGAGAGGGATGGAAGAAGGTATTGTGTTCTCCCTCCTTCCTCCCTCCTTATTCTCTAAAATCTCTAGCATGATAGGGTATTTATAATACCCATATCCTAATCCTACTAAGCTAATGAAATAAATAACCAAATCCTAGTAGACTAATGAAATCCTTAACCCAAATATACTAGGTTAAGGTAACATTATCATAATCCAAATAAAATAATGAAATACATAACCTAATTGTACTAGGTTAATGTATCATTGTCAAAATCCAGCTTTGTGTCTGTAAGTCCCCAAAGTCTTCAGAATTGCTGTTTTAGCCCGGGACAGATTTTCCATGCAGCAGTTTTGGTCCCCCAAAGTCTTCAGAAATGCTGTTTTAGCCCGGGACAGATTTTCCATGCAGCAGTTTTGGTCCTTAGGCGTGAAAACTCCCTTCCCTTCCTTCGTGAGCTTTCTTTAGCGTCAAGTAAGCCATAAAATGCTGAATTATGCATCATTTATACCTGAAACTTTACTAATCATGTTCGTTAGCTCATTTACAGGAAAAAGGACTAAAAGTGCATGAAATATATAATTTGTTCTCAAAACTAGGCTAAAATATGGGCAAAATATATTGATATAGGCGCGTAAATTCGCCTATCATCAACACCCCACACTTAGAGCTTTGTTCGTCCTCGAACAACATATCATGTCCTTCTAAGCATCAACTTAAGGTTTTTACAGAAACAACACAAAACATTCTTCAAGACAAGCACAACAATTATCAACAAAGAGTAGCTTTCCGATTATAAGTAGAAACAGTTTAACCTCTAGCGTAGACTCGTGATGGTGATCAACTCGCATGCAAACGTTAAAGTGCATAGAATCATATACAACTATCCAAAACTCATCAACCATGTGTGTCTCACCATATAGTACCCATAATCACTCACAAATATAGCATATTTTTCAAACATGGGTATCAAAATGTCCTTGCTCTCACTCTCACAAAGAATTCATATGTAGCAACTGATGACCATAGGCTTGCCCTTAATGTAATACTCTACTAAATGTCAGAATGCTAAGCTTAGGATCAAGTAGGTCTTTTGATGGTTGTAATGTAGGCTAAGGGACGGGTAGGACTATTTTGGCCAGGAATAGTGACTAAGTTCCTAAGCGCTTTAATACATCACTTTGTATCATTGACACTTTTTTTTTTTTTTTTTTTTTCTTTTAACATTTTTTCTTTCAACCTTTCTTCTTTCTTTTGTTATACCACCCTTGTTCTCCTCTTTTGTTTTTCAATTTTAAACATAACTCACTTTTCAGCTTTCTTTTCCTTTTTTCTTTTCATAACATACCTCTTATGATAGCACTTTCTTTTTCATAACACATTCAAGCACCCTTACAATTTAAAGCATCATACTTACCCAATTTCCTCTTATGTTGTCACATGACTTTTTCACTTTAAAGCACTTAGGAATTTGGATCAAATTACGGTCTTGAACAAAATGGATTAGGCTTACATACAAGGTTGTCAAAGAAAATAGGCTAAAGGCTCAAAAGGGGTTAACTAGGATGATGTCCATGGGTAGGTAAAACTGAAGGTAAATAAATATAAGTTGTCAAAGAAATGCCTAAATCACCTCCTAAACTTACACTCCTTATTTTCGCTTTGCATACATACCAGGCAAGTTCTAGAATCAGCCACAATCATAGAATATACGATTATCTCACCCACACAAGGCACATGGTCGACTTGCTTGGAAGTAATATAGACTCTCGACCCAACAAGTGAAGGAATTGAATCACACAATATCACATATTGAGTCACAACTAGAGCCTAAACGTCTCAATGGTCACAATTGTAGCACATACTCTTGTTATAATCTCATGCTGCCTATCAAAATAATTTCATGCGAAGCTAGAAAAAATTTTCTACTAAAAAAAAAAATGAAACAAAAACAACGCAAGCAAACATAGATGCGATAGAGAAGTATAGCATACGATACCGCCACCCCACACTTAGTCGGGACACTGTCCTCAGTGGAAAATAAATACGAGGAACCTGGTTGGTCGGACTTATCCTCTATGTCTGGGGTCATACCCCTTGCATTGGAATCATCATCAGAGTCGTCATCCTCAGAAGTTCCTCATAAGTATCCCACTTAATTCCAAGCATGAGTCGAGGTATTTGCAGCGAGGAGGGTTCTCCTTGGTCCTTGCGACTTCTCTTTTTGCCCTTTTGGGAGGTGGTAGCCTTCTCCTTGCCTTGTCTCGCTTTAGGTGCCATTGTACCTGAGACTAGAAATAGTGTTAGTGGTAGCACAATATCAATGGATACAATATATGCACAAGCAGTAGGGGTACCACCCCACACTTAGTTTTGTTGACACAAATCAGTGAAGTGAAAGTGGTCAATTACTCAGATTTCGTCGACATACGTTTTAGGAGTTGTATTCCGGCAAGAAATTCAGATATGTAACACTTCTTGCAATCTTTACAATACTTTCATGTTAGGTATATCAAGACTTCTTCATAGGGATTACATCATGGTATAGTTTCTATCAATAATCACAATCTCCTATGTCGGTAGGCAACTATAAGTCTTATTCCGATGAGCGAGACATCCCAACATGTAAGTATTCAAGTGACAAGAGCATGCAATGTTCATGACTATAGCAATTCCGCAAGTAGTATAACAATGCATCAAAATCAATTTCTAGTTGGAAACAAGTTAAGAGTATCCTAACGTTCATGTTCACTCACTTGGTTTTGTATCAACAATTCAAACACATTAACATCACCAATATTTCTTCAAGATGTAGCAATTCATAATAGACATAGCAATGTAGCACTTACGAAAAATAGATGAAGAACAAGAGAGTACTTACGTGATTGAAGCCTTTGGAGATGTTCTTGTGAAGTGGGAGAGCAAAAAGAAAAGTTTTGAGATGATTTGGAGAGTATATGCGGCGCCTAGGTCAAGTTTTCAATGTGTTTGTGTTTCAAGACTAAGTCTCCTTTATATAGGAAGAGAATGGGTCGGGTTTTGACCCATTTACAATCGGTTTTGGAGACAAAAATGCTACATATGCGGCGCATAATGCTTGGCATAGTCATGGTATATGCGGCGCATTGTCTATGGCATAATGGGACATATGCGCCGCATAGTATATGGCATTTGTAGACATATGCGCCGCATAGTCTATGGCATATGAGATACTGAGACCAAATGCCATAGCATAGGCGGCGCATAGTCAAAAGCATACCTAGGAATAGGCGGCGCATAATGTATAGCACACTAGATTCCGAGACCTTAGGCTATAGGATAGGTTGTGCATCGTTCTTGGCCTAGTTTTACCAAGGCCTACCCTTCCTCGAAGCCTATTTTGGCATGAGAAAGGCTCAATCCATAGCCTTATGCATCACCCTTCCTAACTTACCAACTTTACCATACAATGCGTCCAAATCGTCAATTGAAATCAATCTCCTCGTTGACTACTTCTTGCACCTATATTCACTCAAACAAATGAAAACGATTAGTACGATGGGTTGCCTCCCATCTAGCGCCTTATTTATTGTCGTGGCACGACATGGTTACCTCGAGTACTCAGACTTCGTCGAGGTAAATGGTGGATCGTTTTCTGAATGGATTTAGACGACAATGAGGCTTACTTGTAGGAGGGGTACCAATTATATCATCAATAGTCCAACCCATAGCTCTCATGTATCTCTTCAGAGTAGAGATGAAGGCGTCTACGTGCTGTTTACTTAAATCATCCGCACTCACCGGAAGTATCTTTATACTTTCCAAGAACACATACCTTAGATAATTGGGGAGCTCTTTCGATTCTAGCATTGGTGGCTCTTCAAGGGAAATCTTCACTGTTGGTGACGGTTGATTCTTAAGATCACGGTCCGGTTGCTTAGGAGTATGGGAATAGGACTCTATTTCTGTTAGAGCACCCATAAGTTCTTCATAATCTTCATTATTCTCATGCTCAACTTTCAGTGGCGCAGCAGACAATGGATCAACAGTAGGCTGTTTCTCTATAGATAATGCTTTCATATCCTCATGATGAACATCAGCTACAGATAACTCATTCATATCGCTGGGCTGCTTCATGGCTTTGCATATATCAAAGCGGACCACTTCGTCATTAATTCGAAACAAAAGCTCATTATCTTTCATGTCAATAAGCACACTTCCAGTTGCGAGGAAGGGGCGTCCCAAGATTATGGGAACGTCAGAATCCACCTCACAATCCAGAATAACGAAGTCTGCAGGAAAGATAAATGAAGATACCTTCACCAACACATCATTCAAGATACCCACAGGTCGTTTTACCGTCCTATCAGCCATCACGAGCCTCATATTGGTTGGTGTTGGATCTCCTAGCCCCAACTTCTTGTAGACGGATAGTGGCATCAAATTGATGCTAGCACCCAGATCGCACAATGCCTTAGCAAAATTCATAGATCCAACCGTGCAAGGAATAGTGAAGGCACCAGGGTCTGCCTTCTTCTGTACTAAGGACCTTGTGGCAATTGCACTGCAATGATGAATATTATCTGCCGGCTCATAGCTTACTGCCCTCTTCTTTGTCAACAGGTCCTTCATGAATTTAGCGTACCCAGGCATTTTTTCTAGCGCCTCTACCAACGGAACATTAATGGTCAGCTGCTTCAACATGGTCATGAATTTGCTGAACTTTGTATCATTCGCCACCTTCTTCAATCTTTGGGGAAAATGTGGTGGTGGGTATGGCATTGTTCTCTCCACGGCTTTCTTCTCCTCTTGCTTCCGTTTTTCAGCTTTTCCAGGCTGCACGTCGTGAGGAGTGACGTTAAGGACATTAGGATCGGCTGCTGCGGCATCTTCCCCTTTTGCCTTATCATCAATTTTCGCCTCTTCGTCAGCCACTTGCTTGCCTTTTTCTGAAGTTTCCAGCACCTTACCACTTCTGGTAGTAATGGCCATGCATGACCCATCATTCCTTGGGTTTTGCACGGTGTCGCTAGGTAAAGTGCCAGCCTTTCTTTGATTGAGTGCTGCTGAAAGTTGGCTCAATTGCTGCTCTATTTTCTTGATTGAAGTGGAATGTGAATCAACTAATTGCTTCATAGAGGACAAATCATTTATTACCTCCGTTACTCCCGCGCTATTTGCTTCCACTCCTTTCAGTAAGTTAGCCATCATGTCTTCCATACATCCAGAACTAGATGTGGTGGTGTCACGTCTTCCAGGGGGAACATACACACCACTATTGTCATTCTTGTTCTTCCAACTACCTTGGTCCTTGTTTCCAGATTTCTCATAGTAGTTCCGACCTTGGTTTCCTTGGGCATTGCCTCGGAAACCCCCCTGATTGTTCAAGTAGTTGGCCTCCTCTTCCGAATCAGATTCGTCTCTTCCTTTTAGCGCCACAACTTTCACTTTTTCGGTCTTCCCTGATAATAAATGCTTTGTAAGAAGATCCATTTGTGTTTTCATGTGCGTCATATCTTGATCACGTTCTTCTTGTCTACGCCTCTGCTCTGTGGTCATGCCAATAGATAAAGTGGAGCTTGCTACCTCAGAATCCCTGGTATGCCAAGCTCTACTTTGTTTCGTCATGCGATCTAACATATTGCTTGCTTGACCAAAGGTGAGGTCCATAAAAGATCCTCCAGCTGCGTTATCCACCACTGGTTTAGTTATTGAATTCAAGGCTCTGTATAGTATCTCCATTAGGTGAACATTAGTCATATGATGGTTTGGACACCTCGCTAGCTTTGTCTTGAACCTCTCCCATGTTTCATGAAGAGCTTCAGTGGGAAGCTGACGAAAGTTGCTGATTTCATCTCTCAATTGTGCTCTTTTGGATGGCGGAAAGAATCTTTCTAGGAAAGCGTCTCTCAATTGCCTCCAATTTGTAATAGAATCAGGAGTCAGCCCATTCAACCATAGTGTTGCCTCCCCAGACAGAGACAATGGAAATAAGCGTAACCGAATTGCATTCTGACCAACTCCAGGATTGTCAAAAGACTTGCATGTAGAAATAAAGTTGATGAGATGCATATTTGGATCATCGCCTGCTAGTCCACCAAATAATCCCTTGAGTTGCAATAACTGAATCATGGTGCTTGTGATGTTGAACTTGGCTCCGGGCGCTAATGGTGGAGGAATAATGGCTCCTGTGGCTCCGGCTCCATCAAGATCATCATCATCGTCATCGAACAGTATTTCACGTTGTGCATCCATTGATGCACTGAACAAAAAACCTGCAGTAAACAAAAACAAAAACTAAAAGTAAAAGTACGAGAGTCTTCGACCAAAGGGTCTAGTAATTTTCACGAACTTAATTGACACTTGTATTCCCCGGCAGCGGCGCCAATTTTTGATAACGCTCAATCTACAGCTCTCGTAGGAGTGTAAAGCGGTCGTTAGCAAATATAGAACCCAACTGGGTTGGGTATCGATCCCACAGGGAATAGCTTGGTCAACAAGTAAGTAAAGATTACTAGACTTTTAGTGCAAGTCTCGTAAAAAGGGGGGAGTCTTGTCGTGCAAGTAATGTAACCAAAATAAGATCTAAAAATGGCAATAGCAAAGTAAAAAGAGAAAGAATGTTTTAGTGAGATGTAAACAATGAGAATTTAGAAGTTGGGGTTATGTCCACCTTCTGAGGTATACGTCTCTATTGGCTATGAGTGTGTAGAATTCTGACATGCAACTGCTTATAGAGAATTGTATTCGATGGTAAATCCAAGCGTCTTTCGACCTAAACAAGGACTATTTCACTTTAACTCTCTCGAGCTTAAAGCGTATCTAACGGTACGAATTCTCCAAGAGGTTAGTCCAGTTACGGCACTAGCTTTTTAATAGGAAAGGGTGTCCTACTACCTTGACATTATCTCTTTTCCAGACAAATAACTTTTCTCTCGAACAAGTTAAATGTTAGACTGGCGTATTCTTGCGTTTGCAACCGCAAAGAATGTAGATTAAGATGAAGAGAATAATGATATAAGCAATATACGTGCCTCGAACTCACAAACTCACAGCAATAGATAGTAACTCATTCGGCTTCCATAACCCCAACAGAGAAGTTTAGTTACCCATGAATGCGAAGAAAACCACAATTGTCATTGTTATTATACCACAATAATGATCAATTTCGTGTAGCACAAGAGTGGTAGGCGTTAAGTATGATTTCTTGCAGAGTAACGTTTCTCTTGTTGCAGAATTTAAGAATAGAAGAATAGACGAAAATAGAATTGATGGAAAGATTAGAAGAGTTGTAGAATTGTTTGTAGTGTAGAATAATAGAGGAGTAGAAGTTGAGAGGGATGGAAGAAGGTATTGTGTTCTCCCTCCTTCCTCCCTCCTTATTCTCTAAAATCTCTAGCATGATAGGGTATTTATAATACCCATATCCTAATCCTACTAAGCTAATGAAATAAATAACCAAATCCTAGTAGACTAATGAAATCCTTAACCCAAATGTACTAGGTTAAGGTAACATTATCATAATCTAAATAAAATAATGAAATACATAACCTAATTGTACTAGGTTAATGTATCATTGTCAAAATCCAGCTTTGTGTCTGTAAGTCCCCAAAGTCTTCAGAATTGCTGTTTTAGCCCGGGACAGATTTTCCATGCAGCAGTTTTGGTCCCCCAAAGTCTTCAGAAATGCTGTTTTAGCCCGGGACAGATTTTCCATGCAGCAGTTTTGGTCCTTAGGCGTGAAAACTCCCTTCCCTTCCTTCGTGAGCTTTCTTTAGCGTCAAGTAAGCCATAAAATGCTGAATTATGCATCATTTATACCTGAAACTTTACTAATCATGTTCGTTAGCTCATTTACAGGAAAAAGGACTAAAAGTGCATGAAATATATAATTTGTTCTCAAAACTAGGCTAAAATATGGGCAAAATATATTGATATAGGCGCGTAAATTCGCCTATCATCAACCACTAGGCCTTTGGTGCTCAACCTTGACCTGCTGACAGTTCGAACAGTTAGCCACAAACTCTGTAATATCTTACTTCATACTACTCGACCAATTGATTTCCCGTTAGTCACGGTACATCATAGTTGCACCGAGGTGGATAGATTACCACGCACCATGCGCTTCTGCTAAAATTCGTTGTCTTAAACCATCAATGCACGAAATACATAACCTGTCCTAACAACAAAGCACACCATCTTCCCCTTAGGAGAAAACCTCTACATGGGTAACACTACCCATAGATAACCTACTAAGGGCATTTTCCACCACATTGTCCTTTCCCGAATGATATAATACACTCATATTGTAATCTTTCAACAACTCAAGCTATCTTCTCTAGCAAAGATTTAAGTTTTTTTGCGTGAACACATACTGTAAACTCTTGTGATCCGTGAACATATCAACATGAACTCATAAAGATAGAGCCTCTAAATCTGTAAGGTGAAAACAATAGTTGCCAACTCAAGATCATGGGTCGGGTAATTCTTTTTATGGGGTTTAAGCTGTCTAGAGGCATAGGGTATGACCTTGCCTCTCTGCATCAAAACATAACCAAGACCAACTCTAGAAGCATCACAGTAAACTCTAAATCTACCTGAACCTTTGGGAAAGCCAAAACTAGGCGAAGGTGAGTCGAGTCTTCAACTCCTGAAAACTTTTCTCGAAAGAATCTGACCATTGAAATTTGACCTTCTTCCGAGTCAATCGGGACACTGGGGAAGCAATAGAAAAGAAAACTTCAACAAACTGCCTGTAATAGCCAATAAAACCTAAGAAACTTCTGATTTCTGATAGAGAGATGGGTCTAGGTCATTTTTTCACTGCTTTGGTCTTTTGAGGGTCTACTCAGATACCATCATCGGAAACTATATGGCCAAGAAAAGCTACTGATCTTAGCCAAAATTCACACTTACTAAACTTAGAGAATAACTGATGATCTCTACGGGTCTGCAATATGACCCTTAGATGATTTGCATGATCATTCTCATTACGAGAATAAATAAGGATGTCATTAATGAAGACTATGACAAACATGTACAAGTAATGCTTGATCACCCTGTTCATCAATTCCATGAAAGCTGCAGGGACATTCTTTAGTCCAAAAGACACAACTAGGAATTCAAAGTGACCATATCAAGTTCTGAAAGTTGTCTTTAGAATGTCACATTCTCTGACTCTAAGCTGATAATAGCCAGATCTGAGGTCTATCTTAGAGAAATAACTGGCACCCTGAAGTTGGTCGAACAAGTCATTAATTTTGGGGAGGGGATACTTATTCTTGATGGTGACTTTGTTCAACTGATGGTAGTCTATGCACATTCTTAGAGAACTATTTTTTTTACGTACGAACAGGATTGGAGCGCCCCATGGAGAAAACTAGGCCTGATGAAATCATTGTCTAAGAGATCTTTTAACCGTTTCTTTAATTCTTTAAGCTCACTTGGAACTATTCTGTAGGGTGGAATAGAGATAGGCTGGGTGTCTGGAAGGAGATCTATTTCGAAGTCGATTTTTCTCTCAGGAGGAACTCCGAGAAAATCTTCAGGGAACACGTTTGGAAATTTATTTACTACTGGAACTAACTCGAGACTCAGAGTTTTAAAACTGGAGTCTTTGACTCAAATGAGATGGTAAATATACCCTTTTGATATCTTTCTTACTTTAAGATATGAAACAATCTTACCCCTAAGCACTGAAGTACTACCCTTCTATTCGATAACTGGTTTATTAGGAAACTTAAACTGGACAATTCTATTTTTACAGTCGACTATGGTATAACATGAGTGGAGCCAATCCATGCCGAGAATGATATCAAAATCAGTTATCTCTAACTCCACATGATCAACTGAGGTGATTCTTTGAGATACTGTGACTGGGTGGTTTCTATATACCCATCTGGATATAATAGGTTTAATCACTAGGGTATACACTAAGAAAGGCTCTGCTAATATTTTAGGACTGACACCATAATTTACGACTATATAAGGAGTCACAAAAGAAAGTGAAGCTCTGGGGTCTAATAAAACATTAACACGAAGATGAAAGACCTGTAACGTACCCGTAACCACATCAGGAGAACTTTCTTGATCATGCCAATTTTGGAGAGAATACAACCTATTCTGGCATTGCCTACTGGTGGCACTGGACATGGCACCCTGCTGAGTCTTGTGACCTGCCGGTGCTATTGAAGAATTAGTCTGGCCCTATTGGCGATCACTTCTGCCCCTTTAAGCAACCACTAGACACTCCTGGATCCTGTGGCCTGGCTTACCACACTGAAAACACACATCACTACCCGCTCCACACTTAGCCTAATGGTTCCTACCATATTTTCTACAGAGCAGATTTGTATGATCACTATTTGTATTATCTTGGGACTTAGAGCCTGGCGTTCTATCCTGACTGTCTTGCCTGAACTTAGGCACTGGCGCACTAGCCGAAGATGGAGCTGGGGCTGAAAATTTCTGATGGAACAGAGAATGGTTACCTCCTTCTGACCTTGGCTAAAAGAAGTTGAAACTACCTATTCTGCTCCTCTTATTCTCCCTTTCTTTCTCCTTAAGCTTCTCTTCCTCAATCTGCTGAGCATGAACCATAAGTCTAAAAGATCCATATCCTTAATCAATATGTCGGTCCTATACTCCTTTACCATACTATTAGATACACCAGACATAAACTTACTCATCCTATACCTAGATTCGTCCTCCATAGTCAGAGCATACCTCACCAAAACTTAAACGAGTACTCCTTCACACTCATACTACCCTACTTTAGGTTGATGAACTCCTGAACCTTAGATTTCCACGACTCTAGGGGAAAGAAACTGACTAATAAAGTTGTGGAAAACTCTTCCCACTCTACTTGCCTTGCATCAACACCTCAGTCCTCCTTCAACTGCTTAAACCATGTGTGAGCTACACCCTACAACTGATATGTAGCCAAGTCTGCACTCTCACTCAAAGTGAGTTCTATTATATCTGTCACTTTCTGTACCATATCCAGAAACTCCTACGGGCCCTCCTCAAACTTGGATCCAGAAAACAGAAGGGGATTCATTCGAGTGAAATTCTGAATCCTAACTGCAACTGTATTTGCCACTGGATTGGCTGGGGCAATAGCCTACTGGTTGTCTAAGAAGCTACAAAGTGGGCTAAGGTTGTGAAAGCAGCCTAGAATTCGGCGTGAGAGACATGCTCATTCAGGGGATCTTCCTGAACAGGTGGTGGTACGGGCTGATCCCCTTTTTTTCTTCCGTTGTTTCTTCTCGGAGCTATTTTCTGTAAACAGAATGAGGGATTGGTTTGAAAAGAATTTAATAGAGCTCATGCTCTTTTGCATGACATGAACACTGAAAGAAGGGAAACTTTCCTAAAACGTCCCGTAGCCTCTTGTCTATAAGTGTGACGTACTTTACACCCATGCACAAGACTCTACTCAGCGAGGCTTTCCAACTCCCTAGGACACTTTAAAACCTTAGGCTCTGATACCAAGTTTTTTCACGACCCGAGGATACCCCCTAGTCGCGACAATGGTGCTTACGACCACAAGTGACCACAAGCTAACCTATGAAATGGTACCTGTTGTGAGCACTGAGTAAAATAGTAATATAACACATGAGGGAAAGATAAATGATAAGATACTGTAAATCTGAATATTGAAACATGTAACAATAACATGTCTGAAATATCTGATAAAAATACTAGAAACTAAATTATGTGTCTGAAACAACTGATAAAACTGATGAACTGACCGACTGTCTGAGAGCCTCTAAACATTACAAGGAGTTGATGAGATAAATTCCCAACTAACTCCGACCGACTAAACATAAGAGAGTACTGAATAACCATAAAAGCATATCATGTCCGTAATGAATGAGGACTCACCACTATCGCTACTGGGTAACGCTGAGCTGTCTAACAACGTCCGGGAAACTGAGCATCTGAACTATGTTATAAGACAATATAGCACAAAGAAAAGTATGCGGTCAGTACTTTGAATGTACTGGTATGTGAGATAAGGACTGAATGAAATGGATGAAGTAACTGAGTATGAATACATAAATATGTAATATCTGAGAATACAAGACCAAACATAAACATGTTACTGATATACTATAAAATCTGAAAGATTGAAATCTATATAACTGAATAACTGATAATCTGTACACTTAGTCAAGCAAACCTGAGTTGAGATACACTGAAATACTGACTTAAACTGTGGGAGCTATCATGGAACCAACATTCCCCAATCTAAGATGATTGGGGTCCAACCCGTAAGCCCATCTGGAAGGGTGTCAGTACCTTTCCATGGGTACTAACTCATGGCTGTGTGGATCCACTAGTCTGTTATCCTGATGGACCAAAGTGTCAAGCCTAAATTGACGGGTGACCCCTGAGAGGAAGTCAAGCCTAAACTGATGGGCGGCCCCTTATAACCTACACTAGCTATGTAGTTCTGGAACTCAGAGACTGCTACTAACAACTCTGCCTAAATTGATGGGGGGGCCGCCATCCCTACATTCGCTTGGTGCTAAGTCCTACACCCAACTGAACTGACACTGGTACTGACTTAAGTTCAACTGAACATAACATTGATAGTGCTCAACATGATCATAACAACTAAGTAAAATGATGGGATTCATGGTGTAATTGACTTATTACTTGAAAATCTAAAATTATGTAAATACATAGGTATCGTGTGTTCATAACCCGCCAACACTGAATGATTATAAAATATGATGTCAAAGCTTAAAACTGTAGTAAGATGGTTCGAAGACCCAGAACATAAACATCTCACCAAATATGAGAGAAACATGAACTTGAACATGGGAATATGATAAACATAAGAAAACAACATACGTACATGACTAAATTCATAGGTGGGAGAATTTAATATGAATTCAATGGAATATGACGTGGAAACTTGCAACTCAAAGCATGAATATAGCTCAATTCACTTGAATGCACTTGTAAACATGGCTTGTAATTGATTTAGCAAGAGATCCGTGGATTAATTTCATAAAGTAGGATGAGATTAACACTTTTAAGTTAAAAAAAGGTTTTTGGGCTCAATGGGTGAAAATGACCCATTGATGGATACCCGCATACCTCAATATATAGTTTTTTGAAGATTTATTGAGGGTTTTTTGAACTTGGAAGCTTGAACTCTTGATTTCATGAGAAAGGGGCTTGGATGTTGTTCTTGGGAAATGAGGAGGGTTTTTTGAGAGTTTGTTTGAGGGAAAGGGGAAAATAATGCTCCTAACGATTCCCCTAATCGTGTTATGGACGAGTTGGGTTGAGAGGAAAATACCCCATTGCCCCTTGATTTTCATTAACAAAAAAGCTGGACGAAATACCCTTGGCGCATGGTGACCCTTGCTTGGTTGAAGCCTCTATCGCGCTGCGACCCCCTCACTTGTGGAGCCACCCTCGCACCGCGGGACTATCGCGAAGGATCTAGGCCTCTTTTATCCAAACACACCCCTAATCCCTTTTGAAAATCCCAAAACTCCCCTGGATCATACCTTTAATAACCCGAATCGTGTTTCAACTCAAAAACCAGCGTCTCGAGGTCGGGAAAGCCAAAATAAAATTCCGTGAAGTTTAGGGGTCTTGAAAATAACTAAGTCCTTAACACTTAGTAAAAATTTCAAGACTTGGACCCCTTAAGAATGCAACTAAAATTGAACCGAGCTTTTAATCTTACGGAGTATTACAAACTACTACCTAGGTTTCAAGATAACGAAGCTTCTAAAAATCTTAAATCAAACTCAGCACTGCACTTTCCCCAGGCCCCTGTGGGAGATGCCCGAAAAGAGGAGTGGATGACTGTAGCATTCAATAAAAGGAAAAAAATACTAATGAAGAATGGAAGCAGTCCGCAGTGCAAAAATGCCGCAATCCAAAACACTTCTTCAAAGGAGGCAAAAGGTGAAAGTATAAATGTCAAATTTTTTAACGTAGGTATAGGTATGCATCTCAAAAACAAAATCTTTAAATATGTTTATGAAAATAAAAAACAACCAATATCAACCTCCTCAACAAAGGACCCAGGACCTTCATCATTAAAATCTAAAGCTACTATTTCAAACATAGCAGAAACCATTATCTCCAAGAATAGTTTTTCTGAACTTCTTAGTGAGGTAGTTTCACCCCGCAACAAAACCAAAATTACATTAGTACCCCTACTAACTTGGCCCCTATAATTATAGGTAAAAAGAATGAATTACCCCTAGCACTAAGAACAGTACCGGACCCATACACTGTCACCCCTATTGCGGCGCCTCCTACATACCCAATAAGGGTCAATCAAACTTCATATCACTCCAAATATGACTCCTCAGCTTCCAACGAGGCCCCTACTTGCTCCAACGTGGACATATCTGCTGCCACAAACTTAATAGGCTAAGATTTACCTTTTGGGAGATCCACAGTCCATGTAGATACTACGAATAGAAATATTACCACACATGTTCAGTTACTAGATTTAGAAGTACATGGGACCACAAAATATCCTATAACTCCCACTTCCAATATTCAAGGAAACTTTGATTCACTACTAAATTAGAACATTCACTCAGATGCTTATTACACAAACTCATCCACTTTCCTATTTAAAAATGTCGAGGAGATCTCGCAGCTCCCAACAATGCTGAAATTGCCATCACAAACAAAATATAAACCCAACTATGAACCAAAGCTACTCCCAAAGAACCCTCCCAACAATCTATCTTTACCCAGTGCCGGGGCTCCCTGCCGGTTCAATTTTAATTTACTCAACCCTTTTTGCGCTGACCAACCCAAATTCGGCGTCGTGGGTGAAGATGGATTTACAGGGTCAAACCCTAGTGACTAATGCATTCATGGAAAACAGGGAAGTACTATTTCTCATTCAAACCCAGAGCTTCTAGACAACTTAGCATTGGAGGGGATGCGACGTGTGATGGACTTGTACAATGCCCACATATGGATATCGATAGTGATGCAGCCACCATTGAACTTTACGGTCCCATCACTGCTGTTCTTCCATATCCCAAATTGGGATACTCCAATCTTGAATGTACAATAACTAACTTCACTAGTGATGGCTTCAGTTTATGATCCAAGCTTCCCAAACTTCCAAGATATAGATCCACTATACCACCACAAGCAGATGAACGGAGGGACCCAGAGGGAGGGTATTGCCAACCTGAATCTAGGACCGATGGGTCCAATGATGGAGAGTCCACGCTCCACACTTCCCAACAACTTAGCATCATCATCCTAGGTACAATCCAATGCCAACTTTGTTCCTCCTTCAAGGCTAGTAAGTACCACAATAAGGGAAATAAAAGAGGCTTTAGAGATAATGAGGGAAACCAGGATGGAAATATCAATATTAAAGGATATAAAAGTTATGGTATTCAAAGAAAAATACGCCAAGAAATTATCCTAATCTTCCCCCAAAATTTAGTCAAAAGTTCTTTAAACATACGTAGATCGTTTAATCCATAGATAGGGAATTACATGCTAGTAATGAATCCAACCATGAGAAATCTGAATATCCTTTTAAATGACTCCTTAGAGGAATCTATGCTAATAAACTCTCCTCATCTAAATAAATAAATAAATTTAATAGTATGGAACTGCATGGGGTCTAATAAACCTGAATTGAGGAGGGACTTTAGATCCCTTATAGATTGGAATAAGCCACATCTTGTTGCACTCCTGGAGACCAAAATGCAGTACCATTTGGTCCTCCTAAATGACTTCCCATTCATTAGGTTTATTGAGGTACCAGCTATAGGCAATACTGGAGGCCTTGCAGTACTTTATGACGATACTCTCATGGAGTTAAGTGTGACTACCACTGACCAAAAGATTCATGCAATCGTGAAGGTAAGATCCTTAAATGATATTTTGTTATTCAGTTGTATATATGGTAGTACTTATAGGTGAAAAAGGAGAATTGTATGGCGTTCTCTCAAATGTATCGAAGACAATCTTACTTGTAAGTGACTTAGAGGCGGAGAATTTAATGATCTCCTCTACCACCCAGAGAAGAAATGTGGTAGGATGGTAAACCAGTCTCATGCCTCTGAATTCTTTGATATGGTTAATTACAGTGAAATAATTGATATGGGCTTTAAAGGGAATAAGTTCTCTTGGCTCAATAAGAGATTTAAAAATCGAAATGCTCTTATTTTTAAAAGACTTGATAGATTTTTTGCTAATAATGACTAGCTGATTCACTACCCGAACGCGCATGTAAGGCATCTTCCTCGTACTCACTCAGACCATTGTCCTCTACTATTAAATCTTTATAACGATGATCTGGCTTTAAGGAAAATATTCTTTAGATTTGAAACTATATGGATGTCCTACCTATACTTTCCATATGTTATTCAAAATGCACGGGCTAATAACGTTTGTTTGCCCCATGTAATAACTAATTTTAAAGATTCGACAGTGGAATGGGCGAGGGTCAACTTTGGAAATATATTCAAATAAAAGAAAAAGATCCTTTCTAGACTGCAAGGGATTCAAAATTCGACAAAATACTGCAATATCATCTTCTTACAAAATCTTGAACATCAACTCATAAAAGATTTTAACAGAATTCTAAAAATAGAAGAAGATTTTTTGAAATTAAAATCCCAAATTAACTGGCTAAACAAGGGCGATGCTAATACCAAATTTTTTCATACTTCCTCTTTAATTAGACGTCACAAAAACCACATTATCTGCCTAATTCTAGAAGATAATTCTAAAGTGCATGATCAAGCGACTATCTTAAATCATGTTTATGACTATTTTCCTCTTTGTTCTCCACCAATCATAAAAAATCTCCCATCATATCCATTTCTAAAAGCAAGGGTTGCCTCTCGAGCCTAGAAAAAATAGATCTGGAATGACAACCTACGAATGACGAGATAAAGAGGGTAGTCAATTTCTTTCAACCCTATAAAGCTCCTGGACCCGATGGATTACATCCGGTCATTTATTAAAAATATTGTGATATAGTGGACCCTTCGATTACTTTTTTTAAAAAAACTTCAGCGAAGAAGCTATCTCGGAGGATATAAATAAAACTCACGTGTGCCCCATACCTAATACCTCTAATGCATCATCCCTAAAGTGATATAGGCCTATTAATCTGTGCAACACTTCTTACAAAATAATCACAAAAATTATTGCTCAAAGAATGCGACACATTATTAATAAATTAATTGGGCCATGTCAGACAAGCTTTCTAAAAAATAGACAAGCAATTGAAACACAATAATTGTACAAGAAATTTATGTCATTTCAAAAAAATGAAGGGGAGAAAGGACAACTTTATCATGAAAATTGATTTAGAAAAAGCTTTTGATAAGATTGAATGGTCCTTTGTTAAACATGCTCTAATATACTTCAACTTTCCTAGTAAAATAATCAATCTAATTATGTCCTGTAATAGTATCAATTTAGTGCCATTTTCTTGTAAATGGTACAAGAACTAAGGAGTCGTTTGGTAGAGTGTGATAAAAAAATTAATGCATGTATTAGTTTAATGTATTAGTAATACCTTGTTTGGTATACATTTTCAGTCTATGTATAACTAATATTTGCATTAGTTGTACACTCTATTGTGTATTATACTATGCATAACTAATACCATCATTTTTCTATGTATTAATAATACAAAGCTTTCAATACATGCATTAGTTTATTAAATGACAAATTTACCCCTCAATTTATTTTCAATTCCTTTCCGTTCTTATCCCCAAACTATATCTATTTCACTGATAATTGAATCTTACAAATGATTCAATATAATAATACTTGATCAAGAAAGTAAATGCGGTGATTATTTTTCTACTTACTTACTACCACAGTAAGATTGTGATGCTACTGAATCACTTTTCAAATTAGCAGCAAGTTAAAAATAGCTTTGTCAAAACACACAGATGCAGAAAAGTTAGAAGAAACATAAAGCTGGATCTTTTTTTTTTTTTGAGAAATTGGTAACATTGAACAGCTTTGTCAAAATGCATAGACGCAGAAAAATTGAAAGAAACATAGAGCTGGATCTGTCTTTTTTTTTTTTTTGAGAAATTGGTAACATTGGAGCAGATCCAAAATTTAATCCATAAAGACTGAAAGATTTCGAATATTGAATCTTTTATGAAAAAATTTTGCCGGTTCAGGATTTTCGAATAAAACTTTGCCGGCGAAAAGTTTCTCTCTTGTTATTTTCAAATAAGTGAAAGTGTGTTCTTAACACAAGATTGGAAAAATAATATAGAACTTTAAATAAAGGGTATTTTAGTAAATAAATATTATTTGATAAAAATTATATTTTTTATTTTATTCCTAATACATCAAACCAAACATCGTATAAAAAGTATTGCATGCATAACTAATACATGCATTACTAATACAAGTATTATCAATACACTCTATTCGACATTATTCTTATACACTCTACCAAACGACCCCTAAGTTCTTTGAACCCTCTAGAGGTCTAGGACAAGGCGAGCCCATCTACCCATACATCTTTATCCAGTGTATGAAAGTCCTTTTCCATAACATAAATCAGAAAGTGGAGCAAGGCAAGTGGGCCCCAAACAAAATAGCTAGGAATGGACCATCCTTATCACACTTATTCTTTGCCAATGATCTTGTCTTAATGTCAGGTAATAAGACCACAAGTTGCAGCACAATATAAGAATTCTTGACCGAAATAAGCTATTTTTTTTAATCAATTCACCAAAATAATATGTTTTTTAAATTTTTTACAAAAGTAATATAAACGTGGTTCCCAATAACTTTTTATGTTTTAAGAAAACTTAACGACTCAAATGGAATTGTTGTTAGACATTAGAATAGAAAACGTTACTCACAGTAACGTTTTCACATAAAACGTTACTGTCAGTAACGTTTTAGACATAAGATGTTACCATCAGTAATGTTTCTCTGTAGCTCTGCCACATAATTTTTTTTGTACAAATATGACATTAAATACGTTATTAACAATAATGTTTTAGCTATAAAACGTTACTCCGAATAACAATTCTATCAAATCAACTCCCATCAATTTTTTGACCAAAGTTTTGCCTTAAAATCGTAATCATCAGTCACATTTTCAGATAAAAACGTTACTGTGAGTAATGTTTCTGCAAAAGATGGGGAGTGTTGACAACAAATCTTTCAGAGTCTTTCAGCGGCCTTCTAAAGAAAGCTCGAGGCTAGCCATGGTGACACTTTCATTGGAGCAAACAGTTGAACGGTGTACCCATAGATCTCAAACAGCGCACCAACTTGTAGAGCAAAAGGAACTATGGACAAACACATTCAAAGTAAAGTGGGAGAAGAACTATGAAAGTTCAAAAAGGCACCGATGTCCAACTCGTAATCAAACTTAAGTGGATACTCTTAAAATTCCTAACCCATTTAAAGTCTAATGAATTCTGTTTTGTGGATTATTTCTAAGTCTAATAATTGTTTCATGAATGAATTGAGTAGAAATCTTGTACCAACATTCCAGCTAGCATTTATAGCATTAGTACTTAAAGACATAAGAGTTGTTGGTGTTTTATGTGAAGTGATTTCCGATATGGCTTGCAACTCTTTTCTATCTTTCAAATGTCATCTGAGAGTATGATGTTTCATCTTACAAAAGTCCCGGGAGGGCAAAATTTGCATACAAAACTTTGTTGAAACAAATTTATAAACTAGAGTTCACTCGAGATATCAACAGCTTTAGATTGATATCATGTAGCTGAATTCTTAAAAATTTTGCCCGATTATTTTTTTCATGGTTTTCCCAGTACTCCGGTAAATAATGGACTCACATTAAGCCGATAAATGATAATAGACATAGGAAAACATAGACCATGATAAAGATTGGAAAAGATGTCGATACCAAGTTTTTTTCCCATAAAAGTACACATACGATTGAAAATCAAGTCAGCATTGGCAAAATTTCCAATGAAACATGTGATACAAAATCCATTGTTTACAGTTATGGCCCTCTAGAAGTTGGGAAGTTGCTCCTAACGCTATGCTATATTCATGACATAAGCTACAAAATAAATAATCTTCTTGTTTCTTAGGGGAATGCGGACCAGCTACAATTCAAGAAACTGGCAAAGAGCCATTGAACCAGTGCTCAGGCAAGCCTTCAGCTGAAACCAGAGGTATCAGGTGTTTCAAGACTACGACTTTCAGAATGCCATCTGCCCTAAATTGTGGGGAATATAATCTAGGATCAACTGGTCCTGGCAAAATACTAACTTTAGAAAATAGACAATAGTAACAATAACACCACAAAATAGACAGTAGAGAAATTCATTTAAAAGTACTCACTCTTGTGCCTTACTCCAGGCAGTGCAACACGAATGTATTGAAGTTCTCACACACTTTCTAGGATTGAAATTTGAGAATAATAAAACAAAAAGATCGAAGACTAATCCTTCCCATTCACTTGTTTTCCCTAACTAAAAATTTATATCAAATTAGTTCTAAGGTACATAAAGCCATATATTTATCAATAACCCCAACCAATCAATATTAGTTCAAATTTACTAATGTACATAAAGCCATATATTTATCAGTTATGCAAATAGGAATATACCCTCCTAGATAATAGTAATACACTTCGCAGGTTCAACTTAGGACACAAAATCTGACACTAAAACCACTGCCATCTACTTGTAGCTATTGGAAAAGAACCTAAACGTTGAAGTCATTGTGAACAACTTAAGTATAATCCATCGCCCATCTTGGATCAAATTAATGATCACAAAAAGAAAAGGGAACAAGATCAACAACAACAACAACAACATTCTCGATGAAATCCCACAAGTGAGGTCTAGGAAGGTAGAGAGTACGCAGATCCTGAATATTTTACACAATGCAGCCATAGACCCTCTTCATTTCCCTCATACCTGCCAGATATCTCAAAGCTCAAGGCAACTTGTTCATTATCTATTCTTTCTTCTCATATAAATTTGGAAAAAAAATATTTAATAGTGGTGCCTCATCTTGGTATTTTGCTGTTTCCAGTGTTTAGGTAGATTTATGACAAAGAAGAGCATAAAGGGCCAAAAGGAAACAGTGGAAGGGAAAGAGGAGTACTCATGATAGATAGGAAGATATGATACTACTTTTGGCAGGACTTCTTTGTAAAGTTATGAAAATATTTTGTGGCTGATGAAGATTCTCTAGTTTAGGACAGAGCATTTATTCATCAATAAAATATCCCTATATATTTTTGGTCTGAAAACTAAAAAGATTAATTGATGATGCGTCACTTACTGTACAAGATGTACTAGCGTTACTGCCTTATCTTAATGTTACTATCTAGTCTATCTTATAAGGGTATTAGAAAAGAAAAAAATCAAATGTCATACCTATAATTTAAACTTGCAACTTATACTACAAGCTTTTCAATTCAAGATCATTCAGCAACACAAGTACATTTTATCCTATTCTTACAGTTAAATTTGTTAATGGAGTTCAATACTTCAATTGAATCAGCTTTCATAAAATATAGCTCAGGCCTGCCCTGCGTGCACTAAACAATGACAAATCCTTGCTAGTATATATGGCTATAGACCTATATACCAAACCTATGCAATCCACAAACCATTGCAAAAACTAAAATAGTGAGCTATGATTAACTTTATTACTGGCTATTGGTGATATCTGAATATCCACTAAGAATTGAACCACGCCAAACTATTTCTTATTCTTCATTTTTGCTACTACATATTGCTTCATTTGTTTTTTTATCTAGTCATTTTGTTGTTGCCATTTACTTTTCAATCCCGCTTTATTTACACTTTCTTAGAACTGAGGGTCTATCGAAAATAATTTCTTAACTCCACAAAGGTAGAAATAAGGTTTGCGTACATTCTATCTTACCTAGACCCCACCGCAGAATTACAAGGATTTATTGTCGTTATTTACTTTTCAATCCTGCTTTATTTACACTTTTTTAGAAGCCACCAACTACCCAACAAATTTCATAGCACATAGCACCTACTATACCTGTCAACTCTCGATTATCTTACAACATAATGTTAAGCTCCGCAGATAACCATAGCACCTACTATACCTGTCAAATGATCCAGTACTGAGATCTGTATAAAAAGCCTAGAAGTTTACCTTGGATTTCGTGTACCACCATCTACAGTTTTCCTAGGACTCAAATTCATGCTATATTGAACTTCAAGTCCTCTTAGCCTGAGAATAATTAGTTTAATAGTGCCCGCAAAGTCTAACATCCATGATTCTCTTGAATATAGATGAGTGGGTTCCAATTCCTCACCACATGTGAACTTAGTAGTTTAATGGAACAAAATTTCACAGAAATCATAATTTAGAACATAGTTGACTAAAATTTGAGAAATACAAAAGTTTAAAATAGAGAGTCAAGTTGAGTCTAGAAAAATAGAGTAAATTCGTACCAAAAACACCTTCTTATGACGTTGAGCCTGAGGTTCCGCAATCTGAAACACAACTGAACGAACAATTACTCAGATGCATGAAGTAGCCAGAGGCATCAAAGAGACGAGATGGAGTAGCCAGAGGCGTCGAAAATAACGACAACAATTTTTTTTTCTTCTCGAAATTAGGGCACTAGCTACCAAGTGAAAGAGAGAATTTTTTTTTCAATTAGGGCACTGGTTGCCAAAGTATTAGGCATGATAGTTTTATTTGGTTGGAAAACGTTATTAACAGTAACGAATTACTTATAATACGTTATTATAAGTAACGTTTTATCGTTCGTTAAATATCACACAATGTCAATTTTTATTTTTATATTTTTTAATAAAATAATAAGGTAATACGTTACTGGAAAATACGTTTATACTAGTTTTGTAAAATTTTTAAAAAACATATTATTTTGATAAATTGATTCAAAAAATAGCTTATTTCGGTCAAAAATTCACAATATAATAAACGAAACAATAAAAACCTTCTGCAACTGGTCGGGCCAAACCATCAACAACCAAAAATCAAGAATTCTTTTTTCAAGAAATGCCTTGGCCAACAATATGGCCAACATTGCTGGCTTTTTCAACATGAAGAATTGTCAAAACTTTAGAAAATATTTTTATTGGTTACCCAATTTTTGATAAAAAAATCTGTTTTTGGGGATTTTGACCCCCTTTGTACTCTTTGTCAAAGTCCTGAAACCATTAAGCATATTTTCCTGGAGTGCAGAGGCATGTCCACCAATTCTGGAGAGAAAACAACCTATCTAGTTTAATAACCAACATTACAAATTTCCACAATGAGGAGTGGCTAGATAGTTTTAGGAAAACTAGGAATTTCAAGATAAGAAACACTATAACTTGGAGAAAGGCTTTTCCCTTTTATCTTTGGTGTATATGGCTCAACCGAAACTCCAATATCTTCAATGAAACTAATCTTTACATTCCCACTAATGTTGCCTATGAGAGAGCTGTTGAATATCATTTTTTGACAGCTAAGGAAAAGGCCAGCAGGAGTACTCTTGTGCCCATGAGGGCTGGTCAGTCCCACTTGTAGGAATAAAATTGAATGTGGACAACTCCTCCCACAATAATTCAAAAAAAGGGGGGTGCGGGAGGTGTCTTCAGGAACACTGAGGGGAATTGGTTGGTAGGCTTCAGTGCTAATATAAATGTTAACTCAGTCTTTGAAAGCCGAAATGATTGCCTTGGTGATGGGGATAAAACTAGCCATCAAGATGAAGTTTACTCAAGTAGTTATTGCTACTGATTTCAAAAAACTAGCTACAACTCTTAATGAATATGGCCTTATGAACGCAATATTGATGAAATTAATTTAATCTCCATTTGCAGGGATCTTCTGGAGCAAATCGGGAACTCACCGGCCCACCATGAGATGGGGAGTACAAATGCTATTGCGGACGTGCTAGCGAAGGAGAGAAATAAGTTAGGATATGGCTGTTTTTGGAAGGAATGAACAGTTGTACCTTTGTTTGTTAATAGCCAGTTCCGAACAGACAAGGCCAGAACTTCTTTTGTAGGGCAATATCCGCCCATCTCTATGAATGTTTGTATTAATAGTGTTAGGCCAAAACATTCTCCGACTAGCAATGGACCGTCTACTTGTACTAATGACTACTTTTAGTTAATGAATAAATTTCACTTATTAACCAAAAAAAAATTAATAATCAATTAATGGTAAATTATTGTAGGAGTTTTCAAAAACTCTGTGATAGTAAATGGCGGAAGTTTTTAATCTCCACAAATTTAATTGTACACTTCCATAATTTACTAGTTAATCATGTGTTATGCTCTTGTTTTATCTTGAATGAGTTCTAATGCTTGCTTTTAAATATATTAGTGAATGTACACTTCCATAATTTACTAGATAATCACGTGTTATGCTCTTGTTTTATCTTTAATGAGTTCTAATGCTTGCTTTTAAATATATTAGTGAATGTGTCTGTGCTTCGCGCGATTATAAAATATTTTAAAAATTATCAATAAATAATAATATAAAGGTATAAATGCATTACCTACATTTAGTTTAAAAATTTGTTTCACCAAAGAAACAAATAGTATATAACATGTTAATTAAATAAGTATAAATATGATAAAGTTACTGAAAACAAAAGAAATGAAAAGTAAGGAAAACTAAAATAGAATACAAATAGAGTGTGTTTGTTAGCCTCAAACTTCTCTTTAAAATTATGACTCGATACAAATATATATATATATATATATATGATACAACCCAATAAACACAAAATACGAAAAAGTTAAGACCCTCTAAACTATCAAAGATTTATTGAAAATCCTCATGATATTTATACATAGGAAAAAAGCCTACGTACCTCCAAAAATATTTTTTTCTATAATTTTTTGCACCATAAAATTTGATTAGCATCATGCAAGATTTTGTTTCTTCTCACCTTAAGTGATGAATAGGAGTAGAGAAATCACATTTATTTGAAATATGAGCAAAATATTGTCATCTTGTTTTTATTTCTCTCATAACTTGTGTAACATAATCGACTACTACGAATGTAAAAGGATAAAGAAAGAAGAAAAATATGATCATTATTCATCAATAAAACTGATTGTAGAATGTAATAAAATAATATAATTTCTTTGATCTTGATCCAAAAACGTGAACTTTTGTATGATTCACCAGAATCCTCAATATACTAATATGAATTTAAAATCACAATACGAAAAGGAGAAGAAGAACTGACAGAGATTAACGCTTAATGTGATCGTGCGAGAGACGATAGAAAATGTGTGATTTCAATATGAAGATCACTTTTCCTTTTGAGAGTTCTTTCTTCTAACAATCAAAGATTTGCTTGTTCAAGTAGATGCATTTTTGACTGGTAAACACTTTGTAATCGCAATAAATTACGTGTACACCTAAAATTTACATGTAAATTGTCTTATGATAATCTCAAAAATACAATAGGAGGCTATAACAAATAGAATAAGAAACCTTATTCTAAAATTTCTTTGAATATTAACGATAGCCAGATGTCAATAGAATCCACAAAACTGTTATCTCTCCTTAAAACAAAGATTGACAAAAGCAATCTTCCGATAACTAAATGGTAAGTTTATAACAAAAATGCCGTACATGCAAAATCTTCACATATATATAGCATAGTTGACGAATAGACACAAAAGAGAACGAAAAAAATTGCAACAATTAATTAATCAAACGTTCTGATAACTATAATCACAAATAAGTTGGCAAGAAAAATCAATTAAATTAGAATTAAAGAAAAAATTATAAAAAATTAATTATGGGAGAAAAGTAAAACAAGTTCTTACCTGAATTTTGTTTGACAATGACTATGAACTTTTGGACATGTAACATAAAGTTAAAATTCTTTAAATAACAAAGAAGAAAGAAAGTAATGTACGTGGGCAAAGAAAATGTTAATTGACATTACTAAAAATTAATACAAATCAATTACATTAATTATTGAAAAAAGAGAAAATAAGATTAATGAATTCTTGGCCTATGAGTTAATCATTGCTAAAGGCAGAATATAAATTGCTAAAGCAGTGTATAATGGATAATCATTTTTGATAAATCGTAATAATATATTGTGAAATATATTTTACTAAATCTTGGATGGAGAGGAGAAAATCTGTGACAAATATTATTATTATTGTGGAAAAAGAACTGTTTTAGTCATTCGTGCAATTAATGTATTTTATTATTACTTTCGACACAGAATATGAATAAGTGGAGCAGTAAATTTTGATATATTTAAATTTTTACAAGAATAGAAATAAATTAAGGATTAATAATTAACATATTCATTGTTACGATAATAAATAAATACATAAATAAATATACATGTAGAAAAAATTACCAAAACAATGAAATAAAAAATAAAATTTGAATGATAGCCTTAAAAGTACGCCACATCAACATATTTTTAATCTAGATTATGTAATTGAGTTATTTATTTTATAATATAAATATGAACAACTAAAAACTATTTTAATCATTAGTGCAGTTAATGTATTTTATTATTACTTTCAATAAAGAATATGAATAAGTGGAGTAGTAAATTTTGATATATTTAAATTTTTACAATAAAACATAGAAATAAATGAAGTAGTAATAATTAAAATATTCATTTTTGTATAATAATAAATAAATACATAAATAAATATACATATAAAAAAATTATCAAAATAATGAAATAAAAAATAAAGTTTGAATGGTGGCCTTAAAAGTACGCCATAGATATATTTTTAACCTAGATTATGTAATAGAGCTAATTTTTTTATAATATAAATATGAACAATTAAATATACATTTGAAATTAACCAATCATTAAATATTAAAATGAAGTAGCATCATGTCATCAAACTCGATTTGTCAAAAATCATCCACTTAATCAATAACTAATCACATATCACATTTAACCATTCAATAATACCCATCTTCTACACCATTGCTATTTAAAGAGAATACTTTTGTTACATTAAATATGTTAGCACAATTCACCACCTACTACTGAAGAACTAATTAAATGCTCAAATACATTTTTCTTGAGAGAAAAGACTAATATTTGACCCACGACAGATCTTAGCTACCTATCCCCCCCTCCCAAATTCCACCAAATCCACCAGATCAACCGATCAACATGGACGAAGACTCAACTGTACCACTAGAGGTACCCAGAACCAGCTTCAAAGATGCTTTACTCAACAAAAGTGAAGACATTAACCTTGCTTATGTCAAACACACAGAACCAAGCGAGTTGGAGATCGACCCAGATGAAAAAGAGATAATATTATCAGAGAAAGATAAACTACAAATCGACCAACCATGGCAACACTCGGTAATTGTAAAGCTATTTGGGAAAAAATTAGCCTATGCGTATCTTAAGAACAAGTTGCAAGATATGTGGAAGCCCTCTGAACCTCTAACGCTTATTGACCTCGGGCATGACTTCTACACAACGAAATTTGGAAAACTGGAAAATGCCTAAAGAGTCCTACATGGGGGACCATGGTTTGTTACTGGGAACTTTCTCTCCGTAAAGACATGGGAACCGAATTTTGTTCCAGAGAAAGCAAAGCTAACGCACACAACAATCTGGGTAAGACTCCCGCAATTACCCATGGAATTCTATGATAGAACCATTCTGAAAAAAATTGGTAAAAAACTGGGGCGATTGCTCAAGATTGTTACATGCACGTCTTCTACACTCAGAGGGAGATATACTAGAATCTGCATACAAGTCCCAGTGAAACTTCTAGTTAAAACGAAAGTCACAATTGGTACTCACATACAGAAGGTGGTCTATGAGAGGGAAGGAGTGCTACGAACTGTCCGTGGAAAAATCGGACACATCGCTAAAAACTATATTCACGTTAAAGCAACTACTGCTCAAATCACTACCACTACACAGCCCCAAGCTATTGCAGAGCATAAGGAGGAAGAAGACGAATGCCAACTGGTAACTTTTCCAAAGAAGCAACAACCACACAAGAGAGCTAAGGAACAATTGACCCAGCAGAGGACCCGCCCACAGGTAACCAACGCGGAAAGATCACCAGGTATGTACCCCAAAACCCATGGATCTTGATGGACAAACGTCCGACCTATTTCCTAATACCGCTACTAGTAATGGGACTGATTCTAGTGGGGAAAATGGGGGCCCTCATAGTGGACCCACACGACCCACTAGCTCAACCAACCATAACAATAATAATAGTATATCCCCTTCAACCAAAATAAATAATAATATCAACTATACCAATAAAAAAGATAATAAAGAAAAGGCTGCCATATCTGCTACCATTAATTACATTGGCAGCAGCTCCTCTAAAATCAAAGAAATTAATGAAGCCCCCATCCACCCCCCTCCCCTGGGGTAACCTATGGAGAATCCCATGGCTATCTCTCCAAGAAATACTATCTATATCCCTCATGTAAGTAATCATCACGCTAAGAAGGCTGAAATGACCCCAAGAATCACATCCGTTAACTCTTCAGCTAACTTCCCTTTAGTTAATTCACCATGGTCGGAGGCTTACTCCTCCATCAAACATCCATCAACCTCTAGAACCAAGCCCACCTCAAATGGAAAATCTTCCAATATCCCAAGCAACTTCGATCGAGCCCCTCTACTATGTCACCTCTCCAAGATAATTGGACCAATATCCAATGTCTTGGATAGAGATGACACTCGAAAAAAATGGCTACAACTGGAGCTCAAGATAGGCAACGAACTAGTAATCCTGATAATCAACGACCCAGTTTATCTAGCTCAAATAGCCCAGGAGATAATAGATCATGCAATGAATAGATGGGGTCAGAGCTTTGGCAATAGTCCATGCTAGAAACATAACTACCATAACTCTAAGATGTGGCCACAATGGGGGACCTGAGCACCTTGATGAAGAGTATGTTTCAAACACTACCCTTCTATCCAACCTCACCATGCCTCAAAGCCAATCATTCACGGATCTTTACTCAATGGATCCCTCCCACATACCATCATTGTCAATGCTTCAGGGGGAAGAAGGTCAAGGCGAAGTAAGAAACTCGATACTCGAAGCTCCCAGGCAGAGCAACTAGGAAATGAAGTTTTTCCTAAACTCCTTTGGAGAACCAAATCAAGAACTATTCGTGTTGGAAAGGACCATTCACAAAAACTTCAATGAGCCCTTCAGCTCAGTTATTATAGCGAACTCACCAGGGAAGAGGCAATCCTTCACACTGATGGTGAAGAATACGACAAGCAAACTAGCGGTGACAGTTATACTAAGCTCTCAGATATCACCCAAAGAAAAAGAGAAAACCCCATATGTCAGCAATCTAAAAATCTGGACACCATGAAGTTCATCATATGGAACACAAGGGGGGCAAATAGTGCTAGCTTTCGGCGCCAATGCCTCAACATAGTCAACACTCATAGACCCGCTATGTTGGTCCTTTTAGAAACTAAGATGAAAGGGCACAAACCACTTTGTAATGACCTTAGCTTTGACCTGTTCATCCAGTCGAGTTCCATTGGTTTGATGGGTGGCATAACAGTTGTAATACCCCGGATTTTCTTTAAGTCGAGTTTCATCTTTAGAAGAGTAAGGGCTGACTTTCCAAGTGAGAAATATTTTAAATCATGTAGAATTTACATAATATTTACTTTTTGACATGTAGAGAATTGAATTATCTTTCCAACGATATCAATTTCATCCAAATCTGGTATCGGGGTGAGAAGTTATGGTCGTTTTACTGAGAGTTGTGGGAACCGCCCAGGTGCGACGGACAGGTTGACGGGCCATCAAGTTTGCGATGGACCATCGCCCGGACCATCATAACCAAGGCAGTGACTCCCTCTTCTGGCCTAAGTGCGACGACCAAGACGAAAGACCGTCAAGCTAGCGACGGACCGCCGCAATTAAGGCAGTGTGGCCTTTTTCTGACCAACATGTGACGGACGATCTGACGGACCGTCAGACTAGAAATGAACCTTTACTCCGACCGTCGCTAATACCGTTTAGTATTTTAAGTCATTTTTAAAAGGATTTTTTGGGTTTTTTCCCTTTAATACCCTGATATATTCAAAACGAAACAGATAGCCTCATTATCTCCCAAAACATCCAAGAGCTAGGGTTTCTCCCTCAAGAGAAAATCCAAAACCCTTCTCCAAGAAATTCAAGAACTCACCATATATTCTACAAATTGAGTTGAGATTTGAGTTCCCTAAGTCCAAGGCTTCAAGAACCCCCTCTCAAAGAGTAAGAGGAAGAGTTTCAAACAAGCTTGTACATCCAATTAAACAATCTAAGGTATGTGGGGTTTTGAACAAGGGTAATTGTTTCACCCTTGTGCCCAAAGACTTATTTTAAACTATAAGTTTTCTGTAATTTATGAGATTTTACATGAAATTGAATTAGAGTTTTTCACCCATTGTTATTGGTTGCAAGCTTTTGATGTTTCCCATGAATTGAAAGTCAAATAGCATGATTTTACATGTTTTCTTAAGAAATTAAAGCTGAGTTTATACCCTATATTGTTATTCCTTGAGAATTTAATGGTTGCTATGCTTTAGAAATTGAAGTATATGAGTACGTTGAGATTTTGAGATAAATTGCTGTAAATTCCGGATTTCTATATGATTTATGAGTCCATATGATATCTAGCATGCATTTTGATGAGTCTTAACTTGAGATTTGATTATGGGTCATTAAGCTCTACTTAAGATTTGTAATTTCATGAACTTTTATGCTATAAGCACCCATGATTTGAGTACTTTGAGATTATTGAGAAAGTTTTGACCTTAATGGTCATAGTAGCTTTGAAATCCACTTTACTACATGAGATTACAGATTTTATAGTTGGGTTCTTTATGAACCACACGATTATTTTTAAAGTGAATTTCCATGAGATGAGCGTATCTAACTAAAATGGAGGAGTATTAAGCATCGAGTTGGGTAAGTTACTACGGTTTCATACCCCAGATCTACGTGTCACCATAGGGTTGAGATTTATGGGCCTGAGGCCGAGATAAATGATCACTGAGTTTAGGTTATACTCCTTGGCAAGAGTATGACGCCTCTTCCCAACGTGAGGTTTCTTCCTTAGGAGGACAAGACGTTGGATTTCATGTAGCTCTCATGGTTCATGTCGGTTAAGAGAACCTCCCTTGAGATAGAATATTTTCCCTAAAGCTTTGAGATAAGTGATTTTCCCTAATAGTAAGATTTTCAAAATATTTTCTTGAAGGAAAATTTTCCCAAGAAGAAAGTAGTTTTCTCTACTAGTAAGAGTTATAGAATTCCGAGTTCCCAGTGTCTTGAATTTAAAAGAGTTCTAAGTTCTTGAGCATTAAAGAGGTTTTACTCTCCATGAGATATATGCATGAGTTTGAAAGTATTGTTTAAAGTTTTCTTTAGTCTTCGAGGAATTAGAATAAGAGAAAAGTTCAGATTTTAAAGCCAAAGTATAATGACTCATGAGATTTGTGCTACATGCTTCATTATACATGATTTATGAGCTTTATACTGTAGACTTATTCAAGCTATGTGAGTCATTCATATTTGCATGCATGATTTGATTAAAGAGTATGAATATTATTTCCTGTAAATACATACACCCCCATATACTCAGTACATTCCCAATTTTTGATCCACATATACGTTTATGTGCTACATTGTCTTATAATATAGGTTCAGGTACTCAGTCCCAGCCTCGTCAGTAATTTTCGAGTACCTTTGTCTATATCCTCACAGTGGTGAGTCCTCATGGTTCGAGGACCTATCTTTAGATATTTCAGTATTGTTAGTAGACATATTATTTCTTTCAGTTCAGTTTGAGTTAGTTGGGGACCTGTCCCAATGGCTCTCTAGTAGACTTGAGTAGTAGAGGCTTTGTCAGACTAGTTATCAGATTGTTAGTATGTTGAGATATCCAGTTTTGTGATCGTTTGGACCGAGTATTTTCTTCGTATTTCCTATCATTTTACATGACAGTACCAGTGTTTTATTTATTTCATCTCAAATTGAGTTATTATATGTAGTAATAGGCTCAAAGGGTTAGCTTGGGGCTACTTATAGCCTTAAGCTCCGTGTGACGTCCTGAGAGGTAATTTCGGGTTGTTACAAACTTGGTATTAGAGACTAAGGTTTCAAGAGTCCTAGAGAGTCTGACAAGCCACGTTGAGTAGAGTCTTGATCATCGGTGTGTAGCGAGCCACATCTATGAGCAAGAGGCTACAAAATATTTTAGGAAAAAGTTGTTTCTTTCTTTCAGATTCTATCAAGCCTACAGTTCTCCTTCTTATCTAATAATTTGTGCTCTCCTATTTCAAAAAATACCTCCTCGAAGAATGAACGCCTACAAAAACGATAATGAGCAACCCCAGCCTGTTGATCCCTTGAGTGAGACAGTGTCTCATGCTGAGTTTCGGGCGGCCTTTCAGGTGTTAGGCTAAGAAGTCACCGCTAATGTTTAGGCCAATAATCAGGCCATAGTTGCAAATTAGTAGGGAGGTGATTTAGCTTCTGCTAGGAGTTATGATTTTATGCGGATTAATCTTCCAGAGTTTTATAGGTCTAAGACAGGTGAGGACCACAGTTATACCTTTAGGAGGTGAGAAAGATCACACAGTTGATGCATGTTTTTGAGGAAGAAAGTGTTGAGCTGGAGTCTTATAGATTGAAATACATTGCTTATGATTGGGTTGTATCGTTGAAGAAGGGTAGAGGTGAGGATGCTGCTCCTCTGACTTGGCAGGTATTTCAAGATTTATTCTTGGACAAGTTCTTTCCTCTTGAGATGAGAAAATCAAAGATTGAGAAGTTTATAAACTTAAGGTAGGGCTCCATGATTGTTAAGGAGTACTGCTTGAAGTTCAACCAGTTGGACAAGTATGCTCCTGATTTGATTTTCGACACCCGAGCTAGTATGGGCAAGTTCGTGATAGGTTTTTCTAGTTTGGTACTGAAGGAGTGTAGGACTGCGATGCTGAATAGGGATATGGATCTTTCTAGGTTGATGAGACATGCACAATAAATAGAGGTAGACAAGATAAGAGAGAGAGATAGAGTGAGGGATAACAAGAGGGATAGATCTGAGCAGTATGAGTATGGTCAAGATAGGTCCCATGGAGGGAACCTCCCACAGTTCCAGCGCCGTTCGTCTATGCCAGCACCTTCATCAGCTAGTGCTCCTGCGCCTAGAGTCAGACAGTAGCAAGAGAATAGGTCTTCTATGTCTAGGTCACAGAACAGTGTAAGTAATAGACCCCGCTACCCTTCCTTATGCTATGTATAGCAGGGACCATCCCGGTGAGTGCTTAGCGGACCAGAGGAGTTGTTTTGGTTTTGGCAAGTTGGGCCACAGACTTAGAGATTGCCCGCATGCTGGGAAGGGGAACAATGATGCCCAACCTAGAGCAAAGACTACTAGGGAACCATTTCTTGTACCCCGTCCCGCCCCTGCTCAGGGCGCTTCATCTAGCATTGATGGCGGTCAGCGCCAGAATAGATTCTATGCCTTACCATCCCGTTAGGAGCAGGAGAATTCTCCCGATGTTGTTATTGGTATGCTCCGTGTCTTTTGCTTTGATGTTTATCTGTTGTTGGACCCTGAGTCAAGTTCTCTTATGTGACCCCACTTGTAGCTGTGAATTTCAAAATGAGTCTCGAAAGGATTCCTGAGCCTTTCCTAGTTTCCACACCAGTAAGGGAGTCAATTGTTGCTAAGCAAATGTATAAATATTGTCCTATTACTGTTCTTCCTAGAGTCATATTTGCTGACTTGATAGAGTTAGACATGGTGGATTTTAACCTTATTCTGGGTATGGATTGGCTTCATTCTTGTTATGCATCTATAGATTGTCGTACCCGTATGGTTAAGTTTTAGTTTCCTGATGAACTAGTTTTTGAGTAGCTCGGGAGTTCAGTATCTCCTAAGAGTCATTTAATCTCCTATCTCAAGGCCAGAAAACTAATATCTAAAGGTTGCATTTATCACCTAGCTAGAATCAAAGACACTAAGTCCGAGGTTCCAAATATTCAGTCAGTCAGCATTGTTAATGAGTTTCCTGATATTTTTCCGAAGATCTCCCAGGGGTACCTCCTGATAGAGAGATAGAATTCGATATTGACCTTCTTTCTTATACTCAGCCTATTTCTATCCCTCCTTATTGTATGGAACCTGCAGAGCTTAAGGAGTTGAAAGAGCAACTCAAATATCTTTTAGACAAAGGTTTCATATGGCCCAATATTTCTCCTTAGGGCACACCTGGTTTACTCGTACGAAAGAAAGATGGTTCTTTGCGTATGTGCATTGACTATCGTTAGCTTAATAAGGTCACAGTAAAAAATAAGTATCCTCTTCCGAGAATTGATGACCTGTTTGATCAGTTGCAAGGTGCAAGTTATTTCTCCAAGATAGACCTTAGATCCGTCTATCACCAGCTTAAAGTGAGGGAATGTGATATCACAAAGATAGTTTTCTGAACCCGCTATGGTCACTTTGAGTTTCTAGTCATGTCTTTCGGGCTAACCAATGCGCCGCAGCCTTTATAGACCTTATGAATCAAGTGTACAAGAAATATCTTGATATGTTTGTCATTATTTTCATAGATGACATCATTGTATTCTCCCGTACTGAGAACGACCACGCCGATCACCTTAGAATTGTTTTGCAAACTCTTAGAGATCACCAGTTGTTCGCCTAATTCAGTAAGTGAGAATTTTGGCTAAGATCAGTAGCTTTTTTGGGTCATATTATTTCAGTCAAAGGCATTAGTGATCCCTATAAGACAAAAGCTGTAAGAAATTGGCCTAGACCTATTTCCACGTTTGACATTAGAAGCTTCTTGGGTCTAGCTGGATACTACTGCCATTTTGTTGAAGGTTTCTCTTCTATTGCGTCTCCCATGACCCAGTTGACCTAAACAAAAGTTAAGTTCCAGTGGCCAGATTCCTATGAGAAGAGTTTTTAGGAGTTGATGACTCGACTTACTTCAGCCCCTGTGTTGACTTTGCCTGATGGTACAGATGGTTTTGTGGTGTGTTGTGATGCCTCTAGAGTTGGTTTGGGTTGTGTGTTGATGAAAAGAGGTAAAGTTATAGCCTATGCCTCTAGACAGTTGAAGCCACATGAAAAGAACTACCCAACCCATGATCTTAAATTAGCTGTTGTTGTCTTTGCTTTGAAAATCTGGAGATACTATCTTTATGGTGTCCATGTTGATGTGTTTACTGATCATAAGAGCCTGCAGTATGTGTTTACCCAGAAGAAGTTGAATCTTAGGCAGAAGAGGTGGTTAGAGTTGTTAAAATACTATGATATGAGTGTGTTATATCACCCGGGGAAGGCCAATGTAGTAGCAGATGCCCTTAGTAGGTTGTCTATGGTTAGTGTTGCTCATGTAAAGGAAGGTAAGAAAGAGTTAGCTCATGATGTACATTATTTGGCTAGATTGGGTGTTAGGTTGCTTGATTCAGCTGAGGGAAGTACTTTGGTGCACAGTAGTCCCGAATCCTCTTTAATTTCAAAAGTGAAGAATAAGCAAGACCGAGATCCTAGTTTGGTCTGACTGAAGGAGTCAGTTAAGGACCAAAAGGTAGAGGTTTTCTCCCATGGGGGAGATGGTTTGTTGAGATTGCAGGGTAGGTTGTGTGTTCCGTGTGTTGATGATATGAGGCATATGATTATGGCTGAAGCGCATGGCGCGCGGTATTCCATTCATCCCGGTACTACCAAGATGTACCGCGACTTGCGAGAAATCTATAGGTTGAATGGTATGAAGAAGGATATAACTGAGTTTGAAGCAAAGTGTGCAACGTGCCAACAGGTTAAAGTAGAGCACCAAAGACCTGGTGGTGTGATGCAAGACTTTGGTATACCCACTTGGAAGTGGGAAGAGGTGAATATGGACTTCGTGACTGGTTTACCTCTTTCGCGTCATCATCATAATTCTCTTTGGGTTATTGTAGACAGGATGACTAAGTCCACACATTTATTGCCCGTGCATACATCTTATACAGCTAAGGATTATGCTAGGTTGTACATCCGAGAGTTTGTCAAGTTGCATGGAGTTCCCTTGTCTTTCATTTCGGATAGGGGCACTCAATTTACTTCTTAATTTTGGAGAGCATTTCAGCAGGGTCTTGGTACCCAAGTTTATTTGAGTTTCGCTTTTCATCCGCAGACAGATGGTTAGGCTGAGAGGACCATTCAGACTCTAGAAGATGTGTTGAGGGCATGTGCTCTTGATTTCAAAGGTAGTTGGGATGAGCATTTTCCATTGATAGAGCTTGCTTATAACAATAGTTACCATGCTAGCATCGAAATGGCACCATTTGAGGCTTTGTATGGTAGAAGATGTAGATCACCCATAGGTTTGTTTGAAGTGGGTGAATCTACTGTGATTGGGCCTGATGCAGTGTTTGAGGCTATGGAGAAAGTTAAGTTGACTAGAGAAAGGTTCAAGACAACCTAGAGTCGTCAAAAGTCATATGCCGATGTGAGAAGAAGAGGTCTTGAGTTTGAGGCGGGTTATTTGGTGTACTTAAAGATTTCACCCATGAAAGGGGTGAAGAGGTTTGGTAAAAAGGGGAAGCTTAGTCCTCATTATATTGGCCCCTATAGAGTTTTAAGACATGTTGGGAAAGTAGCCTATGGAGTTGAGTTGCCCGCAGAGTTGTCAGTCGTTAATCTTATTTATCATGTCTCCATACTTAAGAAGCATATTGGTGATTCTGTTGTAGTGGATCCTTCAGAGAGTGATAATATTTAGAACAGTCTTTCATTCGATGAGATTCCTGTTGAAATCCTAGATTTTCAGATCCGTAGACTGTGGAACAAAGAGGTTCCCTTGGTCAATGTTTTGTGGTGGAACCAGTCAGTTATGGGCGCTACTTGGGAGGCAGAAGCAGAAATGTGAGCCAAGTACCCGCACCTCTTTTCCGCGAGTCCAGATCAAGCCGTAGGTATTATTCTTCCTTACTTCATCCCTTCTAAATCTAAAGTTCAGCTATATATCTATTCTTGCTTGAGTTCTTGCAATTTCTGAAGTACTCAAGAGTTTAGAATTTTTTTTAACCGTTTAGCAAATTGCTTCAGCTATGTGTACTCAATTTTTCCTGTGTTCTTGGTCTAACAAGTGACATTCGAGGACGAATGTTCTCAAGGGGGAGATATTGTAATACCTTAGATTTTCTTTAAGTCGAGTTTCATCTTTAAGAAGAGTAAGGTCTGAATTTCCAAGTGAGAAATACTTTAAAACGTGTAGAATTTCCTTAATTTCAACTTTTTTTCATATAGATAACTGAATTAGCTTTCCAACAATACCAATTTCATCCAAATCCGATATCGGGGTGAGAAGTTATTGCCGTTTTATATAGAGTTGTCGGAACCGCCCAGGTGCGACAGACAGGTTGACGGACCGTCGAGTTTACGATGGACTATCGCCCGGACCTTCGCAATCAAGGCAGTGACTCCCTATTCTGTCCCAAGTGCGACGGCCAAGACGACGGACCGTCAAGCTAGCGACGGACTGTCGCAACTAAGGCAGTGTGGCCTTTTTCTGACCAACGTGTGACGGACGATCCGATGGACCGTCAGACTAGCGACGGACCGTCACTCTGACCGTCGTAAATTGCGTTCAGTATTTTTAAGTAGTTTTTAAAAGGGTCTTTTGGGTCTTTTCCCCTTTAATACTTTGATATATTCGAAACGAAGCAGATAACCTCATTATCTCCCAAAATATCCATGAGCTAGGGTTTCTCCCTCAAGAGCAAATCCAAAACCCTTCTCCAAGAAATTTAAGAACTCACCATAGATTCTACAAATTGAGTTGATATTTGAGTTCCCCAAGTCCAAGGCTTCAAGAACCCTCTCTCAAAGAGTAAGAGGAAGAGTTTCAAACAAGTTTGTACATCCAATTACACAATCTAAGGTATGTAAGGTTTTGAACAAGAGTAATCCTTTCACCCTTATTCCCAAAGACTTATTTTAAACTATAATTTTCTGTAATTTATGAGATTTTATATGAAATTGAATTAGGATTTTTCACCCATTGTTATTGGTTGCAAGCTTTTGATGTTTCCCATGAATTGAAAGTCAAATAGCATGATTTTATATGTTTTCTTAAGAAATTGAAGCTGGGTTTATACCCTATATTGTTATTCCTTGAGAATTTAATGGTTGCTATGCTCTAGAAATTGAAGTATACAAGTACGTTGAGATTTTAAGACAAATTGCTGTAAATTCCAGATTTCTATATGATTTATGAGTCCATATGATATCTAGCATGCATTTTGATGAGTCTTAACTTGAGATTTGATTATGGGTCATTAAGCCCTACATGATATTTGTAATTTCATGAACTTTTGTGCTATAAGCACCCATGATTTGAGTACTTTGAGATTATTGAGAAAGTTTTAACCTTAATGGTCATAGTAGATTTGAAATTCACTTTACTACGTGAGATTACAAATTTTATAGTTGGGTTCTTTATGAACCACGAGATTATTTTTAAAGTTGATTTCCATGAGATGAGCATAGCTAACTAAAAGCGAGTAGTATTAAGCACCGAGTTGGGTGAGTTACTACGGTTTCATACCCCAGAACTACGTGCCACCGTAGCATTGAGATTTATGGGCCTGAGGCAGATATAAGTGATACTGAGTTGAGGTTATACTCCCTGGCAAGAGCATGACACCTCTCTCCAATGTGAGGTTTCTTCCTTAGGAGGACAAGACGTTGGACTCCATGTAGCTCGCATGGTTTATGTCGGTTAAGAGAACCTCCCTTGAGATAGAAAATTTTCCCTAAAGCTTTGAGATAAGTGATTTTCCCTAATAGTAAGATTTTCAAAATATTTTCTTGGAGTAAAATATTCCAAAGAAGAAAGTAGTTTTCTCTACTAGTAAGAGTTATAGAATTCCGAGTTCGAAGTGTCTTGAGTTTAAAAGTGTTCTAAGTTCTTGAGCATTAAAGAAGTTTTACTCTCCATGAGATATATGCATGAGTTTGAAAGTATTGTTTAAAGCTTTCTTTAATCTTCGAGTAATGAGAATAAGAGAAGAGTTCAGTTTTTAAAGCTAAAGTATAATGACTAATGAGATTCGTACTACATGCTTCATTCTACATGATTTATGAGCTTTATATTGTAGACTTATTCAAGCTATATGATCATTGATATTCGCATGCATGATTTGATTAAAGAGTATGGATATTATTTTCTATAAATGCATACCCCATATACTCAGTACATTCCCAAGTTTTGATCCACATATATGTCTATGCGATACATTGTCTTATAATGTAGGTTCAGGTGCTCAGTCCCAGCCTCGTCAGTGATTTCCAAGTACCTTGTCTACATCTCCACAGTGGTGAGTCCTCATGGTTCGAGGACCTATCTTCAGACATTTCAGTATTGTTAGTAGACATATTATTGCTTTCAGTTTAGTTTGAGTCAGTTGGGGACTTGTCCCAATGGCTCTCTGGTAGACTTGAGTAGTAGAAGCGTTGTCAGACTAGTTATCAGATTGTTAGTATGTTGAGATTTCCAGTTTTGTGATCGTTTGGACCGAGTATTTTCTTCGTATTTCCTATCATTTGATATGACAGTACCAGTGCTTTATTTATTTAATCTCGAATTGAGTTATTATATATAGTAATAGGCTCAAAGGGTTAGTTTAGGGCTACTTGTAGACTTAAGCTCCGTGTGACGTCCCGGGAGGTGATTTCGGGTCGTTACAAACTTGGTATCAAACCACAAGGTTTATGGAGTCCTAAGGAGTCTGACAAGCCACGTTGAGTAGAGTCTTAATCATTGGTGTGTAGCACACCACATCTATGAGCAAGAGGCTACAAAACATTTTAGGAAAAATTTGTTTCTTTCTTTCAGATTCTATCGTGCCTACAGTTGTCCCTCTTATCTAATAATTCATGCTCTTCTATTTTAGAAAATGCCTCCCCGAAGAGCGAACGCCCGTAGAAATGATAATGAGTAGCCCCAACCCGTTGATCCCTTGAATGAGATAGTGTCTCATGCAGTGTTTTGGACGGCCTTTCAGGCGTTAGACCAAGCAGTCACCGCTAATGTTCAGGCCAATAACCAGGCCGCAGTTGCAAATCAGTAGGGAGGTGATTTAGCTGCTTCTAGGATTCATGATTTTATGCGGATGAATGTCCAAGAGTTTTATGGGTCTATAGCAGGTGAGGAACCACAGTTATACCTTGAGGAGGTGAGAAAGATCACACAGGTGATGCATATTTCTGAGGAAGAAAGTGTTGAGCTGGCATTTTATAGATTGAAAGACATTGCTTATGAATGGGTTGTATCGTGGAGGAAGGGTAGAGGTGAGGATGCTACTCCTCTGACTTGGCAGTTGTTCCAAGATGCATTCTTGGACAAGTTATTTCCGCTTGAGATGAGGGAAGCAAAGATTAAGGAGTGTATGAATTTAAGGTAGGGCTCCATGACTGTTAAGAAGTACTGCTTGAAGTTCAACCAGTTGGACAAGTATGCTCCAGATTTGATTTTCGACACCCGAGCTAGTATGAGCAAGTTCGTGACAGGTGTTTCGTGTTTGGTACTAAAGGAGTGTAGGATTGCGATGCTGAATAGGGATACGAAAATGTCTAGGTTGATGATATATGCACAACAAATATAGGCAGACAAGATAAGAGAGAGAGATAGAGTGAGGGTAACAAGAGGGCTAGATCTTAGCAGCATAAGTATGGTCATGCTAGGTCCCATGGAGGGAACCACCCACCTTTCCAGAGCCGTTCATATATGCCAGCACCTTCATCAGCTAGTGCTCCCGCACCTAGAGGCAGACAAGAGAAAGGAAATAGGTCTTCTATGTCTAGGTCGTAAAATAGTGTAAGTAACAGACCCCTCTACCCTCCTTGTGCTAAGTGTGGCAGGGACCATCCTGGTAAGTGTTTAGCAGACCAGAGGGGTTGTTTTGGTTGTGACAAGTTGGGCCACAAAATTAGAGATTGCCCGCATGCTAGGCAGGGGAACAGAGATGCCCGAACTTAGGCACAAACTACTAGTGCACCAGCTCTTGTACTCCGTCCCGCCCCTACTCAGGGAACTTCATCTAGCACTGCTGGCGGTCAGTGCCTGAACAAATTCTATTCCTTACCATCCCATCAGGAGCAGGAGGACTCTCCCGATGTTGTTACTGGTATGCTCTATGTCTTTTGCTTTGATGTTTATGTGTTGTTGGACCCCAGGTCAAGTTTCTCTTATATGACCCCACTTGTAGCTGTGAATTTCAAAATGAGTCCCAAAAGAATTCCTAAGCCTTTTCCAGTTTCCATACCAGTAGGGGAGTTAATTGTTGCTAAGCAAGTGTATAAATATTGTCCTGTTACTGTTCTTCATAGAGTCATATTTGCTGACTTGATAGAGTTAGACATGGTGGATTTTGACCTTATTCTGGGTATGGATTGGCTTCATTTTTGTTATGCATCTATAGACTGTCGTACCCGTGTGGTGAAGTTTTTGTTTTCTGATGAACCAGTTTTTGAGTGGTCCGGGAGTTCGGTATCTCCCAAAAGTCATTTTATCTCCTATCTCAAGGCCAAAAAACTAATATCCAAAGGTTGCATTTATCACCTAGTTAGAGTCAAAGACACTATGTCCGAGGCTCCAACTATTCTGTCAGTCAGCATTGTTAATGAGTTTCCTGATATTTTTTCGGAAGATCTCCCAGGGGTACCTCCCGATTGAGAGATAGAATTCAGGATTGACCTTCTTCCCGATACTCAGCCTATTTCTATCCCGCCTTATCATGTAGAACTTTCAGAGCTTAAGGAGTTGTAAAAGCAACTCAAAGATCTTTTAGACAAAGGTTTCATAAGGCCCAGTGTTTCTCCTTGGGGTGCACCTATTTTATTCGTGCGAAAGAAAAATGGTTCTTTGCGTATGTGCATTGACTCTCATTAAATTAATAAGATTGAAGTAAAAAATAAGTATCCACTTTCGAGAATTGCTGACCTATTTGATCAGTTGTAAGGTGCAAGTTGTTTCTCCAAGATAGACCTTAGATCCGGCTATCACGACTTAAAGTAAGGAATGTGATATCCCCAAAACAACTTTCCGAACCCGCTATGGTCACTTTGAGTTTATAGTCATGTCTTTTGGGCTAACTAATGCCCCAACATCCTTTATGGACCTCATGAGTCGAGTGTTCAAGCAATATCTTAATATGTTTTTCATTGTTTTCGTAGAAGACATCCTTGTGTACAGAGAACGACCATGCAGATCACCTTAGAATTATCTTGCAAACTCTTAGATATCACTAGTTGTTTGCCAAATTCAGTAAGTGTGAATTTTGGATAAGATCAGTAGCTTTTCTGGGTCATATTATTTCAGCCAAAGGCATTAGAGTTGATCCCCAAAAGATAAGAGCTGTAAGAAATTGGCCTAGACCTATTTCCCCGTCTGACATTAGAAGTTTCTTGGGTCTAGATGGCTATTACCATCATTTTATTTAAGGTTTCTCTTCTATTGCGTCTCCCATGACCCGGTAGACCCAAAAGAAAGTTAAGTTCCAGTGGTCAGATTCCTATGAGAAGAGTTTTCAAGAGTTGAAGACTCGACTTACTTCAGCCCCTGTGTTGACTTTGCCTGATGGTATAGATGGTTTTATGGTGTATTGTGATGCCTCTAGAGTTGGTTTGGATTATGTGTTCATGGAAAGAGGAAAGGTTATAGCCTATGCCTCTAGACAGTTGAAGCCGCATAAAAAGAACTACCCAATCCAAGATCTTAAATTAGCTGCTATAGTCTTTGCGTTGAAAATCTGGAGACACTATCTTTATGGTGTCCATGTTGATGTGTTTACTGATCATAAGAGCTTGCAGTATGTGTTTAACCAGAGGGAGTTGAATCTTAGGCAGAAGAGGTGGTTAGAGTTGTTAAAAGACTATGATATAAGTGTGTTGTATCACCCGGGCAAGGCCAATATAGTGGCAGATGCCCTTAGCAGGTTGTCTATGGGTAGTGTTGCTCATGTATAGGAAGGTAAGAAAGAGTTAACTCGTGATGTGCATTGTTTGGCTAGATTGGGTATTAGGTTGCTTGATTCAGTTGAGGGAAGTACTTTGGTGCAAAGTAGTTCCGAATCCTCTTTAGTTTCAGAAGTGAAAGAGAAGCAAGACCGATATCCTAGTTTGGTCAGATTGAAGGAGTCAGTTTAAGGACCAAAAGGTAGAGTTTTCTCCTAAGGAGAAGATGGTGTGTTGAGATTACAGGGTAGGTTGTGTGTTCCGTGTGTTGATGATTTGAGGCAGAGGATTATGGTTGAAGTGCATGGCGCGCGGTATTCCATTCATCTCGGTGCTACCAAGATGTACCGCGACTTACGGGAAATCTATTGGTGGAAAGGTATGAAGAAGGATATAGCTGAGTTTGTCGCAAAGTCTGCAACGTGCCAACAGGTTAAGGTAGAGCACTAAAGACCTGTTGGTGTGAGGCAAGAGTTTGGTATACCCACTTGGAAGTGGGAAGAGGTGAATATAGACTTCGTGACTGGTTTACCTCTTTCACGTCATCATCATGATTCTATTTAGGTTGTTATTGATAGGCTGACTAAGTCCACATATTTCTTGCCCGTGCATACATCTTATACAACTGAGGATTATGCTAGGTTGTACACCCGAGAGTTTGCCAAGTTGCATGGAGTTCCCTTGTCTATCATTTTGGATAGGGGTACTCAATTTACTTCTCAGTTTTGGAGAGCATTTCAGCAGGGTCTTGGTACCCAAGTTCATTTGAGTTCTGTTTTTCATCCGCAGAATGATGGTCAGGCTAAGAGGACTATTCAGACTCTAGAAGATATGTTGAGGGCATGTGCTCTTGATTTCAATGGTAGTTGGGATGAGCATTTTCCATTGATAGAGTTTTCTTATAACAATAGTTACCATGCTAGCATAGAGATGGCACCATTTGAGGCTTTGTATGGTAGAAGATGTAGATCACCCATAGATCAGTTTGAAGTGGCTGAAACTGCTGTGATTGGGCCTGATGCAGTGTTTTAGGCTATGGAGAAAGTTAAGTTGATTAGAGAAAGGTTAAAGACAACTCAGAGTCGTCAAAAGTCATATGCCGATGTGAGGAGAAGAGGTCTTGAGTTTGAGGTGGGTGATTTGGTGTACTTAAAGATTTCACCCATGAAAGGGGTGAAGAGGTTTGGTAAAATGGGGAAGCTTAGTCCCCGTTATGTTGGCCCCTATAGAGTTTTGAGCCGTGTTGGGAAAGTAGCCTATAAAGTTGAGTTGCCCGCAAAGTTGTCAGCCGTTCATCCTATTTTTTATGTCTCCATTCTTAAGAAGAATATTGGTGATTCCGTTGTAGTGGATCTTTCAAAGAGTGCTGATATTTAGAACAGTCTTTCATTCGATGAGATTTCTGTTGATATCCTAGATTTTCAGATCCGTAGACTGAGGAACAAAGAGGTTCCCTTGGTCAAAGTTTTGTGGCGGAACCAGTCGGTTGAGGGCGCTACTTGGGAGGCAGAAGCAGACATGCGATCCAAGTACCCGTACCTCTTTTCCACGATTTCAGATGAAGCCAAAGGTATTATTCTTCCTTACTTCAGCCCTTCTAAATCTAAAGTTCAGCTATATTTCTATTCTTACATGAGTTCTTGCAATTTTTGAAGTATTCAAGAGTTTAGAAAGATTTTGAGCCGTTTAGCAAATTTCTTCAGCTATGTGTACTCAGTTTTTCCTGTGTTCTTGGTTTAACAAGTGACATTCGAGGACGAATGTTTCCAAGGGAGAGATATTGTAATACCCCATATTTTATTTAAGTCGAGTTTCATCTTTAAGAAGAGTAAAGGCTAACTTCCCAAGTGTGAAATATTTTAAATCGTGTAGAATTTCCCTAATATCGACTTTTTGTCATGTACAGAATTAAATTATCTTTCCAACAATACCAATTTCATCTAAATCTGGTATCGGGGTGAGAAGTTATGGTCGTTTTATTGAGAGTTGTCAGAACCGCCCAGGTGCGACGGACAGGTTGACGGACCGTCAAGTTTGCGATGGATCGTCGCCCGAACTGTCACAACCAAGGCAGTGACTCCCTTTTCTGGCCCAAGTACGATGGCCAATACGATGGACCGTCAAGCTAGCGACGGACCATCACTATGACCGGCACAACTAAGGCAGTGTGTCCTTTTTTTGACCAACATGCGATGGACGATCCGACAGACCGTCAGACTAGTGACGGACTATCACTCCGACCGTTGTAAATCCCGTTCAATATTTTAAGTCATTTTTAAAAGGATATTTTGGGTTTTTTCCCTTTTAATACCCTGATATATTCAAAATTAAGCAGATAGCCTCATTATCTCCCAAAATATCCAAGAGCTAGGGTTTATCCCTCAAGAGAAAATCCAAAACCCTTCTTCAAGAAATTCAAGAACTCACCATAAATTCTACAAATTGAGTTGAGATTTGAGTTTCCCAAGTCCAAGGCTTCAAGAACCCTCTCTCAAAGAGTAAGAGAAAGAGTTTCAAACAAGCTTGTACATCCAATTACACAATCTAAGGTATGTGGGATTTTGAACAAGGGTAATCCTTTCATCCCTTTGCCCAAAGACTTATTTGAAACTATAAGTTTTCTGCAATTTATGAGATTTTACATGAAATTGAATAAGGGCTTTCACCTATTGTTATTGGTTGCAAGCTTTTAATGTTTTTCATGAATTAAAAGTCAAATAGCATGATTTTACATGTTTTCTTAAGAAATTGAAGCTGGGTTTATACCCTATATTGTTATTCCTTGAGAATTTAAAGGTTACTATGCTTTAGAAATTGAAGTATATGAGTACATTGAGATATTGAGACAAATTGCTGTAAATTGCAGATTTCTATATGATTTATGAGTCCATATGATATCAAGCATGCATTTTGATTAGTCTTAACTTGAGATTTGATTATGGGTCACTAAACCCTACTTGAGATTTGCAATTTCATGAACTTTTGTGCTATAAGCACCCATGATTTGAGTACTTTGAGATTATTGAGAAAGTTTTGACCTTAATGGTCATAGTAGCTTTGAAATCCACTTTACTACGTGAGATTACAGATTTGATAGTTGAGTTCTTTATGAACCACAAGATTATTTTTATTGTGGATTTCCATGAGATGAGCGTAGCTAACTAAAAGGGAATAGTATTTAGCACCGAGTTGGGTAAGTTACTACGGTTTCATACCCCAAAACTACGTGCCACCGTAGGATTGAGATTTATGGGCTTGAGGCCAAGATAAGTGATCGCTGAGTTGAGGTTATACTCCCTGGCAAGAGTATGACACCTCTCCCCAACGTGAGGTTTCTTCCTTTGGAGGACAAGACATTGGACTCCATGTAGCTCACATGGTTTATGTCGGTTAAGTGAACCTCCCTTGAGATAGAATATTTTCCCTAAAGTTTTGAGATAAGTGATTTTCCCTAATAGTAAGATTTTCAAAATAGTTTCTTAAAGTAAAATTTTCCCAAGAAGAAAGTAGTTTTCTCTACTAGTAAGAGTTATAGTATTCCGAGTTCCTAGTGTCTTGAGTTTAAAAGAGTTCTAAGTTCTTGAGCATTAAAGAAGTTTTACTCTCCATGAGATATATGCATGAGTTTGAAAGTATTGTTTAAAGCTTTCTTTAGTCTTCGAGTAATGGGAATAAGAGAAGAGTTCAGATTTTAAAGCTAAAGTATAATGACTCACGAGATTTGTGCTGCATGCTTCACTCTACATGATTTATGAGCTTTATATTGTAGACTTATTCAAGCTATGTGAGTCATTCATATTTGCATGCATAATTTGATTAAAGAGCATGAATATTATTTTGTGTAAATGCATACACCCCCATATACTCAGTACATTCCTAAGTGTTGATCCACATATATGTCTATGTGCTACATTGTCTTATAATGTAGGTTCAGGTGCTAAGTCCCAGCCTCGTCAGTGATTTCAGAGTACCTTTGTCTACATCCCCACAGTGGTGAGTCCTCATGGTTCGAGGACGTATCTTCAGACATTTCAGTATTGTTAGTAGACATATTATTATTATTTTCAATTCAGTTTGAGTTAGTTGGGGACTTGTCCTAATGGTTCTCTAGTAGACTTGAGTAGTAGAGGCTTTGTCAGACAAGTTATTAGATTGTTAGTATGTTGAGATTTCTAGTTTTGTGGTCGTTTGGACCGAGTATTTTCTTCGTATTTCCTATCATTTGATATGATAGTACCAGTGGTTTTTTATTTCATCTCGAATTGAGTTATTATATATAGTAATAGACTCAAAGGGTTAGCTTGGGGCTACTTGTAGCCTTAAGCTCCGTGTGACATCTCGGGAGGTGATTTCGGGTCGTTACAGCTGTGATGTGGAAAGATGATTCCCTCTACCTTGATAACTTAATCACCTCCCCTCAAAGTATTCATGTCATTATTAAGGTATGTCCTGATCAACCTTTCTGGCTATTTTCGACTATTTATGCTAGCCATAACTTACAAATTCGCATCCAGCTATGGGATGAACCCAGCTGTGGGATGAACTCTGTGATATTTCCCAAAATTATAAAGGGAAATAGTTTATGGGTGGAGATTTCAATAAAGTCTTGCTGGCTTCAGAAAAATTGGGTTGAGCCCCCATCAATGTTAATAGAGTTAACAACTTTAGGTAGTGTCTCAATTATTGTAACATGATTGACCTAGGTTATAAAGGGAGTAAGTTTACTTGGACCAATAAATATTATAGAAATAGGGGCCACCTCATCCTGGAAAGACTTGACAGGTGTCTGGAAAATAACCTCTGGAATAACCAATATTTTGAGTCTACTGTCACCCACCTACCAAGAACAAAATTTTACCACTCCCCCATTCTCATAGATACCATTGGAAACAGGCCTCACCAGGCCTAAAGATTATTTAGGTTTGAACCCATGTGGTGTAATCATTGCTTCTTCTAAGGCTTGGTTGACCAATACTTTGACATCTGCAACCCTCTTCTTCCTATCATTGGCCAATTCCAAGAAAAGGCTAGAGATTGAAATACCAGAGTCTTTGGCAACATTTTTCAAAAACATAAAAGGATCCTTGCCAGGCTGGATGGTATACAAAGATCTGAACATCACCATCAAAACTCCTTTCTTTACAATCTCGAGAGTGAGCTCTTAGCTGAGTATAACTTTACCCTCCAGTGTGTAGAGGATTTTTGGAAAACCAAGTCCAAAATTAATTGGCTCTTACAGGGAGATGCAAATACCAAATCCTTCCAAATTTCAATCCTCAACAGAAGAAAAAGAAGAAACAAAATCCTCCTTCTCAAGGATGATGCTGGGAACTATATTCAGGGGGAAAAAGATATTACTGAGCATGTCACTAAATTCTTTGGCACTCTTTACACCACTGATTAGTGCCAATCCAAGTGGTGCAACTCTTGGCTTCTGAACCCCCTATCTTACCTGAGGAGGCCAAAACCAACCTAGAAACCCCTCTGAGAGACAGTGAAATCATCACTGCCCTCAAATCTTTCCACTCTAGAAAAGCTCCAGGCCCAGATGGACTTCACCCTCTCTTCTACCTGAAATACTGGTTCATTATTGGTGGCAAAACCATTGAATTCTGTCACAAGGTCTTTAGGGATAAGCAAATGCCTAAAGAAGCTAATTCTACTTACCTACGCTTAATCCCTAAATTGCCTAATTCCAATACCATCATAAACTTTAGACTCAATGGTCTGTGCAACTCTACCTATAAGATCATTACCAAGATCCTTGTCAATAGGATAAAGCCCTATCTGGATCACATAATAGGTCCAACTTAAGTCAGCTTCTTAGCCAATAGAAGGGCTGCCGATAATGCTATCATTTTTCAAAAATATATCAATTACTTCAAGAGAATGAAGGGTAGAAAAGCCAATATGATCCTAAAAATTGACTTGGAAAAGGCCTTTGATAAGATTGAATGGGCTTTCATCCATGATACCCTGCTTCACTTCAACTTTCCACAAGATATGATTAATTTGATCATGTCCTATTTCTCTTCCTCTTCAACTTTCATCCTCATAAATGGCAATTCCTCTCCTTTCTTTAAACCCACCAGAGGTATCAGGCAGGGAGACCCCATCTCTTCTTAGCTTTTTATTCTTTACATGGAGAGACTCTCTACGAACATCAACCTGGCTATTATCCAAAAGGATTAGAGTCCTATCAAAATCTTTAGCAATGGCCCTAAAATGTACCACTTATTTTTTGTTGATGATCTCACTCTGTTTGCCCAAGCCAACCCTAAGAACTGCAGAACCATCCTCAAAATCCTCAATGAGTTTAAAGAGAACTCTGGGCAAAAAATGAACAACTTTAAGTCCAAAGTCACCTTTTCTAAGAACTTCTCATCCTCTAATGCTGATGAATGCTCAAGTATTCTCAGCATCAGAAAAGGAGAGCAATTTGGAAAATACTTGGGGTTCCCAATTCTCTCCCACAAACCTACCCATAAAGACTTCCAATTCATCCTGGAATCCATGGATAAAAAGATGGATGGTTGAAAAGTCAACATGCTCAACATAACAGGTAGGACTATCCTCATTAAATCCACCATAAATAGAATTCCTACTCACTTGATGCAATACATCAAGCTTCCCCAGAAAACTATTGAAGCCATTAACAAAATCCAAAGGAATTTTGTCTGAGGTAGCAATTCCAATAGGAAAATGCTCCATCTTGTCAACTGAGACAACCTCACCAAACCTAAAATCTATGGGGGTCTTGGGCTCTAAAAGCCTGAATGCAGAAACAAGGCCATGCATGCTAGCCTTGCCTAGAAACTTTTCAAGAATCCTAACTCTTTTTGGGGCAGAATCCTGCTCTCCAAGTACTACAATGATAGAGTAGACGCCAACAGGAAAATTGCCTCCACCATCTTGAAAAATGTTCAACAGGGTTGGAATACCTGCTCAAAAGGCCTAGCTTGGTCCATCCATAATGGAAACAAGGCTAGATTTTTTTATAATGTCTGGATCCCTCATTCGGACCCCATAAGGAAGCTCACCCAAGGTCCTCTAACTAACCAGGAAGAGGACCTCAGAGTTGTAGGTGCCACCTCTAACAGAGCTTGAGATTGGAATAAAATCTCCTTTGACTTGTCGGAGACCATTACCCACCTGATTTCAGCTAACCCCCCTTCTCCCATCACCACCAGAGATGACTACCCATACTGAAAACTAATCAGTAATGGGATGTTCACAACTGGTAGTATCTATAAGGCCATAGCTAATCCTTAGGGAAGTAGACCTGAAGAAACCAAACATTTCAAGGTCATCTAGAAAGTCAATGCTCCCCAACAAAAGTAAGACCTTTCATTGGCTTCTTCCACTTGAAAAACTCCCCACTAATGTCTACCTTATCCGTATAGGGATGAATGTTAACCCTCATTATTATTTTTGCGAGAAGAAACTGGAAACCACTTCCCATATTTTCTTTCAATATAAGAATGCTATACACTTTTGGGAGAAAATGCAAATCAAGTCTGGGGCTCATTTTGTTCAACAAATTAATCAGTTGACCTGGGAGAATTAGACCAAGCTGTGGATGAATGTTAAGGAAAAAGCTTTTAACCTGTAAACTACCAAGGGGTACCATTATTCCCCATAGTCTTTGGACCGTTTGGCTCACTAGGAATGACAATCAATTCAAGAACAAGAAAGTTGAAATTCTTGTGGATATACCCATCAACCACACTATGGAATATAGTCTTCTCATTCAAACTCATCACAACAATGGAGAGAAGACCCAATTATCTCTCAAATGGGACTCTCCCCCACCAAACACTTTTACCCTTAACACCGATGCGTCTTGTCAGGGGAAAGTGGGATCTGCAGGCCTTGGAGATGTTATCTGGGATCATGAAGGAAACTGAGTTATGGGATTTTATGAAAAGATCCCCCATGTATCCTCGGTCCAGACTGAGATCATGGCCCTCAGAAGAGGTTTGACAATAGCTGCGGCAAACAACATCAAACCTTTGCACATAAATATAGACTCCCTGGCAATTACTCAACTCTTAAACAAAGCCGACTCACACTACCATAATTTACTTTGTGAATGCAGGTCCTTGATCAAGATGCTCCAGGCCTCTCTACTAGTCCACAATTTTAGAGAACAAAACAAAGTTGTAGACGCGCTGGTAAAGATGGGACATAACATTGCGGAGTTCAACTTACCTGTTATTTTGTCTAGTCCCCCACCCCCATTAGCTCAGCAAATCCACGAAGATTCAGTAGGGATGTCTTATCTAAGAACAGTAAATTCAAGCTCTATTAACCTAGTAAGCCGGGTTGTGGCTACTAATGCTAACGATTTTTGCCAACTCACTTAATTAATATTAACTATCATTTCAACCCCCCAAAAAATTAAATGCTCAAACTGATCAATGAATTTGTTAACTACATCGTCTGATTGCAAAAAATGAGAAAAGAAATATAAATTTATTTATTCTATAAGTCATATTTACTAGGTCCAAAATTTAAAAAATGTATCAAAATAACTATAAGCAAATATCAAATTCAAAAAATATATATTAAAAATAAAAATTCATAATTTATCCATATTACTGAACTGAAGGAGAAATAACAATCTCATAATTTAGTCAACAAAAAGAATCAGAATTCTAAAAAGTGCAAGTAATAATGAGCAATCATCAATTTAAAGTATAACTTTTGAAATTATTTTACTCTCTCTCTATTTATATACATAACATATCCGACATATATATAACATTCTGTATATATGTTGGGATTTTTATAATATATTTAGGGAATTGAGATTTTTTTGTAATATTGGAAACATAAGTTGTGTGTTTGTGTAATTTTTTTTTAAAAAGAAGAAAATAACAACAACAAAATCGAGCCCAATATAATAACATAAGTGAAATTGAGATTGGTAGAATTTCATTAGTTATTGATGTAATTAAGTGGGAAGGAAATTAGACATTCAGGTTTTCTAAACCAACACAAAATCAAATTGATTAGGCAAGAGTTTATAAAAAATGGTAAAGCTTTAACTTCTTATTGTTTTATCATGTATTTTTTCCTTTGAGAATTTTCAACAATTAATTGTACTTCTTTGGACATTCGAAAGAAGAACGATCAACATCTTCACTTAAAAGTGAAATGCCACTAATACGAAGATTTTTTTGTCTACAAGAAGCATTTGGCGTAGCTCCCAATCTCAAACATCTTACTCTTTTTAGGATATTATTTTTCTAGCACCTTGCCAATTATATTATTTGAAGAAATTATTACGATATTTTAACTCATTTTTAAAATAATATTTTTTTTAAGTATAACGCACATAATAAAAAAAAAAACTCAGTTAATATCATACTCATGAGTACATACTTAAAACTTTCATAATCAAATTATGAACACAACGCACAAAAACACATGATAAGATGCATAAGAAGAATCACCAGATGTTTAAGATCACACAACTAGTTGTAAAAAAGCAACTATTCATAAATACGTCAAATAACATGATACAGAATTCACAACACAAGTCAACTACCAAAGAACAAATAAATACAACTCATTGAGAAAACACTTCCTCTAAATTAGGAGGATGACATTCAATTAGAACAGTTAAGGACCATGATACAAAATGGATGAATTACATAAACCAACACCTTAAGTATCCTATATTACTTAAAATCCCATCCCACTAAATTAATTACAAAAATTCCTTCTAAATCTCTAAATAAGTATTTTATCTGATACATAACACACAACTCCTATTTTTAAGCCTTAAATCACGTTGACATTGTTGCAGATAAGGAAAATTTTGTTTTCCTTAGAAAATATGCTATTAAATCATTAATCATTATGAATAATATTAGGCAAATATTTTAAATTAGGCGAACCAACAGTATTATATGCCAAAGTTGCTATTGCTTGTGTGTTTCTTTCTCCCAAATCTCCAAGTGGCTTCAAGAAAACCTACCAAATCCATTCAGATTCTAGGTCGACTTCAAAACTAAAATAATGTTCGTCATTATCCAACTTATTATAATTTCGAATTTAGCTACTAATTTGATTGGGATGTATATTTATGTTAACTCTCATCGACAAAATTCTAAAAAAAAAAAAGTTGTATGTGTGTTATGGCCATTGGCCGCCAGAAATTTTTTACAAACAACTTCCATTAACGTACTTCTTCATAAGTCTGTTGTTGATGTTGCAAAGAGAAAAAAAAAAGTTGCGAAAAGAGATTCATATTAAAGGTATGATTTTTATGTATCAGATTGATAAATTTCGTCCATGTACATTCTATTTATGTATCATAATGTTCAATGAAACAAACGGAACTGTAAATATTATTTCTGATACATAGATATTTTTTTGACAGAGATATTACATACATTTTGATACATAAAACTATTTCTGACAGTGGTAATGAATGATTTATGATACATTCAATATATATTTCTTATTCTGTTACATAAATATAAAGAAATTAAGTACTAAATTCATTTTTTGATACATAAATATTTTTTGACAGAGATATTACATGCATTCTGATATATAAAATTATTTCTGATAGAGGTAATCAATGATTTCTGATACATTAAATATATATTTCTTTATTCTGATACATAAATATAAAGAAATTAAGTTTTAAATTCGCTTTTCTGATACAGAGAAAGTTATATATATGTGATATGAAATTCGTCTGATACATCAGATTCTTATAGTATTTTTAATCTTTTGCTGAACACAGGGAATGAACGATTGGAGAAGAAATTAGTTTTGGAAGATAATGATAAATGAAGATTGATTTGATTATTCAAATTTCAAATAATGAAGTTGTTGAGGATTTTATGTAATTAAATGAAAAAAAATCTTAAATTGAGTGGGTTAATTCCTCAATTGTAGTCACTTTTAATGTTTTTCCCTTTTTTATCTCTAACCAATTGGTTAGTAATGTATCATAAGCTTATGTATGGAAGGTTAAATAATGTATCATATCCAAGATATCATGTAATTAATATAAAAATTGAAAGAGAGAGTAATTAGGTAGCAAAGTGTTGAGATTTATGTTGTTTACCCATACAAAATACTAAGACAAAGCACAGAAATTCACATAATAATAATATAATAAAAGTTACAAGGCTAACTATTAAAGAAATGTCCACAATGAGACGGAAAAAAATATATAAAATGAATTCACATTCAATCCACACATGAAATATGCAACAAAATAATACTAGTGATAGAAAGCTGGAAGTACTTAGAACTGTTGTGAGTTCATTAGGGACACATAATAAGAATTGTGGAAATGAGAAAAAGCTAAGAACTGCATAACCAACAAAAGAACAGACAAGAAAAAGATCAATAATTGTCATATTTTTTATCATAAGAAGATGAATCATCAAAGTGGTACCGTAGTATATGAAAAAAAAATCCTTCAAGAACCACATGTTGATTTTATGTTTCAATAAATTTTGAAACAAATACATCGGTTAAAGATTTTTTAAGAGTTATGTTTCAATTAGTTTTGAAACAAATGCATCACTTAAAGTTTTGAGTTACCAAGGAAATGAATTTGATAAATTCATTATTCATAAGTTTTGAGTTACAAAGAAAATGTATTTGACAAATTCATTATTCATTAAGTTTTACGTTCTAGGTTCTTGAAAGAATGACATTTTTTGTTTTAAAACATACATGAATCTATTAACTATTACTTAATTAATATGTTTCTCATGCATGAAACTTTCATTCTATAAATAGTGTTTTCTTTGGTTTGACAAGACAAGCACTCAAAACTACTTTCCCCTTGAAAACACTAGAGAGACATTGATCAAATGGTGAAATCACCAATTCAAGAATAGAAGAGCAACATTCTTGAATGCTACTTGTTTTGTGGCTTAGTTGAATCCCGAAGATAGAGTTGTCACCTGTTCTTCCGTTTGCTCGTGAGAGAGACTCCAACTATCTTCAAGAAGCGTATTATCGTGCCTCTAAGCCAAGCAAGTTTTATTTTGAATTTCTTGTACAATTATCATTATTGTTCTAACAATTTGAAGATACTTGTCTCTATGGCTTCTACATCAAATATCAAATAGTATTCCATCTTTGCCTAATCCTAATTTTAAAATATTTGATGGCAAAGACTTTCCTAGATGGCGTGGAAAGATGGAAATCTTTTTAAAACGATTAAAGTTGACATATGTTCTTGAAGAACCTTGCCCTAATGCTCCTGGTTCTGAGGTAGCATTTGACGAGGTTACTTTGATTAAAGAACAAATTGCCAAATGGCAATATGATGATTATTTGTGCAAGAATTATATTTTTGGAGGAATGTCTAACAAATATTATGATCAATATTATGTTAAATGCAAATATGCTAAAGAGATATGGGACACTCTTCAAGCTATTTATTTTGCCGAAGAGGCGAGTTCTAAGAAATTTCTCGTTTCAAATTATATGGAGTTCAAAATGGTTGATGACAATTCAATCACTGAACAAGTACAAGAATTCCAACTTATAGCTAATAAAATTGCTATATCTGGAATTGCTCTTGATGAAAACTTTCATGTTGGTGCTATTGTATCAAAACTTCCTCCATCTTGGAAAGAGTACCGAAGCAAACTCTTACACAAAAAGGAAGATTTGACTCTTGAACAATTGTTGTAACACTTGCAAAATGAACAAGAGACACGATGACGCGATAATAATAGTTTGAAGAAACCTGTCATGAAAGCTCATATGGTTGAAGAAAAATCAAACAAGAAGGAACCTGAAAAGAAGAATTTTTCAAAGGCAAAGAAGACTACAAATTTCAAGCGTAATGGTGCCAATTTTAAATCTGGTGAATGCTATCATTGTCACAAAGTTAGTCACTATGCGTGTGATTGTAGAATTCTCAAAGCCGAAAAGAAGAAAGAAAAAGCAAATAAAAAAAAATGATCTTGTGGCAATGATCACAGAAGTATTTGTAGCGGAAGATTAAGTGAAATGATGGATAGATACTAGCGCAACTCGTTACATATCAGGTAACCGAAATTCTTTCAAGACTTATGAATTAGTGGGGTATGGTAAAACTGTATATATCGGAAACTCCTCCTCTACTAAAGTTGTGGAAAAAGGAACTGTTGAACTGAAGTTTACTTCCGGAAAGATAGTTACATTGATAGACGTATTGCATGTTCCTCATATTCGAAAGAACTTGGTGTCAGGTACGCTTCTTTCGAAGCATGGTTTTAAAATAGTTTTTGAGGCAGATAAGTTTATTTTATCTAAAAATGGCATGTTTGTTGGAAAAGGTTATGTAGCAAATGGAATGTTTAAACTCAATATTGAAAATGAAAATATTTCTGCTTATCTTGTGGAGTCTCTGGACTTATGGCATGAACGTCTGGGACATGTGAATTTTAGATCCATTCAACTTATGGTGAATAATGGATTAATCAAAGATTGTGAAAATAATCATACTACTAAGTGTTTTACTTGTAGTAAATGCAAGATTACTAAGAAGCCCTTTAAGACAGTTGAAAGGACTTCCACACTTTTACAATTAATCCACACTGATATTTGTGAGATGAATTATTTGTCACGTCATGGAAATAGGTATTTTATCACTTTTATTGATGACTACTCAAGATATACTTATGTATTTCCATTGAAAACAAAAGATGAAACATTTGAGACTTTCAAAACATATAAAGCAGAAGTTGAAAATAAATTGAGTGTGAAAATTAAGTCAATTAGGTCTGATAGAGGTGGAGAGTACTTAAAGTTAGATTTTATTGATTTTTGTGAGAGAGAAGACATTGAAAAACAATTGACCATGTCCTATATACCACAACAAAATGGTGTAGCAGAAAGAAACAATATGACTTTCATAGAAATGGTTAATTCTATGCTTTATGGATCTGGTATATCTGAAAATTTGTGGACTGAAGCCTTACTTTCAGCATGTCATATTTTGAATAGAATTACTTCTAGGAATCATGATGCATCTCTATATGAACTTTGGAATAATCGAAAACCAAATATAAATTATTTTAAAGTATGGGGTTGCTTGGCTCATGTTCGATTACCAAATCAACATTTAACCAAGATTGGCTATAGAGGAGTAGATTGTGTGTTTATTGGTTATTCACAAACCAGTAAGACTTATAGATTTTTAAAGCCTGAGACCCCAAGTCCTCACACAATTATTGAATCTTTACATGCTAACTTTTTTGAGCATATATATCCCAAGAAAAAAGATTCTTTTGAACAAGATTCAAGTTCTTCTATTCCTTCTCTTAAAAAAAAATTAGTTGAGACATAAGAAGAAAGTCAACCAAGACGTAGTTCAAGATCAGCCAAATCAAAAGACTTTGGACCTAATTTTCAAGCTTATTTGGTTGAAAAGGATCCTGAAAGTTATGTTGAAGCTGTGTCTTCACATGATGCTCCATTTTGGCATGAAGACATTGATGATGAAATGCATTCTATATTATCTAATAATACATGGATATTGCCAGATCTTCCTCCTGGATGTAAACCAATTGGTTGCCGATGGATTTTTAGGAAGAAAATAAAATCTGATGGTACTTTAGATAAGTCCAAAGCCCGTTTGGTAGCTAAAGGCTTTACTCAATTGAAAGATATTGATTATTTTGATACTTTTTCACCTGTAGCTCGGATGACCTCTATTCATCTCTTGATTTCTCTAGCAGCAATTCATGGTCTTGTGATTCATCAGATGGATGTAAAAACTGCATTCCTGAATAGGGATCTAGACGAAGAAGTCTACATAAAACAACCAGAAAGATTTGTCAATCCTAGTCAAGAACATAAAGTTTGTAAACTTCTTAAATCTCTTTATGGATTAAAACAAGCTTCAAAACAATGACATGATAAATTTAGAAAAGTTATGATTTCTAATGGCTAATTAATCAATGATGGAGATATCAGCATATTTAGTAAATTTTAAGAAAATTCTGGTATTATAATATGTCTTTATGTAGATGACATGTTGATCTTTGGAACTGATATCGAAAGAGTCAAAGAAACAAAATATTTTCTTACTTCTCAGTTTGAAATGAAAGATCTTGGAGAAGCTGATGTAATTTTAGGCATCAAAATTGTAAGATCGACAAGTGATTTGACTCTTACTCAATCAAGTTATATTGAGAAGGTTCTAAAGAGGTTTGGTTATTTTGATGACAAGCCTGCTCCTACACCATTTGATCCTAGCATCAAACTAGTACGAAACTCTGGTGATATTCTTGATCAATTGACATATTCTCAGATTGTTGGGAGTCTTATGTATGCCATGCATTGTACCAGGACAGATATTGGTTATGCTGTAGGAACTTTGAGCAAGTTTACTGGTAGTCCTGGAGTTGAGCATTGGAATGCCTTAATTCGTGTTTTAAGGTATCTGAAGGGTACAATTAATGTTGGCCTGCATTATTCTATCTTTCCAGCAGTTCTTGAAGGCTATAGTGATGCTACTTGGAATTCTGATCCGAATGACTCTAAATCTAGTACTGCTTGGATTTCACTTTGGTTGGAGCAACAATATCTTGGAGATCAAAGAAGCATACATGTATTACTCACTCAACCATGGAGTCAGAATTTATCGCTATGTCTTCTACTGGAGAAGAAGCTGATTGGCTGCGGAGTATGCTGATAGATATTCCATTATGGGGTAAGCCAATACCACATTTGACTATTTATTATGATAATAAAGTTGCTATATTTCGGGCTTCAAGTGATTGTTACAATGGAAAGTCATGAAAAGTTCATCTCAAACACAATCATGTGAGAATATTATTGGAGGATGGCATAATATCGCTTCAATATGTGAAGTCCAAACTCAATTTAGCAGATCCTTTGTCTAAAGGGTTAGGCAAGGAATTGGTGGTACAAACTTGTAATGGGATGGGAAGAAGCCTATTGTAGATTGATTGTACTTTATGGTAACCCTACCTAATGATGTAATCTTAGGTTCAAAGGGAAAAACAAGTAAAGTTACAATTGTGAAGCACATCAATCAAATTTCCTTTTTCCCTAGAGAGTGAGTAGATGTGCATAAGTTGAGATTTATTCTCTTGATAAATCTATAAGACCGATATTGGTTGGAGTAAATAATAACACTCTTGATAGGTTTGACAGTATTCCTACAAAAGAAAAGAATGAGATAATATTCTCTTATTAAGTCTATACACCGATTTTGGTTGGAGTGTGTAGGAATACTCTTGATAGATTTACTGATACTTTGTTGTAAAGGAGGATGAGATTAATTTCTCTTAATAAAATTCATAGACAATTTAGTCGGAGTATGCAAAGTTACTCTTGATGAATTCACCGCACTAAGTGCGAAGTGAAGGCCGCTTCAATAAGATTTTTACAGGAAAATCTTAAAGCACTTAGCTAAAAGGATTCGGGACACATGGCCGTAAGGTGTCAAAGGATTTTGATTTTCACCGGAACATAGCAATATGCGTGGAGTATTTTTCTACTTCATTCAATGAACCACTTAGTTCAAGATTTGTTCACTAAGTAGTCAATGATTTAGAAAGTCTTCACTAGCTAATAGTTCAAGTCCAAAAGACACCATTATTGATGCATGTTGCTAGATTGATGTCTCAAATGAATTTTGTTTTTTAAAGATAAAATTTCTTGAAACAAGTGAGGGATTGTTGATTTTATGTTTCAATAAATTTTGAAACAAATACATCGGTTAAAGATTTTTTAAGAGTTATGTTTCAATTAGTTTTGAAACAAATGCATCACTTAAAGTTTTGAGTTACAAAGGAAATGAATTTGATAAATTCATTATTCATAAGTTTTGAGTTACAAAGAAAATGTATTTGACAAATTCATTATTCATTAAGTTTTACGTTATAGGTTCTTGAAAGAATGACATTTTTTGTTTTAAAACATACATGAACCTATTAACTATTACTTAATTAATATGCTTCTCATGCATGAAACTTTCATCCTATAAATAGTGTTTTCTTTGATTTGAAAAGACAAGCACTCAAAACTACTTTCCCCTTGAAAACACTAGAGAGACATTGATCAAATGGTGAAATCACCAATTCAAGAATAGAAGAGCAACATTCTTGAATGCTACTTGTTTTGTGGCTTAGTTGCATCCCGAAAATAGAGTTGTCACTTGTTCTTCCGTTTGCTCGTGAAGAGACTCCAACTATCTTCAAGAAGCGTATTATCGTGCCTCTAAGCCAAACAAGTTTTATTTTGAATTTCTTGTACAATTATCATTATTGTTCTAACATCACATACATTATTGGACTTACATTCAAAAATTAAATGTGAAACAACAGTCATCAAGCAATACAGAATACATTACAAGATACCAATACAATTCACACATACAATTTATTCTTTTTTATGTGTAGCAAGATAGAATTATACTTGTCTGGTTTTCTTTTTGTTTACGTCATCAATGTATAAAAAAATAGAAATAAATTAAAATAGAAGTTAGAGAAATGAGGTGACATCGCTTCCCATTTAACTGTTCTTCTAAAGATCTTTTTATGAAGCAAAACTTCAAGCTAAGTTAATAACTTGTTATTTTTTTAATTGCTATAATTTTTCTTGCTGTAAACTGTTAGTTTGCTCACCTTCTATTGAGTTTATTAAGTTATTAATATTTATTAAGTGCGTATTAAATTTTTTCTGATGATTTAGAGAAAAGTATAGTGCAAGAAAAAAATTAATGTCCAATTACAAGTTTTTTAAAAATTCAAAATTTGCATGTCTTAAAATATTAAGAAAAATTGGTGCTTCAGATTTGACATAGACATGAATGTTAATGCATACATTAAATTAAATTTTAATATTAAGATGAAAATAAATAATTTTTTAATAAATAAATCTAAATCGAATTTAAAAAATAAAATAACAATATTAATGTTCTAACAGTTACAAACAAAAATAGATAACAATTGATGTGAAAACACTTATGATAAAAAACATGTAGTCAATTTTTTATTTTTTTGCTAAGCTAACAATCATTTCTTCCTTTTTATCGTCTAATTCACCATTTTTCATGCACAATGTTTTCTACTTTCTTTTGAGAATGAAACTCATCATTCGTGGAGACATTTAAAGAACTATTGTCAATTTTCTCAAAGTGGATTCAAGATACTTATTCTTTGTAAATGTGATGACCAAGTAATAGAAAAATAGTGCTCATGATTCTAAATTAGAGTCTTTTCATTAAATAGAATAGACAATGAATTTTGTATAACTCCAATAATAACCTAACAGTAGAATTAACATAAATTCACCGCTAATTGTAATTTATGTTAATTGTACTATTAGATTATAAGAGTTATACAAAATTTATCGTTGATCCTATTTAATGAAAAAACACTAGTTTAGAATAGTGAACATTATTTATCTATCACCTGATCATCACATTTACAGAAAATAAGTGTCTTAAGTCCCTTGCAACTTTGAGAAATTTGACAATACTTCTTTAAATGTCTTCACAGATGATGAATTCAATCCTCAAAAGGAAGAAGAGAAAATAATGCATGAAAAATAGTGAACAAAATCGAAGAAGAAGACAAGTGATTTTTAACTTGACAGAAAAATGAAGAGTGACTACATGATGTTTTATAATAAGTGCTTGCACATTTACTGTTATTTATTACTCCCTCCATTTAAAAAAATACTCATTTTCTCTTTTAGTCTATTTAAAAAAGAATGATTCCTTTCCCTTTTTAACAATACTTTAATTTCAACTTTCCATGTGGCATGTTTAGGAACACAAGATTAAAGGTCATTTTGATACATTTGAGCAACTTTAATTTAAGGTCACAAGATTTAAAAGTCTTTTTGATTTTCTTAAATTTTGTCCTAAGTCAAAGTAGGTCATTCTTTTTAAAATAGAATGATAATTTTAATAATGCTAATCAATAGCTAGATTCTATTAAGCTAACTAAGTAGCCGTTTGGCCATGAAAATTAATTTTTTTCCGAAGTTGGAGTTGGAGTTGTGTTTGGCCATGCTTTTTGAATTTTTTTTTAGACTTTTGAAAAATCTTTTTAAATATGATTTTATGCCCTCAACTTTTAAAAATTATCAAAATCACTCAACTACTAATTTACCTACTAACATACAACCAAATGTTCAGAAAATAATTTATATGTCTTCAATTGATAAAATAATTAACAACAAACTAATTATTATGATTGTTATTCTTCTAAAATTTGAATAAAAATATCACAAGCACGAGCTAAATAAGTTTATCTAACCATAATCGATTGAATAGAGAAAATATATTTTGATAAATATGATTAATGGATATAAATATATTTTATATATTCTTAAATTTGTTTATGAAAATTCTTAATTACTTTCACTTGAATTAATTATTTTATTGAATTTGGTCGTTTTAAAAAAATTTACGAATGAATTATTTCTGAATAGATTAGTGCTATTTTTTTGCTTTTTCTTTATTGATGATATTGATTTTCCTTGAATATTATTGTATCATAAATATGGATCGTTATGTTATGTTTGATATGCGACTTTATTGACCACTTTTTAATAATTTATTAAAATCATAATAGTCATTATATGACAGATACAGAAAATTAGAATGACAAGAAAAAAATATTAAATTTCTCACTTTTAAATAAGATAATGTACTAGGCCTTATATTTCTATAATATAGTTCATTCAAAACAAAGTTGATATATTTCCGCCATAGATTGCTATTTATTATTTTTTACTTCACGTTAGTAAATTTTGGTTAAAAGAAGAAAAATAGATTAGAATGTCTATAACAATTAAAAATGATGTTGTACCATAGAAAATAAATAATAATTTTTTTCTTGGTGGTTGGTTGTAGTTATAAGAGGTGTTTTTGTAAAAAATTAAAGATTGAGGTTATATGTAATAATAATGAAAGTTGAAAATGAGAGTGGAAAATTGTGAAAATAACAAAAAGTTATTTTCACTTTTTGGAATTCAACTCCGGAATAATTTTTTGAATTTTCATGGCCAAACACCACAATTTCCGGAAAAGTGAAAAAAGTGAAAAAAAAATTCGATTTTTTTTTTTTTTTTTTTTATGGCCAAACGGGCCCTAAGTTAAATGTCTTTGTTATGTGTCAAATTTGAAAAGCTAGAAACGCCTTAATCTTCAATGGAGAAAACTATGAACCTAATGAAATAGTAAACAAAGTACTCTTTGAGTACCATGAATATGAAGATAACTTGCTTACTAATCATTCTACTCCATGTATAACTGAATGTCCTAATAATAAGAAAATTACTCTTGTACAAGATGGTGTTATTTTATTTGCAGATGCTAGCTTACTCAAGGAGAGGAAGATAGTAAGCATTGGAGTGGCACAATGGATAGTTGCGGTAAATTATTTCAAGCCTTTGGCGCTCCAATTCAATTTGTTGGGAAGGTCATCACGGCTGAAGCGCTGGGAAAAACTATGAAAAATGGATGGACGAGAGTGCAAGTATTGTCGGATGCAAAGAACATGGTGGATATAATACTAAAAAGAAGTGTTGTATCTTGGGAGGATAGAAACAACCTGCGAGGGTATTTGGAAGTTGATGGATTTCTTTGAAGATGTAGACGTAGTGCATATTCCTAGATCTTGGAATAAAATAGCACATAGTTTAGCTAAGTTCTCTACTTCATTATTACGAAACACTATTTGGTTTGCTAATTTTCCTAGTTGGATTGTAAAGGATGCTATAGCATCCTTTAACGCTATAAAACTTACTATGACTTAATATAAATAGTATGTTGGTTGCCCAAAAAAAAAGTAATTATCTACCTAAGAGCTTCTTACGTTCTAAACGTCATACTTTTTGACGAATTATAAGTTTCAACACCCTTACTCCATTTAACTCCTTAATAAATTTTTGTAGGTAAACATATATATATATATATATATATATATATATATATATATATATATATATATATATATATATATTATTTTTTGGCATGTGTGGATCGAAAATGATCATTAAAAAAATAAAATTAGTGTATTTCAGAACCAAGCAAGAAGGTTTAATGGAATCAAAATAACTGACCAAATGCTATAAATATACTCATTTTCAAAAGCGTTATAGCCATCACTAGCAAAGTCTAAGTAAATATTTGAGGATCAGATGCAAAATCAATAGAATATCTGGAATGTCTCATTATCCTACCTTTGTTATTGTTCTCAAAAAGCCATCTCTTATACTCAGCTATCTTAGAGCACAAAAACAATCTCCATAGCAATGATTTCAATAGAAGGTAACACAATTTTTTTTTTTGCATATTTTTGAATTTTCTTTCAGACATATAAGTTATAAGATTTTCAATACTCTTCTTATTAGACTTTCATCTAGAAATATGAAAATACTTGCATGTTTTCTCATTCGCTTCATTCCCTCAATACAATGTAGAATTATTAGGACAAGTATCAATCTTTTGATAATCAAGATCAGAGGCGGATCCAGGATCCGGACTCTCCGGGTGCCAAATAAACTTAACAATGAATGCGGAGAGAGGTCGCTGGTGAGGCCGAGGCCGTGAGCTTTGCTAGCGACGCTAAAAAATCCGGCGGTAGCACAATAAATACCAAAAAAAACAGAGAGCGATGACGATTTGGGAATTGAGATTTGAGAGAAATAATTTTTTTTTTTTGTAATTTGAGGAGAGAGAATAAAATTATACACTTTTTAAAACAAATTATAACTATTAATATATGAAAAATAAAAGAAAAATTCAATACAATTATTAATTAATATTTTTTAGAAAAATAATAATTTCAAAGCTTCAATCTCAATAATTCATATTCTCAAAATAGGTGGAATTGATAGATATTACAAGAGTATCTCTTTGGAATCGTGGTGTGATCTCTTGTGTAAATATCGATGAAAACTCATGGATCTTCACATCTTCACAGTTAACTTTGAATTTCTTCGAGTTGTAAAGTCCTTGTTCTTCCACATCTATCGTGAAATTTTCATATCCACTAGTAGTTCTCATCTCCTAAGCCACATCATCTTTCGTTATCTCCACGGACGAACTATGAAAAGTCACGTGCAGTAACGTGCGCTCCATTTTCTGCTGATGATAAAGACCTAACATGTTCGTTCAGAGAATATTTTCTTCGTAAGAAAATTTAACGACCACATTCTTCCACTCGACTTCACGAGGAATGAGATTCTCGACGACGAAATTGATAGTCAAAGTTTTGAGTAGAAAGAGATGCATAATAAGTATGAATGAATGGTGAAATATCAATGTTAAAAGTTGTGATTGCTTCAACTGAAAATTGTGGTTGTTTTGCTTTAATTGAAATTGTCATAAGCCAAAACATGAAACGTTATTAATTAAATGGTAGCCAACGGAGGTCGAACTTGAGACTTGAGGAAACAAATGCAACACTCTACCACTCATACCGGACGACATTTCAATATTGTCGGTGGCATGTTTATTATTTGACTATATTCTTCTATGTATATATGTATATATATAGAGCTTCCGTCGAATTTTACGGGTGGCATGACACCCTCACCGCTCTTAATAGATCCGCCCCTGATCAAGACAAAACTTACTGATAGTTTTCTTAGCCTTATAAAAAGAATTAGGAATTCAAACAAATTTAAATATATCAAAAAATCAATCTAAGACCATGGTCATGTCCTTGTCACTTAGTCCAACCCAACACTTTATATTATATAAGTTCGTTGACACCCAATTTTGACCTCCTGATGCCCCTCTCAGACTGCTATTTTATCAAAATTGTTAATTCTAAATATTAACATCTTTTACGTATTATTTTGATACCAAGCAGATATTGACGTGTCACATTCATGTTTTATAAATATACAAATTATTTTATTACTTTTTATTATCATTTTTTATAATTTATTAATTCAAATATAATATAATTAAATCATTTTTCATAAATATGCACACTCACAATTTACAAATACATTATGTATTATTATTATTATTATTATTATTATTATTATTATTAAAATAACAACCATTTTAAACTTATTTATTTTTCTAGCTCAATTTTTTCCAATTTATAATAATTTTAGCCTAATTTTACTCGATATATTACAATTCTAATCCAAATTGTGTCTAATTGGTTCAATTAAATTTTTTCTCAAATTTTTTCTCAAATTCTTAAGCTTTAGATCTCATTCTTCGATCAAAAATTGATTCTCTCCATTTCCTTTTTAACCAAAACCTAAACCCAATTCCTCATTTTTCATCCAACCATAGCCGCAGCTCTTCTTCGGTGGATGGCTGCTGTCGCCGCTCCACCACCCTCCCTTTCTCCTTCCCTTTTCTTTCTTTTCGGCCACCGCTCAGCTGGAAAACTCCATTGTCATCTCCCCTTTTTCTCTGTTCTTCCTTCCTCGTCTCTACCATCGATGAAACATCTATCAAAACCGTTGCCGTACGCCACCTATTAGCAAACCAACACCGCCATCAACCCCGAACCAGCGGTGCTGCCAAGCTGCCAGTGAGCCGCCCCAATGTCGGAATCCCACCTGTGCTGAACCACCCCTATCTCTCCGTCCCTTCACTGCCCAAGCACCTCCGTCGATGAACTCGTGTGCCCCTCTCATCGCTTAACCAGAAATTGAAAGCCTCAATTGGCATCTTATGAGACAAATGAGACTATTGCATGTTAGCTTCGACAGGTTTTGAAAAACTCTATGATAAATTTGGCTACAACTTCATCTGGGTATCGTGTTTTAATGATTTCATTGTGTGATTTCAGTTAATTTTATAATCCAAAAATTAGTTCATCGTGGTGAGGGATTTTGTTTTAATTCTTTGTGATCGTTGAGCCATAATTTCTGATTGCTTTTGATCTTAATTTCATACTCATGATTTCTACCTCATATTATTTTTAACCTTGTGTTATTACTAGTATAATCTTGATTCTTAATTACCTACTGAGTAGTTCTGACATGGTCTTTTTACTTGATTGGATTGGAACAACTTTATGATTTGCATAGCCATGATAACTTTGATTTATTTTCTTCGATATGTGTTAGTTTTCTTTCAATTTCTTTACTTTTGATTGATGTTGCCTTGTTTGACAATATTCGTGGTTGGAACAAATCCTAAATTATTTAGCTTCCTTAATTTTTTGACAACCGTAACACTTGCATACTTATGAAAATTTTAGCATACCTTGATCTTGATTTTTGCCTTAATTGACTAAGGACAGATTTCTGGATTAATATGATAAATTCTTGACCTATTTTACCTCGTAAGGGTGTTGAATTTTATTTTCTACTTTTTTCCCTTTTTAATTGATTTTCTAGCCTTTTTTAAAATTGAACAACTTTGCCGCTTAGGTTATTTTTGGATAGTTTAACATAATTTGTGATAATGCTCATGAATTTAAGGAGAATATTCTTAAATTGATTGACTAAATATTCTTTCCTTTTATTTTTTTAGACATCTCAGAATTCTTTTACTATAAAAGTTATTTTTCCTACGGGGACAAGTTTACACACTCTATACTCTCTATATTCTCTATACGAAATAAGAGCTTTTCATTCCTTCTTCTCTTAAACAATTTACACACTCTACATTCACACAACTTACAATCTCTACACTCCCTCATACGAGGCTTCAAGAAACAATTTTATTACTTTTCTTTGCACTTACTTTTGGAGCATTGGTCTTGACCTTACTTTGGCAATTCGTGCTTGGATCCTATGCTGCTTGATTTTTATTATTATTATTGTTTGTTATTGTCAACCAGTAAGTCCCTATCGATGCAATTTTCTTTATACTTTATGTGATGACACTAGAAAACATGTCTATAGGTGTTAATTCAAAATAATTATTTCTTGCTGGTTTGCTATGTCCTTACTTCGCTGCTTCCCGCTTGAGTGTGTTGGTATCTAGTTTTATTTACATATACTGTGGTATTGGATTGTATTAGCAGGTGTCTTTAAAATGGTAGTTCGGAAAGGGAAGAGTCGCCTGGGAGTTTGGGAAGGGTGTTTCATTTATTTTTAGTTTAGTCTAGTTTTATTAGTCTGTATTTTATTGTACTACGCTAACGATGTAATAAAATTATGGGAACTGCTTGGGGGCGGGGTTTATGTGCTCTATGAATCACGTAGACAAACATAACTTAGGTTTATGTGTTTTATGTGCTACATAAATCACTAAGGAAAATTTTGAATTAGGATTAATAACAAACTTATTTTGTCACCTAGATATCTAGTTTTAGGAGTTTAGTTAACTCTCCAACTTATTAAGCTCTAGCATGTTATTTTAATCAATGACAAAATGATTAATGTTCGATGTCTTTTCCCGCATGATTCTATTAATTTCAACTTGTCAACATCATTTTTTTAGCCTCTAAGAAGCAATTTCCAATAATTAAGAAACAATTTCCAATAAAACAATTTTCGGTAAAATCAGTTTCCAATAAAAACAGTTTTCAGTAAAAATCAATTTCCAATAAAATCATTGTTCAGCATTTAAGTAATTACTTTGCAACATAAATTGATTCCCAGCATATTAAAACAAATGCCCAGAATAAAAAAATAGATTTTCATCTTTGTTTCATTAATTTTCAAACGTGCTTTTCTACATGTTAATTATTTTCAGCTCTAGGATATAATTTTCCGACACTCTAAATATTTTTTATTTACAACATGTCTTTTGCATAATAAATTAATGGATATTATTCTCTAACGCGTTTACTTTACTTTGACATGCCGCTTTTATTCTCCGTCAATTTACAACACCATTTTTAAAATGGTTTGACAATTTTCCTTCGTCGATAGCAATTATGTGACACCCAAATACCATGTCTATAGGTTTAGCCAAAATGAATTAATGATTATTTGTTCAACATATCAATCACCTTGACCATCTCTTAATTAACCGAGAGGCTTCGTTGAGACCATTACGTGCTACTTGACGTCCTTCGTATTCTACGCGCTTTGAGTCCTAGGAAACCTAGTTTTATTTATCTAGACCACAAAACTAAATTAGCAAAGTCCAATGCTTCTTGGACGATAGGCTGGGATGATAGGCATTCTAGAGGTGTTAGTTTTATCCTTTCTTTTAGAACACTTTTAGGTTTGACAACCAGCCTAGATGGGGGATTGGGTAGTTATTCGGAAGTGATGATACCCAACATATATTTCATGACGTATGACATTGTCACTTGTCTAAGAATTCGACTGTTGGTTAATGGGCCAGATAATGATTAACAAGTTGGGGTTCTGATCCAAATGAAACCAAAAACATTCTTTTGTTTGACTTTTCAATTTGTTCTTTTATTTACTTTATAAGTTTTTTATTTAGGTTAGTTAGTTTACTATATAAGCAGTCCCGTTTGCTATAATTTGTATCTTCTTCTATCTTCTCGCTTGTCCTTTTTCTACATCATTGCTTGTGTTCACTTAGATAATTAATAGCCAAAATAATTAACTTAAATATTTGTTTATTCATTATTTTATCACTTAGTTAACATTAACTTAATAATAAAATAATCACCTTTATTTGATCATGTAGAATCCCCACGTAAATATGAATTTGGCTGAAAACCATGTTTGTGGACCTCGAAAGGTGCCTAACACCTCCTTTTGAGGTAATTTGAACCCTTACCCAAATTTCTGATGAACTAGACAAAATACAAAAATAGGTTCGTAGTTGGCCCAGAATAATGCTCTAACGCACCTTAATACATTAGGTGGCGACTCTTCACATTCCTTAAACAAATCTAAAAAAAGAGTTATCACATCGAATCTCGCTTTTCGCGAGAATAATGGGGCTCGACAGAATGGCGACTCCGCTGGGGATACTTAGGTTCTAACCATTACTAGTTTGTATTTCATGTGGGATTCTTATCTTTCTGTGTTTTATTTTCATGATCACCTTGTTCTTTTTCCCCTCTGTTGGCTACTTATTTTCTACATGTTGACATTTTTTCCTTGTCCCTTTCCCCTTTTATTATTTATTTTGATCATGATTTATTTTTGCATGTTTGTCCCTCCTCCTTTCCACTTTTGTATGTGTTCCCCATGCCTATCCCATTTTTCTTTTTCCCTTTTGTTTGCCATGTGTTCTGATGTTTAAATTACTTTTATATTGTTAAGCATGTTATTATGTGCTATATGTTACCGCTTTATATAACTGACATTCCGCTTATATTTTCCTCCACTTGGAACCTCTTTTATTTTTCTTCTTACGAACGGTTGTGTTGGTACACAAACGTTCTCTCCTAAAACACCCTTCGGGAAATTCCTTGTGGATCGGTTGGTTAGCGGTGTGTCGACAGTCACAAGCTTTTCCACTCTCGAGTTGTCCACTCGAGGGAACCATGTAATAAAACCACTCTTGTTTTTTAGATCATGGCTACATATTTCTTTTATTAAGGAATATGCATCCCATTCAACGTAGGATGCCTTGGCATCCTTAATACGTTGAATGTTAATCTCCTTCAAAGTCCAAAGGGGTTCATGACCACAAAAGGATGCATAATTATTTGCTATGTGTTGCATTTCTATGTATGTATTGTCTATCTTGTTGTTTCGTTATTGTCTTAGTCATTCCTTGCTCTTAGTGTCTCTCACTTTAGAGATCTTTATTCTTAAAATTCCTATCATGTTAGGACCCTAGAATACACTCTTAGGGCCTATTCAAAATCCTCCAATTCATCCCCACTTGCTTTTCGACTTCTATAACTTTAAAAATTTTGTACTACGATCGACCTGATTCCCCTATATGAGGTATACATAGGCTCTCATTTAGTGAGTTCGGTCTCATCATAATAAAATTTTCTTTTTTTCTATTTTGTCCCTTTCTATATGGAGTTGGATGGATCAACAATGAGATGTGAATCAATAAATCTGATGTTCAACAAAAGTCGACCTTATTCATTTCCTATCGTTTTTATCTTCTTTACAATCAAAATTGCAAATTCGACATCATGTTATAGAACTATCCTGTTTCGTGCGTTAAATCTTTACGCCTAGATCACTTATTAAGTCTTAGTCTTCATCCTAGAATGCCTTTTATTTATATTATGTTTTGAGCTTATGCATTATGTGGTAATTTTTGTTTGACTTGCTTATTTTTTTTAAGGGTTGTCTAGCATTTGAACATTGAGCTCAAGTGAGAATCTGTAATATGACAAATATGCTCAATATTCGAAAAGTTTTTAGTCCTCCTTCTTATCGCCCAAGGCTAAACACCATGCCTCCTTATCCTCACCTTACCCACACACCCTCTCAGCAATTTCTTCTGCACGTAACCCTCTTAAAAATGAAAATCTCAATTTAGATAAACGTTGGTAAAGGCTTCGTGACTTAGAGAAAAGGTTGAATGAGGAACTGCGTTCTAGGGGTATTTGCGACTTGAGGTATGATAAATTGTGTATACATCCGAGGATTGATTTACCTCCAGGATACAAAGTTCAAAAGTTCAACATAGTTGATGGGCATGGGGATCCAATCACTCATCTGAAGGACTATTGTGGCAGACTAATTGGCATAGGACACAATGAGGCTCTCCTAATGAGGTTGTTTGTTCAAAGTTTGCCAGGAATGACACTCACATGGTTCGCCCAACAAGATTTCGACAAATGTCATAATTGGGAAGAATTGGCTCAAGATTTTGTGAGGAAATATAAGTTTAACATCAATGCTGGTCCAATAATACGAGAATTTCTCGAGATGAAGAGAACGACCCATGAATATTTTGAGGAATATGCTATTCGATGGAGGTTAGAGGCTTCCAAAATACGTCCTTGTGTACCTGAGGAGGAATTGGTCCAAATATTCCTCAGGTCACTAAATGGAATATACTTTCAGGAAATGTTCTTCCTGGTTAGTCACAGTTTTGAGAGTCTAATTTCAATTAGAAAGAAGTTAGAATACAAAATGAAGAGTCCATTCAAGGGAGGAAAAGTGGATTTATCATCCTCTATACCTCAAACGCAAGGCTATCCAAATAATGAAGGGACCTATGTTGTTTCTGGTTCTCGTGATGTGCACATTGAACCTTATGACTCACAAAATTCTCAAAACAAGGCTCATCAGGTCGAATCCTACTCTGTCCAACAAAATTCTCAAAACAAGGCTTTTCAGACCCAATCCTACTCTGTCTTACAGGGTTCTCAAAATGAGGCTCCCCGAACACAACTTAACTTTCAACAAGGGCCTTAATCAGTACACAGTGCTTTTTATCAGTCAAAAAGAATGAGGTATCAAACCTTTACTCCTTTGACTGAGCCTTTGGTGAATATATTTGAAAGACTGAGAGCTCAAGGTATCGTGTAACCAAGGAGGGAATGGATTCCTGTGCATCCACCTCCTAAATTTGATCCATCTAAGAACTATGCTTATCACTTAAATATTCAAGGTCATGATATCGAGGAATGCTCGTCACTAAGGCATAAGATTCAGAATCTGATGGAAAAGAAAAAGATAAAGGTTCTTCGAGATCCTGTCACTACGGCTGATATCTGTGTTCAAGGTAATCTAACAAGAATATTTCCAAGATGTTCACGAAAGAAGAGTAAAGCGCATCCCATGAATTGATGTGTAAATCTTTTCTGTTTCACGTCACCATTCTCATTTTACCCGTCTTATGGCTAACAAAATTTTCTTATTTTCTCTACCTTTCTTTGTACTCTTGAACTACGTTTGACCTGACTTCTATTTGGATACGTAGGCAACCCATTTTGGGTTATTTTCCATTCCCTCTCTTTCAAATTCTTACAAAGAGTCAGGCTAATCGGCTAAACTCTTGAGCATATAAAGGAAGATTTCAATTGAGATCACAATGTTCAAATGTAAGACAACCATTTCTCTTGAACTAATATTTTCTTTGAGTGAAAATGGAATATAAGACTCCAAAAGCAAAAATTGGTGCAGAATTTTTGAGGTTTTGAAGAAACCTCATTAATTTCATAAGGAAGCATTATATCGATTCACAAGGATGTGCAAAAGATGTCTTATCCTAAGTTGGGCAGAAATTTTTTAGGAATCTAAAAAATTTCACCATGATGGAGTACAAGTACCAACTGTCTATGGAATAGAAGACAACAACAAGGAGTCAAACCGATCAAGGTACGAATCAACATTACTTTTTGACTCATAATTTTTCTTTAAGAGCAGATAGTATGTACATATACAACAACTGCCTTGCAACATCATCAAAGAAATCCCAAACCATACCCTTGATATGTGAAAGAAGGCATGTGGTCAATGTGATTATTTTCTTAAAAGACGAAACTTAGGTAGATTTTTAAGAATCCCCAAAAATCATGGGCAACAAGGATAATGTCAAACAGATACACTTTCTTATCTCCTCTTATCATAATTGTTATCTATTATGGTTATTTTTACTATATTGTTTAATCTTATATATATACATATATATCTGTGCTAACAATTTTTATCTAGTTGTGCGTGACATTGGCATAATTATAAACTGGGACAGAATTTTTGAGACAACCTCAAAAATTCTTACATGCAGTCTTTTGCTTTCTTTGCAATGAGGCAACTCTATACTGGGGCAGAAATTTTTGAGTGGTCCTCAAAAATTTCCTAAACAAGAGAGAAAGGACTTATAAGATATTGTATTATCTCTAAATATGTCACAACCAATGATTCAACAAATTTTACTTATCACTTTCAACCATTTTCAAACATGATTTTCTTTTAAATAACCATTTATTTTCTGTCTACCCGGGTGAAGACCCGGATGAGGCTCATCAACAAGATGATGACATCAAGAAGAAGACACTTCAGCAAAGGCAGAGGCATGAATCAACCTCATTTTATTTTACAAACTCATAAGTTTTGTTTGAGTACAATACATTGAGAAGCCAAGCGACTGATCCCACATTGCATCGAAAGGCCCAACATCCGATCCCATATTACATCGAGAGGACTGTTAGCCGATCCCACATTGCATCTAGAGGCCCAATAACTAATCCCATATTACATCGAAAGGCCCTTCAACCGATCCCACATTCCATCGAGAAGCCCAACAGCTGATCCCACATTGCATCGAGAGGCCCGTCAGTCGATACCACATTTTATCGAGAGGCCCATCATTCAATCCTACAGTGCATCGAGAAGCCCAACAGTAGATCCCACATTGCATCGAGAGGCCCGTTAGCTGATCCCACAGTGCATCGAGAAGCCCAACAGCTGATCCCACAGTGCATCAATAAGCCAAACAGCTGATCCTATATTACATCGAGAAGCCCAACAGCTGATCCCACATTGGATCGAGAGGCCTAATAATCGATCCCACAGTGCATCGAGAAGCCCAAATAGCTGATCCCACAATACAACTGATATGCTTTCTTTATTCCTACATTCACTTTATGATTATTAATTGCTTAATCTTTTACATTCCCTAACCCTGGTTATCTAGTATACTGTAAAGTATGTAGGTAACAGAGAAGGAGCCACAAACAGGAATAATTTTTTCTTATGTTTTTAGAATGTCACCCCATTCATCTATCCGTCGCACAAACTCAAATCGATACTCACCTACCTTTCATTTTTATGCCTCTCCTCACATCATTTTTTCAAACCTTATTCATTACAGTCTCATTGACCCATGATATCATTGTCGACGCCCCATCCTTTATCATTAACAATCTTGAGGAATATTGTTCATTACTAAATCTAGAACTACAAATGGCCTGATTGTCGTAAAATCAGAGATATATAGATGACTTAAAACCAAAGTCTCGGCCGCATTATTTTTTAAACTACACCCTGTATTTTCATTCCAACAAACCCTCTTCTCGGTTGGACAAAATTGATTACTACGTCAACTTCGTTGCTCGACAATTCTTTCATCATTCTCAAGAAAAGAAAGAGCAGTTATTGACACCCAATTTTGACCTCCTCGATGCCGCTCTCAGGCTGGTGTTTTATCAAAATTATTAATTCTAAAAATTAACATTTTTATGTATTATTTTGATATCAAGCAGATATTAACGTGTCACATTCATGTTTTAAAAACATACAAATTATTTTATTACTTTTTGTTATCATTTTATTAATTCAAATATAATATAATTAAATTATTTTTCGTAAATAAGCACACTCACAATTTACAAATATATTGTCTATTATTCTTAATATTATTAAAATAACAACCATTTTTAAACTTATTTATTTTTCTAGCTTAATTTTTGCCAATTTATTACAATTTTAGCCTAATTTTACCCGATATATTACAATTCTAGCCCAAATTGTGTCTAATTGGACTCAATTAAATTTTTTCTCAATTGTTTGATCAAATTCTTAAACTTTAGATCTCAGTCGTTAATCAAAAACTGATCCATCAACCGAGATCAATCTTTTCTTCCTTTCCTTTTTAACCAAAACCTAAACCCAATTCCTCATTTTTTATCCAACCACAGCCGCAACTCCTCTCCGGTGGACGACTGCTGCCACCACTCCACCACCTTCTCTTTCTCATTCCTTTTTCTTTCTCTTCGGCCACAGCTCAGCCGAAAAACTCCAGTGCCATCTCCCTTTTTTCTCCATTCTCCCTGCCTTATAAAACCCCGCAAGTTCTAGTTCAATTCAGTCCTTTGTAGCATGCCAAAAGGGGTCCCAAACATAAAAAAATTCAGCTAAGTTTTAAGACTTAGAATTATTTTTAACCTTCAAAATTTGATGATCTCATTTATGATCTTTCCAACCTTAGATTGTTGATTTTTAAATTGATTCATGATCAGGGATGTCATTAGATCATCTTGGATGAGTTTTGAAATTTTTGAACGTCGTTTGTGTCATGTTTGGATGAACAAAACAACAAGCCAACACGATCTCAACGTGTTGCGTTGGCACCATCGACTCAATGCGTCGGTGATCACGTCGACCCCATCGACATGGCGCGGCGCCTATCACATCACTGGATAAGAGTTTTGTATTAAGTTATGGGTTTGTGGGGGTAATTGGGTCACTTTCCCCTTACAATAATCAACCATAAAATGAAATTAAGCCTCCCAAAGGTTAAAATTCACTCATTATCTTACTAATACTCTCAAGAACATAGCCCTAGTTTCATTCTCGTTCAAGTCCAAATCCCAAGAATTCACCATAATTCCTACGAAATCAACAATCAAGGTATGTTACCTGTTTATCCTTGCATTTCCTTCCAACCTTGGAGTTCAAGAATCCTTTTTAAAACTACAAGTTTTCATATTCATGATTTACATGTGCAAATTGGGTTGTATTCATGTTTGTGTTATTGCATGGGTTTCAATTCAAGATTTAACTATAAGTTTCATGAACATGAGATAGCACGTATGTTGATTGATGAAATTTACATGTTAAAACCCTTGATATTTAAAAGTATAAGTTGTAGTCATGATGCTTATGTGGTTCATTATCATGTGCATTATATATGCTCTCCAAGTGTTTGATTGAATGTCCATGTGAATTGAATAGTGTAATCATGACAAATTATCATGTTTTTCATTCAGGTACAAGTTCATGACCTCCAAGTGTTTGAAAAAATGTCTCAGTAATGAATTGTGAACAATTGACTATTGCTATAATTTCAAGATTTTCTATGTTTTATTATTTATACTATCGAGTCCTGGAGGTATTTATTACCCAAAATCTAGCTGTTTACTTAGTTGCAGTAGTTATAGAATCATCCCAGTAAATGTCAAGAACCACAGTACTTAGTCAGTTAACAGAACTCAGTCCAGTTCAGTCAGTCAACATAATCAGGATTAGTTCAGTCACACTTAGTACAGTCTAGTGATCAGTGTCTTTTACTTGGGAGTAGAATTCAGCACCGAGCGAACCCAGGGATGGGGTAATTCCTACCAGTTAAGGTTTGACCCTTAGTAGCAATCCCTGAGTTACAGAACTACGTAACCAACGTAGGGTAAGACGTCCTCCTGCCAGACTAGGGCTGACACAATCATATACATATTTATGAGTTTTCCTGTCATATTAGGGTTGACACAACATTGTTAGTATCCCGTGGCAAGGTGTTAACACCCTTCTAACTGGGGTCACAGGTTGAACCCCAAATCAGTCTATATCGGGGTATGTTGGTTAAATAAACACTCTCATAGTTATAATTTCAATCTCAGTATTCAGTAAAGAACTCAATCAGTTCTACAGAACCATGGCTATCAGTTATCAGTTACTCATCCATCAGAATTCAGTACTCAGCTTCAGTATAATCTTAGATACACGATGTATACCAATATGCACAGTATTGTATGTCCAGTATGTTCAGTAGTTACAGTTTTGCATGCACTCTCATCCAATTACTTTATGATGTTCATTCAGTTACTTATCATCTCATGCATTATGAACCAATGTATATTAGCCTTATCTCACTTAGCATACCAGTACACTCCACGTACTAACGCATACTCTCTTATGCACTATGATGTCTTATATCATAGGTTCAGACGCTCAGGTTCCTGACCGTACTTAGTATCTCAGGCTATCAGCAATAGTTATAGTGGTGAGTCCTCATATTTCGAGGACAGAGTTTACCTATTTCAGTATTTCAATAGTTATTTCAGTCAGAGTTAGTTGGGAGTTTGTTCCATCAACTCCATATTCAGACAGTTAGAGGCTTTTAGACTAGCATAGTCAGTTATTCAGTTTTCAAATGTTATTATTTCAGTATTTTGAGAACCTTATAGCATTTTTCAGATTTTTTCCGCATATATATTCCTGTATTATATTCAATGCTCACAGCAGCTACCAGTCATGAGTTAGCTTATGGTCCTTTGGGGTCATAAGCATCGTGTAATGCCAAGGGTGTACTCTCGAGGCGTTACATTTCTCCTCTCTACCAATGATGAAACAACTATCAAAACTGCCGCCGCAAGTGACCTACCAGCAAACCAACACCGTCATCAACCCTGAACTAGTGGATCTGCCTAGCTACCAGTGATCCGCCCCAATGTCGGAGTCCCACCTGCACCGAACCACTCCCGTCTCTCCGTCCCTCTAATGCCTAGGCACATCATCGATGAACCCGTGTGACCCTTCTATCGCTTAACTAGAAATCGAAAGCCTCAATTGGCATCTTATAAGACAAACGGGACTATTGCATATTAGCTTCGACATGTTTTGAAAAGCTCTATGATAAATTTTGGCTACAACTTCATCCGGTTATCGTGTTTTAATGATTTCATTGTGTGATTTCTATTAATTTTATGATATGGAAATTAGTTCTCGTGGTGAGGGATTTTATTTTATTTTTCTGTGACCGTTGAGCCATAATTTTTGATTGTTTTTTATCTTAATTTCATGCTCACGATTTCTTCCTCATATCATTTTTTTCCTTGGGTTATTATTGGTATAATCTTGATTCTTAATTACCTACTGAGTAATTCTTGGCATATTCTCTTTACTTGATTGGATTGAAATAACTTTATGATTTGCATAGCCATGGTAACTTTGATTTATTTTATCCGATATGTGTTAGTTTTCTTTCATTTTCTTTACTTTTGATTGACGTTATTGCCTTGTTTGGAAATATTCGTGGTTGAAATAAATCCTAAATTATTTAGCTTCCTTAACTGTTTGACAGTCGTAACACTTGCATAATTGTGGAAATTTTAGCATACCTTGATCTTGATTTTTGCCTTAATTGACTAAGGACAGATTTATGGATTATTATGATAAATCCTTGACCTATTTTTCCTCGTGAGGGTGTTGAATTTTATTTTCAACTATTTTCCCTTTTTAATTAATTTTCTAGCCTTTTTTAAAATTGAACAGCTTTTCCTTTTAGGCTATTTTTGGATAGTTTAACATAATTTGTGATACTACTCATGAATTTAAGGGGAATAATTCTTAAATTGGTTGACCAAATATTCTTTCCTTTTATTCGTTTAGACATCTCACAATTCTTTTACTATAAAAGGGGGCAATTCTTTTTCCTATGGGGACAAGCTTACACATTTTATACTCTCTATATTCTCTATACGAAATAAGAGCTTTACATTACCTTTTATCTAAAACAATTTACACACTCTACATTCCCCACAAATCACAATCTCTACACTCCCTCATATCAAGCTTCAAGAAATAATTTTATTACTTTTCTTTGCACTTACTTTTGGAGCATTGGTCTTGACCTTACTGTGGCAATTCGTGCCTGGATCCTATGATGCTTGTTTTTTCTTATTATTATTGTTTGTTATCGTCAACCAGTAAGTCCCTATCGATGCAATTTCCTTTATACTATATGTGATGACGCTAGAAAACAAGCCTATAGGTGCTAATTCAAAATAATTATTTCTTGCTGGTATGCTGTGTCCTTACTTCCTTGCTTATCGCTTAAGTGTGTTGGTATCTATTTTTCTTTGTGTATGCCATGGTATTGGATTGTATTAACATATTTCATTAAAATGGTTGTTCGAAAAGTGAAGAGTCGCTTGGGAGTTTGGGAAGGGTGTTTTATTTTTTTTAGTTTAGCTTAGTTTTATTAGTCTGTATTTTATTGTACAAACGCTAATGATGTAATAAAATTATGGGGACTGCTTGGGGGCGGGGTTTATGTACTCTACAAATCACGTAGGCAAACATAACTTAGGTTTATGTGTTTTATGTGCTACATAAATCACTTAGGCAAACTTTGAATTAGGATAAATAACAAACTTATTTTGTCACCTAGATATCCTATTTTAGGAGTTTAATTAACTCTCCAACTTATTAAGCTCTAGCATGTTATTTTAACAGATGTCAAAATGATTAATGTTCGACGTCTTTTCCTACATCATTGCCTGTGTTCACTTAGATAATTAATAGCTAAAATAATTAAGTTAAATATTTGTTTATTTATTATTTTATCACTTAGTTAACATTAACTTAATAATAAAATAAGCGACCTTTATTTGATCATGTAGAATTCACACATAAAATATGAATTCAGTCGGGAACCACATTTATGGACCTCAAAGGGTTCCTAACACCTTTCTTTCGAGGTAATTTTACCCCTTACCCGAGTTTCTGGTGAACTAGATAAAATACAAAAATAGGTTCGTAGTTGACCTAGAATGGTCCCCTAACGCACCTTAATACGTTAGGTGGAGACTCTTCACGTTCCTTAAATAAATCCCAAAAAAGAGTTGTCACATTGAATCCCGCTTTTCGCGAGAAAAATGGGGCAAGACAAAGTTTAATAAAATTTCTAGATTTGAGATCTTTCACCTTTCATATAATCTGGATTTTCATCTCTAAGCAACTCAAAAAAGTCTATTATTTAAAACAAGCTCATTATATAATTTTTTATCTCCCCACACTTGTTGTGATGTACCTTCATCAATGTCTTTTTGCCTTAATCCCCCAAATGCTTCATTAATTAATATTTCTTCAAAAATTTTAAAAGGCATTGTATCTTGTGAACCTTATAGTTAATAGAATTATACAATTCATCCATTTCATCCTAAAGAGTTAAAATGACATAATTTCTTAAAAATGGCTTTAAAATTAGATGATGAAATGCTAGAGAAAATTGAAGGAAAGGTGTCTTTTAAGTCTTGAATGAAGGATTGGTGACATTGACCAACTTAAAGGGTCAAACATCATTAGGAAACTTGATTAAGTTAATTGTGGACTTGATTAATATTTCAGAACTTTCTAATCTTTTTAAAAATACAAATCAATCCAACCCACACCCCTCTTCAATCCAAATCAACCAGTCTCTCTCCTCTCTCTCTTGACAATTTCTCTCAACTCTATCCCAACCAATAGTTCTGCAAGTTTCTCCTTTCAATCCTCGGTGACTTCAACCTCCGATGACAAATAGTTGGGCTTTGAGTTTCTTTTCGACTTCAACCTTCAATCGACATGACATCTTTTCTCTCAGGCCACAACAGTTTCGAATTCTTCATCATTTCTTTTCTTCTTTTACAGGTAAAAAATTATGACCTTTTTAGTTTTGGAGAAAATGAGGAACTTGAGCCAACTTCTCTTATAGTATTGGTTAACAATTTTAATATTTGTTGCTTTAATTTGAAATACGGTCTGAATAAAACCCTAATTTCTGGTATTTCTTCTCTTCTTTTTTCGAAGTAAATTAGGATTTTTTGTTGTTTGTTGTATTTTTTTGATGTTTGATTTTTGTTGTTTATGTTTATACAAATAAAATAATGATTTGGGTTGATTTGTTCTGTTCTTGTTCTTGGTAAAAATGGTGATATTGCTGTTTTTTTTATTGAACAAAATCGTGCTACTGTTATTTTTTCTCAAAAAGATTATCCATCTGGTGCAACATATTAACCATCTAATGCAATAAATTTATCATATGATGCAACAGATCAACCATCTGATGCAATAGAGGAACCATCAGATAAAATTCTGATGCAACAGAAGAACCATACAATAAAAAATCTGATGCAGTAGATTTATCATATGATGCAATAGTTTAACTATCTAATACAACAGATTAACCATATGTTGCAACTGATTAACCATATGATGCAATAAATTTACTATCGGATGCAGCAGAGGAACCATGGATAAAAAATCTGATCCAACAGATTAACTATATGATGCAATGGAGAAACCATCAGATTAAAGATCTGATATAACAGATGAACCTCCTGTTGGATAAAATCCTATCAACTCTTCCAACAGGAGATGTCCCAGACTTTATTTTTTCAACTGATCATTCATCTGTCGTGATAGAAAACCCTTCTGTTTGAAGAAATCTAAATAATATTGACCATTGATAATTGTTCCAACATATCACTCATGTGTTGCAACAGATGTTTGACCTGTTGCACAGCCTATTCATCTTTCTCAACAAATAAGTGATATGTTTTATATTATTGCAATAGATTACTCAGTCATTGCTGTAGGTTAGTTAACTGTTTCGACAGATCACTCATATGTTGCAACAAATGTGTGATCTATTGCACAGACCATTCATCTTTCTCAACAGATGAGTGATATATTTTGTATTGTCACAACAGTTTACTCAGCCTTTGCTACAGGTTATTTACTGTTCCAATAGATTACTCATATGTTGGAATAGATGTGTGATCTGCTGCATAGACTATTCATTTTTCTCAATAGATGAGTGATATGTTTTGTATGGTTGCAACATATTACTCATCCGTTACAACAGGTTATTAAACTCAATATATCACTCATATGTTGCAACAATGTGTGATCTGTTGCACAGACCATTCATCTGTCTTAAAAAATGAGTGATACATTTTGTATTATTGCAACAAATTACTTATAACTCCTCGAATCTTATACCCAGAATGCTACATGATGCCTATGACCCCGTAGGACCATAAGCTAATCCATGACTGATATCTGTACCTAAACACTGCATAATATACTGTATAAATACAGAAATAGTAGGCTGAAATATGCCATAAGGTTCAAAATTGATAAGCATCTGATAAAACCATATATGAATAATGTGGTACGACAATACCAAAACTGAAACAATGTCTGAAAATATCTAGTCTGAAAACACTATAGTCTGAAAGCCTCTAAACTGTCTGAATAAGGAGTTGATGAGATATGTCCCCAACTAACTCTAACTATTAAAATAAACTAAGTAATGAAGAAATAATGTAATGATCATGTCCTCGAAGGATGAGGACTCATTGCTAACTCTGACTGCTGAAACTGGAATACTACTGATGCTCTGGAGCTCATGCTTCTGAACCTATGGTATAGAATAAAACACTATAGCACAAATACGTCAGTATGATTAAATGTACTGGTATGCATGTGAGGTAGGATGAATGCAAAGGGTTCAAATGCATGAATAATTCTAACTGATTGTATAACATGAACGTGAGAATACATGCATGAATACGTGATTATGACTGAATTCATGATGGTACTGACTACTGAGTCTGATTACTGATAACATGAGTCACTAATAACTGATATAACTAATACTGAACAACTGTATCTGACATTCTAGGTTCTAATGGAACTAACTGAGTTCTGTATTGTTCTGAGTTTACTATATCTGACAGTCCTGAAATTCTGAAGAACTATCTGAGTTCTATTATTGAGACTGAGTCTAAAACTGTAATTGTGGGAAGTAGTCATCAAACTGACATGCCCCAAATAAAGCAATATAGCTAGGTTGGGGTCTAATCTGTAACCCCAATCAGAAGGGTGTCAATACGCGTCACTGGTAAAGAAAAGTTGTGGGTGACTCTCATCTGATAGTATCCCCAAAAGATAACGGTGGGACTCTTATTTGAAAGTGTTTATCTACCTCATCAACCCTCATCTGCCAATATCGATGTCTCAACCTATGCTGGCTACATAGTTCTGGAACGCAAGGATTGCTTCTAAGGATCACACCCTCAACTGTCAGTATGTGTCCTTATCCTTGGGTTCACTCGGTGCTAAATCCTACTCCCATCTAATAGACACTGAACATGAGATCAACTAAACTAAAATGAACTGAGTTTATTGAGTTTCGTTGACTGATGGAATACTACTGAGATTACTGAAGTACTAAGCTTTCTGAGATTACCGAGTTTTTCTGAGTCACATGGTTGACTGAATTCTACTGAACATGGCTTGACTGAGGATATTGTAAAAAAAATGACACTGGATCTAGGCACACAGCTAAATTATCGGGTACAAGTACCCCCCAGACTCGATAGAATGAAATTGTTAAGGCATAGCATTCTTGAATACACGACCAACATCAACAATCCATAATACAATAAGTTGGGGATTTCATGAAGTACATGGTTATCATATCTTGTACATGGTAGGAATGCATATACTCAATGTCATAATTTCATACTCTAACATCATGAGCATTCCAACAAACATCTACATTGCACATCAATAGCATGGGAGTTATTTGAACATAAGGGTAAAACATGAATCCTTCACTTAAGTAACAATTGAGTCATATAACATAATTTCTAGTATCTTAGGCATTTTGTCAAACACTTAGGGTGCATGACTTAGGGCTTGGCATAATCATCAAATTAACATATCATAACCAACAAAAATTCGTGGTTTTTAACTCACATGCTAACATATTTTCATAAAAACACATAAAGATTCCCACTTGGAATCATACAACAACAACAACCACATGAACATAATCAACACATAGCATGAATATCATAATTCATAATTTAAAACTTGATTCTTGGGCTTCATGGACGAAACGAATCCATGAATGAATACTATGCATACCTGAGAAAGGAAACCTTGAAGGTTCTTGGAGTTCTTGGATGGATTTCTTGAGATTGACCTTGATTCTCAAGAGCTAGGGTTTTGTTTTTCTTGAGAGAGAATGTTCTTGATATTGGGGAAAAAGTGAATAATAAGTAGTTAAGGACATTTTTAGGGCTTAAATCCCACATCTGGGTGGAATAAAATCATGGGAAAAGAGCCATTTAACCTTGGACGCATCTTTTAATTTTGGTGAAAATTTCCCGAACTAGAACCCTGGAGCAACGCGATGCTAACACACCGTGTTTATGGAAAGTGACAACTAAAAAGTTGCATGGTGGTTCGATGTGGTACAATCACGTTACCACCTTGGACGCGACTTGGAATCTCACTGCGATGCGGTGGTATTGTGTTGGAACACTGAAAAAAGGACAATTGTGAAATGGGCCTTTGGCGCGGCGCACCACTATCGTGGAGCAACACTGAAAATTGACAATTGTCATTTAAGCTGGCTCCGCGACGCGCTGATGGCTCAGGTGATACACTGTGTCACTAAAAAGGCTCTAACCCTTCGTCCGGGTGTCGAATTTGGGCGAATTTGGTATCGATGAAAAGCTTATTGAATTTTACATACAACAAAAAATAAAAATCTTGAAAATTCCACATATATAAAAGTGTATTTATATTTAAATCATGTATTTGACATCTTCGGGATGAATTTAAGCTAGGTAGAAATATGGGGTATTACATTACTTATCCGCTGCAACAGGTTGGTTATATGCTACAATAAATATACTACCTGGTGCAACAGATTAGTGATCTGTTGGAACTATTATTTTACTGTTTTGCTTGTTAGATTTACTGTTATCCTTTTTAACGATGCATTAATCAACTATAATATATTTTTTTATGTTCCTGTTAATTTTAGATAATATGGCTTCCAAAAGAACAGAAACCAAATCAAGTCCAAGTAAAGGAAAAAGTGAAGCATCTAGGCTACATCCACCACTCTATGAGCTTGCTTTACAAGCATTATCTCAATAAGGAGTAGAATATGATGAACATGGGGAGGAGGAATATTTCAAAAGAGATGATCCAAATCCTCATAGCCCTTCCATCGAAGAGTTGGTCAAAACCTTCAGCATTGATCGTTATTCTATGATAATGCAGTACGATGGTGCCACAGATTTAACGAGTGATTTCATGGTTAAGTCAGCCATGGGAAAATCTTTTGACGCCTTCAGAAAAATACTTCGAGAATAAAAATTGGATGCTTATTTCTAGGACATCTGCTTTGGGAAATATCTTGATTTGCCGGAGGACAACAATGATCGTTTCCAAATAAAAATGGTATATAAACTTCTCAAGCGTAGATTTATGTATGAAAACAAAGATAAGATGGATGGGGAGTGGATAAATTACTGTGGCATGCCTGTTTATTTTGCTTGGAAGGAGTTTGCCATAGTTACTGGACTAAAATGTTATCCTCCTCATGTTATACCTATTCTAACCCAAAAAAGCACCCCGCATACCCAAAAAAGGCAAAGGCAAGTCGTGTGATCATGATGACCTGGTGTCCATTGTTGGTCCAAACTTCAAAAACAAAAATTTGATAGAAGCGTTGAAAGGTAAAGGACTTTTAAAGAAGCACGAGCAGTCATTGTGCTTGGTTTGGTTTGTACATAATATTCTTTGGGCGAGAGACGTTAACAACAACATAAGCGTCAGTTTAATAAAGCTCTCCGAGGATCTTAAGGCGTTTAACAGCTATCCTTGGGGTTATGAAAGCTTCAAAATAACTGTCAAATATTTGTTGACTCCGTTAGCGCCAAAGACTTTCAACTTATATGGCTTTCCATGGGCTTTCATGGTAAATATTTCTTTCTTTTATTATGATATCATTCATTTTTTTTACTCAATAATTATTTTAATTTATTGGCGTTATTTTATAGGCTTGGGCGTTTGAAGCCATTCATTATTTGAGACAACAAGTGAACTACCAGAAAAAAGTTTCCTGTCCAAGAATCTTGAGATGGTTGTCGGCCAAAATTGATAAAAATGCAAAATTTCTTGATCTCTTCAATCCCCTGAAGGATGTAGTAAGTATAATTATAATTAATTTTTATTTTAATTAATGATTTTTTTGAATGATCTAATCATCATTCTAATATATGTAATGATTTATGTTAGATTGTGCATCCGTCGCTAGTTCCGACCAATCGAGAGTTGAAGATGCCATTTTTTCTTACTTTACGGTCTATGCAAACTTTATCGAACCCTAAGGTCATTGATATAATAAAAATAGAATTGTTTGAAGCAACAACCATTACAAGAAAAATAATTTTGGAGGGTGGGCTTGTTGTTGTTGATGGTCTTAGTGGTGGTGGTAGTGGTGCTGCTGTTGGTGCTAATGATGCTCCTCTTACAGTATTTTAAAAAAACCATTATAAGTATGATCAAACTGGTTATACAGATTTTGCCTCTCCCAGCGAATGTTTTGTATAAAAATGTCAAGACTGCAGGGCGAAACATGATGTAGTGATTAATGCTATTAATGCATTAACTGTTTCTGTAAAGGAATTGACATCTAAGAAGGGTGTCATTCCATCAAAGAGGATTTTATATCCGTCCACTTCATTAGAGATTAAGGCTAAGAGGAGAAGGAAAGTGATTTCCAAGGCATTATCAAGCATCCAAAAAAGTGAAATTGCAACTTCTTTGTCTGTGTGTTGCACTGAGCAATGTACAATGTCCAAAGGAGAGCAGCATGAGCTAAACAAGGTGAATATATATATCTATTCCAACTAACAAACATACACATATCTGTTTAAACAGATGACACATCTGCTAAAAATTACCAAACATATATATATATATCTGTTGCAACAGTTGACTAACTTGTTGCACCAGATAAAGTATCTATTGCGACATATGTATCCTCTATTTTACCAAATCAAAAAGCCCTTCGCACCACTTTTATTTGTACCAACAAATGACCTATCTGTTGCAACAGATGAGTCATATGTTGCAACAGATGGTTCGTCCATTGGAAATTATCATATAGGTCTACCTTATGTAGAAATTTATCCCAATAGTTGATTCATTATTGTAACAAAAATATAATCTGATTGGAATAATTTAAAATAGGAGGAAGACCTATTTGATTTGCTAGAACAGATGAGTTATCATTTTCCATTTTATTGTATCTCTGTGATTGGCATTGACCAGTTTTGGCTTTCCAGGTGGATGTAGAAGCTACTGCTGAACAACATTGATAATATACTACTCTTTTTATGGAAATACGGAGAATAAAAAGCGTAGAAACCGTATGTAAGTGACAATAAACATCCACAACGACCAAAACCGAATTCCATAGTACCGGATGAAGAACAACTTATCCATATTGAGTAGATATTTATAGCTTGAGTCTGTCAAGGTAATAACCTAACCCCTCCTTAGGAATCCTTGGCATCAATACTTAAATTGTTGATGTATTTATTGAGATCTATACCCATAACAATTTTTTTACATTTCATTTATTCGTTGATTTATTTCAACTAATTTCTGAAGGCTTAGATTTTTTTTTATTTTGTCTATGAATTTTATCTTTTCCTTATATTTGAACTTATTAATTGAAATGGAATACTAGATTCAAATATTGCAATAGATAATGTATCTATTGCAACAGACGACTCATCTGTTGGAAAATATCAAATAGATTTAGACATATGTTGCAACAGGTAGTTAATCTGTTGAAATTTATCAAACAGGTTTTTCCACTATTGCAACAGATAGATTTAGATAAAAATATTGACATAATACAACAGATGACCAACTTATTACAACAGATAAACTATATGTTAGAACAGGTAGAATATCTGTTACTAAGGATGGAGAATCTGTTACATTATAAAAATTTAACTTTCATTAGACATAAATAATTGCCACTACATGTAAAAAATAAAAGTAAATTAAAAAAAAGAGGCGAAACCCAGCGACAGTGTTCAGTTCAAAACACCTAAAATAAAATAGGCATCAAGTAGACAGTGTTCATTTTAAATACGTAAAATAAAATAGGCATCAAATGAGTCAGTTTGGCACTTTTTTTCCTGTTAGCTGCTTGCGTGTAATTCACGAATCCAAGGTTCGTTGAACCCTCATTTTTGCTGACTTGGCGTCTGATTTGGTCCCCAATGATTATTTTTTTTCTCCATTGTCTTATATATTCATCTTCTTTCTAAAATTTAACTCTAAATTCCCAAAAAATCTTCTTCGTCATCATCTTTTTTATCTATCCAAATTCTTTAAATTATTTGCATTTGGTCTTTTTTTTCTTCATCTTTTTTTTCAATTTTTCCAACCGAGCTTGATAATGTCGAGCGCATCTTCCACTATTTTTTGTTATAAAGTTTTTTGATATTATAAGTGCGGTCATGAAGCTCTATTGAAGACTTCTTGGACTCAATAAAATCCAGGTTGTAGGTTTTTTACTTGTAAGATTTCAAAGGTATATTTTTTTTATTTAATTAATTGATTAATTATTGACTTGTAATTGTGTTCTTGTTTTTATAGAAATTGGGTGGATGCAATTACTTTGATTGGTATGAAGAACGACACCTTTCAAAAGTAAATCGTGTAATCTGGGATTTGTTGAACAAAGTCAAGGCTTCTGAAGAGAAACAAAATTGAGCAAGAAGATACTACATTGTTGCCGTTATTGCTACTGGTTTGGTGTTGTTAGGCAATGGATATTCAAGCCTAATTGCTAAATTTTTCATGGTGGTGTATTTTCTACTGGTTTGGTGTTGTCGACCACATGGATATTCAAGCGTAATTGTTGAAAAATATGAAACAGATTTAGGTATATGTTGTAAAATTTAGGTCATCTATTGAAAATTATCAAACAGGTCTTCTCACTATTGCAACATATTAGATTTAGATTAGATAGAAATAACATCAGCATAATTCAACAGATGACCAACCTATTGCAATAGATAAATTATCTGTCAGATTAAATAGAATATATTTTACAACAGATTGACAATCTATTGCATTATAAAAAACTCAACTTTCATCAGAAAAAATTATTGCCACTACATGTACATGTAATTTAAAGTAAAGTAAAGTAAAGTGTGACTTGAAATAAAAAATATTATTTCACAGGCTCTTCTATATACACGGGCTCTAAGCGTCCAGTTAGTACCCCATAAAACCAGACCTTTTGCAGGTTTGCCACAATGTTTCGCATAGAAAGGTCGTTGGCTCAGCCATTTCTGTGTCGGTCAGCAAATATTCGATGTGTGCAAGAGCGTCCAAGCCGCACGCGTAATTGGTATCATTTTTTGGAAGGTTCATGCCCTTGTTTTGACCTTCAAAATCCCATGATTTATTCATCAACACTTCCTTTGGCAAATGATTCATCAGTTTACCCTCCCTCAACAAGATGGGGAATAGCTCCATCAGTGTCTGCACGTGGAAAAAAAGATGGACCTCGTCGATGGCAGGTTTGTTGTAGTCATAAACTTTGATATTTCTCTCCTCGAGTAGTATCTCAATAGCCCAATAATGTATGTCATCCACAGTAATGACTACAAGAATCCTCTTTGCCTCCGTCCAGTTCTTTCTATATGAATTTGGCCTCTCCTCTCTAACATATTTTATCATTTCTTCTTCATCCCAGTCTAACGTAGAAACTAAGAAATCAAATCCCGCGCTACAGGGTTCAGAGAACCAGAGCAACACATGGATAATACAATCAAAATATCAATCATCTGTCACAATAGATTACCAATTTGTTGCACCAGTTGCACAAGACGAGTAATCTGTTGGGTTATATGTTATGCAATAAATGATCTGTTTATTGTAATAGATTAACAATATGTTACATCAAATTACACATCTGTTGCATAATTTGCAGTAGATAGTTAATCTATTAGGAGTCGGGTTCAGAGAACCAAGGCAATAGATGGGTAAATTGATGCAAGATATCAATCATCTGTCGCAATAGATTATCCATCTGTTGCACTGGTTAGCACAAGATGGATAATCTGTGGCAATAGATGTCCCATCTGGTGCATCAGATATAATATCTGTTGCACCAGATATAACATCTGTTCAATATCTTTCATTGAGTAAAATTATTTACTTAAAGAAGATGTACTACATCATCCAGAGGGTTAAAGAGACCAGCCTCCTTAATTTTGGTGTTGTTCTTTGCAGCCAACCACCTAAACATTCTTGGATGAGAAACCTCATCCAGGTAATCCATTACCTACTTTCGGAGGAAAGGAATGACTTCAAATGTCTAATCCTAAAAAATGTAAATAGGAAGCAAGCAAAAAAAGTCATAATAACAATATTGAATATAAAGTCATGGATGAGTAAAAATAGTGATTAATTTTACCATATAAACCTAAGGAAAGCCGTATAATATAGTCGTCCCTGAGAATAGCTTTGTCAGTAAATATTGGATAGTCAAGTAGAAGTTGTCATATCCCCAGGGATAATTGTTGAATTTATCAAAATCCTCAGCATGCTCCAACAAATCATCTTCTATGACCTTGTTGACGTCTCTTGCAAATATAACCAAATGGGCAAACCAAACTAAGCACAATTGCTCCCTGTACTGCTTTGGTATAGTTTTATCCATGAGATCTGTCAACTAATCCGATGCTTCGTAGCCACGTCGAGCAATGTAAAACAACTCATCTATTTTTTCCTTGCGTTTTCTTGCCTTGGATCTTTTGTGGGGTGTTCCCTTGGCGATAGGTGGTTCTTCTGGATGATGGCATCTCAAGCCCGTCACTATGGAAAACTCTTGCAATCCAAAACAAACCGACATGCCATATTAGTTGATCCATATTTCATCTATCTTTTTGCCCCTCTCCTCCAAATCTTTATCATCCCCCATGTACTTGATCCTATGCTTGAGAAGAACATATATCATCCTCATATGGAAACGGGAAGGGGGGTCCTCAGGTAGCTCACGAAAGCGTCCAAAGCATCTCTTCTTAAAAAGTCCGTCTATGTTTTTGTTCTTCATAATTTTCCAAAGATAATTAAACTTTTTCCCCATCTGACATTTAGTTACAAGTTCACCAGTTAGTTTTGTTTCTACTTTTGGGTCATTTATCGGCATCGCAACTTGAAACCCGTTAATACTAAAAGTTTTGACAGGATTATGCTGGGATGTTGATATTAATTCATGACCCATTGGTGATCCATTATCATCATGTTGATGATCATCCTCTTTCTCTTTCTCACTCTCTAATTCCCCTTCTTTCTCACTTTTATTTTCTTCATCACCATCTATAGACCCTTGTCAACCTCCCTTAATGTTGTTTTTATATCTTTCCTCCGCTTCACTTTTTCCTGACTGAGATTCTTTAGGAAGATCCTCCGAATCCCTCTGTACTGTAGTCTTTTTTTGGGTGGTCAGACGTTGATTCACTTTCACTTTCTTTTCTTTTGGGAGACATTTTTTTCGTACAAACAACAGAAAAATAAAAATTATATTACAATTGATGTATGCATAAATTTTAAAAAATACTTTACAAACACCACCAATACCGACACACCAACAACAACCACCACAAACATCACCAACTAATGCCACAAACATCACCAACTAATGCCACCACAAACAGTACCAACCAATGCCACCAACAGCCACCACCAGTTCTACCACGACGACCACCAACACCACCACCACCACCAATACCACAAACACCATCCAACAATACCAAAACAGTCAATGAAATATTGCGACAGAAACTAAGGTTTTCTTGAGTTCTTCCTATGATTTTACCATTAAAACTCAAAATTGTAAATCCATTCTCGAAGATAATATAACTAAAAGTTTTCTTTTTTAGCATTAACTTAAAAGCCCTTATTTTTTATTAAAAAATAACAAATCTAGAACTATTCTCGAACTCTATTACCTATAAAGACAGAGAAAATGACCGATACAAGCAAGAATAAATTCAAAAATAACACCTATGTGGTCAGAAATAAGAAGAAAATCGATCTGTTATGAAGGGTTGAGCAATTTTGAGTAGTTGTTGTCGATACTATATAATTGAGTGAGAAAGAGAAAAGAGCGAGAACTCGAGATTTGAAATAATGAAATATTTTTCTCGCAAATGGATGATTTGTGAAAAGAATGACAAGTTTTGAAAATGTTAATTTGTTCTAAATTGATCTTAATTATTTTTTAAAATTATAAAAGATATGCATAATTTTTAATCCTCTTATCATGCAATTGCCAAAAGACTCAATTGAAGTTATAGTTGACCCTATGAACTCACTCTTGGTCCTAGATTAATCAATTTAGGTATTAGTCTAACATATTAACTCAATTGAAATTGTATAAAACAAATGTTCAACCTATTGCATCAGATTACACATCTGTTGTAAATTATCAATCGGATTAGGTCATTTGTTGCAACAGATTATGCATCTGTTTTAAATTATCAAATAGATTAAGTCATCTATTGTAATATATTACCCATATATTATAAATTATCAAATGGATTAAGTCATATGTCGCAACAGATTACCCATCTGTTGTAAACTATATAATAGACGTTGTCATCTGTTGTAGTTGACCCTATGAGAACTCACCCCTAGTCCTGGATTAATCAATTAAGCTATTAGTTAAACATATGAGGTAATAAGAATCGGTTCAGCTCAGAGTGATCGATTGATGACTCTGGTCGGGAGAAATACAATACTGTGTCATTATGTAATTGCCAAAACACTCAATTAAAGTTGTAGTTGACCCTATGAGAACTCACCCCTGGTCCTAGATTAATCAATTAAGGTATTAGTCTAACATATGAGGTAATAAAAATTGATTCAGCTCAGAGTGATTGATCGACGACTCTGGTTGGGAGGAACGCAATACTATCTCATCATGCAATTACCAAAAGACTCAATTGAAGTTGTAGTTGACCCTATGAGAACTCACCCCTGGTCCTAGTTTAATCAATTAAGGTATTAGTTAAACATATGAACTCAATTTAAATTGTATAAAAATAAATGTTCAATCTGTTGCAAAGATGTATTTTCTGTTGGATTTAATCAAACATATTAAGTCATCTTTTGCAACATATTACACATCTGTTGTAAATTATCAAACATGTGCTGCCATCTGTTGCTACAAATGACCGAGCTTTGAAAAATTTCAAACAGAAATTGTCATCTGTTGCACTTAGATGTTTTAAGACCCTTTTTTAAAGCAATTTAGGTATTTCCTGTCCGAGATAAAAAAAATTAAAATACTAAGGCGGTAAAAAATATTACTTAGATAACTCAAAAATCTCCTGAGTGAGTAGTCTTATCTGGACTTTTCAATGTCACCGTCTCCTCGTGCCCCTCAAAAGTTATTAATGAATATTTAAAACCCATATCTAGAATACTCTCTCCTTCAACCATAAAGTAAGACTCAACTCATTTATCACTCTTCTTTATTCTCAATTCTCTTTCTTTCCTTTTTTCTTTTTTTTTTCTCTTTTTTCGGATGAGGATCCTTTCGAATCTCAACCGATCAATATCTTTCCTCGACTGAACTGGATGTTCTGATTCCTTTGGTTTTTTGACATTGCAGGTATGGTTCATTATTGCTTTTTCTATCTCGTCTTTTTTGTTTGTATGTCATTTAAATTAGATAGCTACATCTGTTGCTATTAATGATTTACCCATTACCAGTTTTCTATCTATTGAGAAAATTGAAGGAAAAGTGACTTTTAAGTCTTGAATGAACGAACCATTGTTTTTATTAAAATATACAAAAAAAGTCATTTGTTGGGAGAACTTAAAAAGCCTTGTTATCAGTATAGTTTTTTATATTTTTTGTTTGTTACTTTGGTGTTGTTGTTGTTAGGGGTAGTGGTCGTGTTGGAACATGTAATATTTGTGTTGTTGATAGTGTTGGAATAAATAGTGTTGTTTCTTTATTGTCGATGCTGTTGTTGTTGGTGTTGCAATAGTTTTCTCAACTGTTGCAACTGATGAATCAACTGTTGGAACAGACGGAGCAATTATTTGAATAAATCAAACCAGTAGCAAGGTTGGTTTGATTTATTCCAATAGATGAACCATCTATTGTAACAATGCCTCATCAATTGAACAGATGGGTAATTTGTTGCATCAGATTGGTCATCTGTTGATTCACTCAATTTTGTGTTACCCTTTTGTACAGACGAAGCAACTATTTCAAGAAATCAAACTAGTAGAAAGGCTGGTTTGATTTATTCCAACAGATAAACCATCTGTTGCAACATGTCATATATTTGTTGCAATAGATGCCTTATCGATAGAATAGATTGGTAATTTGTTATCTGTTGATTCACTCAATTTTGTGTTACCCTTTTGTAATGTTTTTTTTGTTCTTCTCTTGTTTGACATCGAATGTATTTCTCTTGTTCGTAGATAAAAGCAACTGAAATTGGATCCACTTTTGCCCGACCAACATTAAAGGCTAGAGTAAAGATGGGTTCAGAGGAATAAGCTGCTTGCAGATGGAACCGCTTCATATGTGGGAGTTATGTATTATTGATCAACCTATCATGAAAACACACATCTAGTATAATGATTTTGTGAATGTTTGTTCTTTACCTATTAGGCGTTAATCTTTCAAACAAGATATGGCATTTTACAGCTAAGATTGTTAGGTTCAAACTGGTAAGGCTGAGGGACCAAGTAGGTGGTGTCGATACCCTATTACAATTTAATGACCATTTATGGTCATGTTTTTGTGTCAAGTTTTGGGAAGGGTTCAAGTTTTTGGCGGCAGTGTAAATATCCAGTAGTGATTGAACCGGTTTTAATGGCTTAATGAACTTCTTGAAAGGCCTCCGAAGCGTCGCACTGCAGCAAACAACGATGGAACCAATAGAAATTCCCCTGGTCCAAATTTATATGGATGGCTTGCTGGAGGAGACTATTATATAGCAGAAGGTGTTTAGGAGAATACCTGTATGGGAAGGGGGAGGTTGAGAAGGCCATATATCATCTCAGGTCTTGTTTAAGAGAAAACACAGGGTAGGAAGAAAAGTGTAATGAAATTGGCTGATGAAATTGACATGAAAAATGAAAAAACTGGATGAGCTGCGAATGTAAAAGTGTATCCAAAAATAAAAATCCATCAGTCGTTGAAGAAAAAAAAAGAATGGTCAAGACGATTGGAGCTGGTCACATTTTTAGAGACTGCAACTAGCGAGCGTGGCCTTAATAAAGACCCACAAAATACAGCACCAAAACTCTAAGGAAGCAGCTTTGCGAGCACGGAAGGTGGTAAGATTTTCGGTCAGAATTGAAACCTGAACCAACTACTCCTGAATTAAAAATATGGGATCAAGCCAAGGTTGCAATTTCTCAAGTTAAACTTGTACCCCATACCTTCTATTTATGGCTCTGGTCAGGTCAAAGGCAGTTGAAACAACAAGGCATGGGATTTTAGCCCAACTTCATACCTTTATGTTTCTACTGCGATTGACCTGATCATATCCACAAACAGAAGGCATGGCATGCAAGTTAGACTTCATAAATTGACGCCTTGGCTTCCCTTATTTTTAATTCAGGAGTTGTTGGTTCAGGTTTCAATTCTGACCGACAATCGTACCATTTTTTTGTGCTCGGAAAGCTTCTTCCTTAGAGTTCTAGTCCTGCACTTTGTGTGAGTTTTCACTGAGGCCACGCTCGCTAGTTGCATTCTTGAGTAAAGTGTCCATCTCCAGTCCTGTTGACCATTCTTATTTTTCTTCAACGACTGATGGATTTTTATATTTGGATACACTTCCACATTTGAACCTTATTCAGTTTTTTCATTTCTCATGTCAATTTTATTGGCCAGATTTGCTAGAAGTTCCTTACTTCCTTCCCTGTATTTCCTCTTAAACAAGGTCTGAGATGATATATGTCCTTCTCCACCTCTCCCTCTCTGCACAGGTATTCTTCCAAGCACCTTCTATTGTATAAAAGTCTCTTCTAGCAATCCATCCATATAAATTTGGACTAGGGAAATTTCTATTGGTTCCATCATTGTTTGCTGCAGCGTTAGGCTTCAGAGGCCTTTTAAGAAGTTCATTGCGCCATTAAAATTGGTCCAATCATAATTGGATATTTACACTGCCGTCAAAAACTAGAACCCTTCCCCAAATTGACACAAAAATATGAGCATAAACCATCATTAAATTGTAACAGGGTATCAACACCACTGTCTAGGAACCCTTCGGCCTTATCAATTTACACCTATCAAACTAAACTATACAATGCAGGATCTTGTTTGAAGGATCAGTGTCTAATCAGTAAAAAATTGCATTCACAAAATCATTGCACTTTATGTGTGTCTGTCACGGTAGCCTAATCAATAATACATAACTCCCACGCATGAAAATGGATCCATTGCATGCACCTTATTCTTCCTACCCCATCAAGACTTGTCAGACAGTGTTATTTATTCATCTGCACACATGTGATGACAATTAAAAAAGAGGTGTGAAGAGTCATTGACTTTTTATCTTAACACATCAAAATAGTTGATGAACTGAATTCTCCATCTGTTGCAATTGATCAATCAGCTATTAGAAGAAATCAAAACATCTCCTCCAACATATGGACCATTGATCTAAGGTGATTTATACACTTTTATATCATTATTCTAGCTTATTTCGCCTTGTTTTGAGAGCAATTCGTGTACTTAACATGTTCATATTGATATAAATAAGTATTTAAGTGTCCAAGTGTGTTTTTATAATGTCCAAAATATTTTTCAAACAAATTTGTGCTTAATTGAGTCATTTAGAGTTCAATCCGAAAAAATAGTTTTACTAGCTTGAGCTAGGTGTGTGTCTAGTTGGTTTTGGTGGATTCTAATGTGTTTAATTTATTTGAAATATGTTAAATGTGTAATTATTTGTGGAATAACTTGTTTGTAATGTGCAAAGTTTAATTTGATTAAATCAAGAGTTGGAATAATAAGTGGAAGATCATTGAGAATTTGTCTTATCTTAGCTCTTGTTTTGATTTGTCGTTGAGAATATTGTGTTGTTTTGATCTTTAATATGTGGTAGTGTGATATTGTAGGAGTCTTGGTGGGCTAAATATGGTGATATATTGATGATTTAAAGGCTGAAAATCCATGAAAAATACACCACGATACAAGGAATGAAAGATGAGATGAGAAAGACTTAATTAAAATTTTAGACACAATTTTCAGTGTCTTCATGCAATTTTCATGCGTCGCATACTGTATTTCAGTGCTCCGTGCCTTAGAAAAATTGTGAGCGCGCGATATGCCTGCGACGTGCGCAACATTACGGGGCTACAATGCATGCGACACATGCTTTATTCCAATGCTGGTATGCAATATAATGAAATGGCACACAAATTAAAGAAGGCTTGGAGGGAATCTTTTGTTGAAACTACTTGGGATCCGTGCAGCCTTATAATCCTAATAGGATTTGCAATATTTTATTATATATATACTACACACCTGGTACAGTAGACAATCTTGGATATATAAAATTGGGGACACGTACAGGTTACAATTCGGTGGCTGCTACTTCTTTTTTAGGTCTTGTTAATATTTTTATTTAGTTGTTAATTTTTCATATCGTGTATTCAATTATTTAGATTGTGATTATAATTATTATCAGTTAAACATTCTTTTTTTGGGGTTAAAGTCAAAAACATGAGTACTATTATTTTGGATTAAATTCAATTAATTTTGCTTATCGTTGTTGGTTGTTTGTTTATTCTTGTTTTAATTCTTAAGGATTCGCGACCCTTAAATACATATATTGTCGACCTTTTGATCTTGGGAGAGGGAATAAGGAGATAGAACATGGGAATAAACAAAGTTTTGGTTTTTATTCTTTTATAAAATAAAGAATTAAACTCAGCGTTTAGGATAAAGATGTACTTAGATGCCTTACTTGATTCAAACGTGGGATGATAGCTTTAATTCACTTAATTGGATCATTACATCCCCTCTCAATTATGTAGTTGTAATGTCCATATTAGGTAAAAGATTAGAGGTTGGGAAACCATGATCATAAAATTAACCCTACGAATCAACAACCAAGATAAGCAAATTAGCGGATGAAATTCAATAACATAGTATGACTGTTCGAAGTGCTTTAACCCTGGGTTTTCTCCTATTGATTGTCTCAACACCTTTATTTTCCGCGTTGTTTAGTTTTAATTTACAATTTCCAAACTCTTTACTTGGTTACTCTAGCACTAAATTAATCTACATTGTGAACTGAAATCAAATCGTTGTCAAATCTAGTCTCTTTGGGATTGATAACTCGGCTTTCTTGAAGGACACTATATTACTTGGTAGACCACGTACACTTGCGTGTACGCTTGAGCGTTGTCAAGTTTTTGGTATCGTTGTCGGAGACTTATTATTCGACAACTATTTATTTTAGTTTTATTTTTAGATTTATTTGGTGTTTTTATGCTTGGTCTTGGTTTTGTTATTGCAGAAAATAATTTTTCAAAGTGGTAAGCTGGCAAGGGATAAGGAGCTGGTTGAACCAAGCTCTGAACCCGAGCAAGACTTTCACCAACGCAAGAAAGAAGCAATCTTTCTCCCACGAATTCCTCAAATCCAAGAAGACCAAGAAAATCCTGTGCTGATGGTTGAGGAACAACAAGTAGCGCGTAGGACTATTTAGGAAGTGACAGTCCCACTTCCGATAAATTTGACTTCCCCTATTCAAAGATCGGCGGCTGGGGGAAATTTTGAGCTTAAGCACAACATGGTGCAACTATTGATTAGTAGTGGACAATTTGCAGGGCTTTCATACGAGGATCCATAGGTTCACCTGCTAAATTTCATTGAGCTCACTGCTACATTTATTCCAACAGGTATACATACTGATTATGTGAGGCTCACACTTTTCTCCTATTCACTTATTGGGGAAGCTAAAAGGTGGTTGAATGCGAAGCCGGCCAATTCAATTACATCATAGGATGACTTAGCCAGAAGGTTCCTTATTAGATTCTTTCCATCAGGCAAGACTGCGAGGCTTCGCAGTGAGATAGTAAACTTCAAACAGAAGCCTGGTGAAAATCTATATCATGCTTGAGAACGCTTCAAGGACCTTATTTGGGATTGTCCACACCGCCAACAGTCGAATGAGGTACTTGCTCATACTTTTGTAGAAGCTTATAATCACAATACGAAGATTTTGCTAGATTCAGCCATAGGTAGTCAAGCGCTGGAGTTGACTTATAATGAGTTGTACACATTGTTGAATCACATAGCACAAGGAAATCCCGAGTGGCATTCAGATTCTAGAAGTGCCACAAAAAGAGTTGCAGGTGTACTAGAGATGGACCAATTCACAGCCCTATTAGCATAAATGTCTGCATTACAGAATTTGATCAACACGCAGTTCAGCAACATAAAATTAGGAGCTCCACAGCCTGTTGTAGCCGTCAATGCAGTTCAACAAATTAGTGGTTGGTGTAAGGTATGCGGCAATAGTGGCCATGTGTGCTTCAAATCCAGAATCTGTGATATATATAGGCAATGCTCAAAGGCCAAATTATGGTAATGCCTACAACATGAAATGACAAACTCAGCCACCAAATCAATCATGGAACACTCCACAGCCACAAACCCAACCAAATTAGTCAAGCAGCAATATGGAGGAGATGGTGAAACATATCTTGGTTAATTAGAAACAGTTTACTGCAGACTTAAAAAATTTGCAAATGGCCACAAGAAGTCTGGAGTTGCATGTGGGGAAAAACCAACAAGCAGTAAATACTAGGCCATAAGGTGGGTTGCCAACTGACACAGAAAATTCAAAGCAAGTCATGACAATTACCTTGAGAAGCGGTAAAGAGCTTCAAGGAGAACCTCCAAAGGTAACAAAGGAGGTAGATGCTGATGTGGTGACCCAACAGGTAAATGATAGAGTTGCTGAAAATTCAAGGAAGTCTGAGTACTTGAAAGAAAAAATTGCTAAACCAGAAATGAAGAAGACACTGCCACTACCCTTCCCTCAAAGGCTAATAAAAGTGAAGGAGGATACCCTGTTCAGAAAGCTCTTTGATACATTCAGAGGACTCCACATTAACTTACCTTTGTTAGATTTTTTGCAGAGTATGCCCAAGTACGCAAAGTACTTGAGGGATGTGGTGGCTAAAAAGGTGAAATGACAAATGTGGGAGCTATAACACTCACTGAAGAGTGTAGCGCTGTGATGACACAGAAAATCCCTAAGAAATTGAGAGATCATGGGAAGTTTGCCATCCCAATCTAAGTTGGGAGTAAAGCAGTCCATGCTCTGAGTGATTTAGGGGCAAACATCAACTTGATGCCCCTATCATTGTTTAAAACATTGGGCTTGGGAGAGTCAAGACCGACCACCGTGGTGTTGCAGCTGGCAGACGAGTCATTCACACATTCGGATGGAATAATTGAGGATGTACTCATAAAGGTTGGTAAATTTATTATACCTGCTGACTTTATTGTTCATGATTTTAAGGCAGATGAACAGGTGCCAATCATCTTGAGGCATCTATTTTTAGCAATCGAAGGAGCGCTAATTGATGTTAGAGAAGGCACATTCAAAATGAGGATAAAGAATGAAGAGGTGGTGTTTAATGTATACAAAGCACCCACAATTACATCCCAAGTTAAAGATTTATGTATGATCAATGTTATTGAAGGAAAAAAGTGTGGGGTGGCTAGTCCACAAAAGACCTCTTTAAACTACCTAATTGAGCAGCTTAAGACTCTATCTCCTAAGACTGAAATGATGGAAGTTGATGAGCCTGAAAAGGCTAAAGTTAAGAATTTTGCTGCTCTTGAGAATTCACACACAAAGGGGGTAAAAAGGATAAGAAGATGGCCTCTAAGTGTGGGAAAAAAGATAAAGGAATATGGTTGAGTTGAGTTGGGTCGTGCCGCTATACTAAATCAGGCGCTGCTTGGGAGGCAACCCAAGTTAATCAAGTATGTTTTCTTTTCAGTTTTTAATTTTACTTCACATATTTTTTATTTTTTGGTTGAGTCATAGGTTAATGGGAAGTCTGAGTACCATAAACTTGATCTTGGAGCATGGCAAAAATTGAGTGTGGGGTCCCATAGATCTCCTTTTTGTGTGAAGATGCTACTAGCTAGGCTTAGAGGTCTCAGGGAGTATTTCTATCTCTTACCTTTAAATTTACTTTGGAGACAAAGTAGATTTTTAAGTGCGGGGTAGGGAAATTCCCAAATTTTGGTTCAATTAAAAAAATTTAGGTTAGGAATAATTGAAATATTCTTGTTGGTGCTATTTTTAATTACATAATGCAAGTGGGTTTGTTTGTAAAAGCATATTGATTGTGTGAATTACTATTTTTGAGACTCTTAGGCTCATGTTTATGACTCTTGTACTTGTTGGCTTAATTTTGAATTCATGCTATTGTTTGGTTGGGAGTCTATGATGATCCTATTGAGTTGAGCATGTGCCACGTGCGTGTGAGATTTTTGTATATTTCTTGTTGCATGTGATGTCTAGAACTTTTCCGGTGTGTGTGTGAAGTGAAATAAAGAATGTGGGTTTAGGAGATGATATAGGTATTTCTTTGATAGCCTTGTTTTAGACCTTCTATTTGTCCTACCCTTGTGCATTATCTTAGTTAACACCCATTGATCCTTTAACTTTTTCTTTGATAGCCTCATATGTAGCCTAATTCCCTTCTTTGATAGACCATAATTTGATCCAAAAAGCTCCTAAGTGCTTTAATTTCAAAATGATTGAGAAAGGAGTTGAGAAATTGAAGAAGAAAAAGGTGAAATTGATGTCCCAAGGTAAGAGTTATTGGTGTATAGTTGATGTGTGGTGGATGGTTGTGATAGAATTTATGCTAGAAATATTGCCATGATTGTGAAAAAAAATAGAATAATTGAATCTTGAAGGAAGAGAATTTATGCTAGAAATATTGCCAAGAATGTGAAAAAAAAAAGAGAAAAATTGAATCTTGAAGGAATAAACAATACGCCCACCATGTGCTTGTGAAAATGCTTAAAAGAGATGTGGAATAAATAAAAGAATGAGGTAGGCAAAAATGGTGTAATTTGGTTGTTGAATATTGGTTTTAAACATATAATGTAGTATATTAAAGCACTTAGAGAGGTTAGTCACTATTCTCAAATATTTCCTACCTGTCCCTTAGCCTACATTACAACCTGAAAAAGACATATTTGATCCTAAATTCATCATTCTGATATTAGTGGAGCATTACACTAAGGGCAAGCCTATGGTTCATTGTGTGTAACTTGTGAATTCTTTGGAAGAGTGAGCATAACTTGATTCTTGTACCCATTGTGATAAGTTGTATTAATATGAGTACTCATGGGTAACTCTCTTGTTGTGAGGGGCACGTGTTTGATGAATGTGGGTGATTTGTATGATTTCCTTGAGTGAATGATAAGCATGAGTTTGCCAATGAGGTGAGACAATTCTTGAGGCTAGGATGTTTTGGAGTAGTGTTCATGAGCTCACAATTGTGTAAATAACATGCGTTGTGAAGAAACTTGTAGTTCGTGTAGTCATTGTAGTACTAGCTTGAGTGTCTTGCATTTAGTAGAAGTGTAGCGTCACCTCAGATTTTTATGCTTAGAGTGAAGAGTTGTTCGAGGATGAACAAGAGTTTAAGTGTGGGGTGATGATCTGAGGTGATTTATACACTTTTGTATCATTATTCTAGCTTATTTCGCCTTATTTTGAGAGCAATTCGTGTGCTTAACGCGTTCATATTGATATAAATAAGCATTTAAGTGTCCAAGTATGTATTTATAATGTCCAAAATATTTTTCAAACAAGTTTGTGCTTAATTGATTCATTTAGAGTTCAATCCGGAAAACTAGTTTTACTAGCTTGAGCTAGGTGTGTGTCTAGTTGGTTTCGGCGGATTCTAATGTATTTAATTTGCTTCAAATATTTTAAATGTGTAATTATGTATGGAATAACTTGTTTTTAATGCACAAATTTTAATTTGATTAAGTCAAGAATCGGAATAATAAGTGGAAGATCATTGCGAATTTATCTTATCTTAGTTCTTGTTTTAATTCGTCGTTGAGAATATTGTGTGGTTTTGATCTTTAATATGTGATGTTTGATATTGTAGGAGTCTTGGTGAGCTAAATATGGTGATATATTGATGATTTAAAGGTTAAAAATCTATAAAAAATATATCACGATACAAGGAATAAAAATAAAATGAAAAAGTCTTAATAAAATTTTAGATGCAACTTTCAGTACGTTCATGCAATTTGCATGCGTCACATGCTGTATTTCAGTGCTCTCATGCCTTAGAAAAATTGTGAGATACAAATTGCAATGGAGGCGCGCGATATACGTGCGACGCGCGCTACATTACGGGGCTGCAATGCATGTGAGACATGCTTTATTCCAATGCTGGTATGCAATATAATGAAATGGCACACAAATTAAAGAAGACTTGGAGGGAATCTTTTGTTGAAACTACTTGGGATCCGTGCAGCCTTATAATCCGAATAGGATTTGCAATATTTTATTATATATACACTACACACCGGGTACGGTAGACAATCTTGGATATATGAAATTGGGGACATGTATAGGTTACAATTTGGTGGCTGCTACTTCTTTTTTAGGTCTTGTTAATATTTTTATTTAGTTGTTAATTTTTCATATCATGTGTTTAATTATTTGAATCGTGATTATAAATATTATCGGCTAAATATCTTCTTTTGGGGGTTAAAGCCAAAAATATGAGTACTATTGTTTTGAATTAAATTCTATTAATTTTCCTTTTTTATTGTTGTTTGTTTGTTTATTCTTATTTTAATTATTTTAAGGATTCGCGACCTTTAGAATACATGTATTGTCGACCTTTTAATCTCGAAAGAGGGAATAGGGAGATAGAATATAGGAATAAACAAAGTTTGGGTTTTTATTCTTTTATAAAATAAAGAATTAAACTTAGCGTCTAGGACAGGGATGTACTTAGATGCCTTACTTGATTCAAACGTAGGATGATAGATTTAATTCACTTAATTGGATCATTACATCCCCACTCAACGATGTAGTTGTAATGTCCATATTAGGTAAAAGATTAGAGGTTGGGAAACCATGATCATGCAATTAACCCTATGAATCAACAACAAGATAAGAAAATTAGCGGATGAAATTCAATAACATAGTATGACTGTTCGAAGTGCTTTAATGTAATGCCCCGAATCTGATACCCAGAATGCTACACGGTGCTCATGACCCTGAAGGAGCACAAGCTAACCCATGACTGATATTTATACCTAAACACTGCATAATATACTGTGTGAATGCGGAAATAAAGGTTGTAAGGCCGTAAGGTTCAAAACTGAGACACAATATCTAATAAAATATAACATCTGTGTGAGGTATGAAATACACAAAAAAAACTAATAAACTGACTGAACATGATAGTCTGAAAAACCTCTAACTGTCTGAATAAGGAGTTGATGGGACATGTCCCCAACTAACTCCAACTACTAAAATAAACTAAGTATTGAAATGATAAGATAATGCTCATGTCCTCGAAGGAGGGGGACTCACTGCTGAGTACTGAAATGCTACTGATGCTCTGGAGCTCATGCTTCTGGACCTATAGTATAAAACACCATAGCGCAAATACGTCAGTATGATTGAATGTACTGGTATGCATGTGAGGTAGGCTGAATGCAAAGGTTCACATATATGAACTATACTAACTGACTGAACAACATGAACGTGAGAATACATACGCGAATATCTAATAACTGTAACTGAGTTCATGATAACATGATTACTAAATCTGAGTACTGATAACATGAGATACTGATAGCCGTATAACTGAAATAACTAATACTGAGCGACTGTATCTGAAAGCCTAATTTCAGATGGAACTAGCAGAGTTCCATTCTATTCTGAGGTGACTGCATATGGCAGTCTTGAATTCTGTAGAACTATCTGAGTTCTATTACTGAGACTGAATGATTGTATCTGACAGTCCTAATCTGTAATTTAAACTGTGGGAAGTAGTCATCTAACCAATATGCCCCAAATAACGCAATATAGCTGTGTTGGGGTCCAATTTGTAACCCCAATTAAAAGAGTGTCAATACCGCGCCACTGGTAGGGACAAGCTGTGGGTGACCCTCATCTGATAGTGTCCCCAAAAGAGAATGGTGGGACCCTCATCTGACAGTATTTATCCACCTCAACAACCCTCATCTGACAGTGTTGATGTCTCAACCTATGCTGGCTATATAGTTCTGGAACGCAAGGATGACTTCTAAGAATCACACCCTCATCTGACAGTGTGTGTTCCCATCCTTGGGTTCACTCGGTTCTAATTCCTACTCCCATCTGAATAGACACTGAACAAGGATTACTAAACTGAACTAGACTGAATTAATTGAGTTTCCGTTGACTAACGAAATAGTACTGAGATTACTGTATTACTGAGCTTTCCTGAGTCACATGATTGACTGAGTTCTATCGATCATGGCTTGACTGAGGATATCGTGAAAACATGACACTAACTCTAGGCACACAACTATATTTTTCGGGTACAAGTACCCCCAGGACTCAATGGGAAGAAACTGACAAAGCATGACTTTCTTGACTACATGACCAACATCACAATCCATAATACAATAAGTTGGAGATTTCATGAAGTACAAGTTCTAAAGCACCACAATAGCTACTCATATATCCATTCTTCATTGACTAAGACATTTCATCAAACACTTAACGTGCATAAACTTGTACATGAATGGAGATTTCATATTATTACACTAGTATGACACTTTTCCTTCACATAGTCATTTAGTCAAACACATGGGGAGCATGCTTTGGTTCAGGGGTGTCAAACGGGTCGGATCGGGCCAACCCGGAACCGGCCCTTCCTTTTTAACCGGGTTGAGGGCCGGTTAAGGGCCGGTTTGGACGCTATCCGGGCCGGGCCGGGCCAAACAGTAAAAAGATTAAAACCCACCCTAACCCGGCCCACTTAACCCAACCCGGTCAAACCCACCAAAACCCGATCAAATTCGGTTAAAAACCGGTCAAACCCGTTTAAAAAATAAATAAAAAATCCAATATACACTCCAATATACACTATATACACTCCAATATACAATATATATTTTTTAAAAAATATATAAACAATTACACATATATACGTACCATTCAATATATAATTATATATGACTATACGTACTACTTTAAATAAAACATATGCTATAATAGTATAATATATATATATACACTACAAAATATATATATATATATATATATATATATATATATATTTATATACTAATTTATAAAACATATACACATGTATACGTTAAATATATACTACTTTAGAAGATATATACACATATATATGCACCATTCAATATATATGTACTACTTTAAATAAAATATATACTACAATATACATATATATATATACAACAATATGTATATATATATAGTTACATACTAATTTATTAAACATATACACTTGTATACATTAAAGATATACGTCTATAGAAGATATATACACATATATACGCACCATTCAATATATATGTACTACTTTAAATAAAGTATATACTACAATATATATATATATATATACACTTACATACTAATTTATAAAACATATACACTTGTATACGTTAAATGTATACTACTTTAGAAGATATATACACATATATACGCACCATTCAATATATATGTACTGCTTTAAATAAAATATATACTACAATATACATATATATATACAACAATATATATATATATATATAGTTACATACTAATTTATAGAACATATACACATGTATACGTTAAAGATATACGTCTATAGAAGATATATACACATATATACACCCCATTCAATATATATGTACTATTTTAAATAAAATATATACTACAATATACATATATATATATATACTACAATATGTATATATATATATAGTTATATACTTATTTGTAAAACATATACACTTGGATACATTAAATATACACATCTGTAGAAGATATATACACATATATACACACCTTTCAAAATATATGTACTACTTCAAATAAAATATATACTACAATATATATATATATATATATATATATATACTACAATATGTATATATATATAGTTATATACTAATTTGTAAAACATATACACTTGTATATGAAGATATATACACATATATACACACCATTCAATATATATGTACTACTTTAAATAAAATATATACTACAATATACATATATATCTATATATATACTACAATATGTATATATATATATAGTTATATACTAATTTGTAAAACATATACACTTGTATACATTAAATATATACATCTGTAGAAGATATATACACATATATACACTTCTATAGAAGATATCCAATTTATAAAACATATACACATGTATACGTTAAATATACACTTCTATAGAAGATATATACACAAATATACAAAACATATGCTACTTAATATAATAAATTAATAATATTTGGTAGTAAATTAATAACATATCAGAAGTAAGTTTTTAATTTAAAGTAGAAAACTAGAAATTCAATTTAAAATTTTAAATCGTTAAATGAAAAAATATAAAAAGCAAGGACTAAGGAGTGAATGAATTTGGGGAATTATATTGATTGCAAAATGATCCAAAATTTATAATTTACATGAATGAAAAATCTATAAATTATGCATCATTTTTTCCAACTCATTCATGTTAATATTAATGGGAACTTCCATAGGATAGTCGAAGTCAATGGGGGCAAAACCATGCATTGGACTTGATTCTGCTGAGTTCTCCCGTGAAGTCATAATTTCTTCAAGTTTCAGCTCGTCGCTCGGCTCCGGTTCCATTCCTTGGTTTCTTCTTTCCGCTCTAATCCAATCTCTGAGGCAAACTAGAACATTCATTGCATTGCTTCCCAATGAGTGTCGATTGTCTCCAAGCTGTTGTCGTCCCTGACTAAAGGCGCTCTCTGATGCAACGGTTGACATTGGAACATTCAAGATATCTCTAGCTAATCTTGAAAGCACAGGATATTGTGTTTCATTACTCCTCCACCAATCCAACGTGTTGATCCATCGTCTGCGATCCTCTGGTGCCGTCCGAAGATAATATTTCAGCTCTTCCCGATAAGTTGATGTGTAAGTTCTCTCATCAACACTGTTCCAACAATTTAAATCATAAAACGAATCAGAAAAACCACTATGTGCCAGCCTTTTAGAAGATGATGGCTCCTCGGGAAGATGAGGAGCGACAGTTGAAGTGATATTTGTAGGTACGGCTAAAGCAAATAAATCAGCATAGTGATTATATAATTTTTCTATGTACTCCTTTGCATCAGTCGTAGCCGTCCACAAATCAGGTTGTACTTGTTCAGAATTATGGTTAGTATTTATTTCTAAGTTAGTATAAATAAGAGTACTAAAATGACATATATTATTATATTTCATGCATGGATTTAGCATAGCACCAACCAAGTAAATAGGGGGAATCGGGAAAAAATATTTTTTAAATTTCGTAAACATGGCGCCAATAGCTTCTTTATAACCTTCTTTATTTTTATATTCTTTGAGTAAACCAGAAATATCGGCTATATATGCCAAAATATTACAAACAGTAGGATAATAAGCACCGGAAAATTCAACCGTAGCTACATAAAATTTTTCTAAAAACTTAACAAGATCATTAATTACAACCCAATCAGAATTATGTAGCATGCAATCAGCAGAATCAGCAAATGAACCGCAATGTTGGTTAAAAGCTAGTGTAATAGGAATTCCATATTTATAACAAGTTTTTAAAAATTCATACGTAGAATTCCATCTAGTATCAATTTCCTCAGGCATCAAAATCGGTGTAAGTCCATTTTCTTGACATTTAACTTTAAATTCTCTAATTCTCGATCTACGATTATTTCCTTGAATAAAACCAACAGCAAGGCGAATTTTTTCAATATAAAACTCAAAAAACTCAAGACCATCTTTTACAATTAAATTATATATATGACATGCACATTTAATATGAAAAATTTCAGTCAAGGGCGGAGATAGCGTAGATTTTAATTTTTTTATAGCAGTGTTGTTGTTAGAAGCATTATCAAAAGCAATACATAAAATTTTATTTTCGATACCATAATATCCGGTAATTTTAACAATAGAATCAGCAATAAATTGTCCAGTATGTTTACGATCTTCATCATATAAAAAAGCAAGAATACGTTTTTGCATCACGAAATTACTATCCATCCAATGACAAGTAACGGTTAAATAATCATTTTTATTTACAGCACGGCCAAGATCAGAATTTAGGGACAATCTACATTGAATATTTTTTAACAATGTTGATAAATAAAAATAATATTGTGAATGAAGTCTAAAAATATCAGACCGACAAGTAGTTCTAGGAATACCGTTAAACATAGGATTATAAATTGCTTGTATATAACGAATAAAGGCATCAGAAGAAGGAAAATTAAAAGGCAAACAACCCACAGCTACCATTTTAGCTATTTCTTCCCGGTCCCTCAATTTATTATACTTCTTTGCTACGTGACCGGTTGTTGGGTCCATTCTAGTTTGTGTTGGCCCACCAACATCCCCACCACCTTTTGCAATATTTAACTCTCTTTTGTGATCTTCAGCTACATGTCTCATTAACGTACCCGTACCCCCTTGCTTGCCTCCACTTCTATGCTTATATATTTGTTGACAAATATTGCATTGCACCTCAATATCTGATATACGTTCAAAAAATTGCCATGCGATACTAGTTTTTTTACGAGGTTTTGGGGCATTGGGAGGACGGGAAGGGAGATTAACTGATTCAGATCTAACGTTAGCATCTCCTACTGCGGGTGTCTCAACAATATTTTCATTATCTTCGTCTAAATTAACCACATCTACTTCATTTTCTTCTTCTATACCGTAATTTTCCTGAGCTTCTACATAATCCATATCGTGAGCACCTACACCTATTTCTTCCTCAAAAGGTGTACCAAGCGGTACCGGAGGCGAAGGCACACGGGTATATCTACTACTTGAACTACTTCTACCGCTAGTAATTTGCTTTTTACTACCACTACCGCTTCCAGGACAAAAAAATTTAACACCTTTAGTAGCGAGGTTTCTTAATTTATCCATAATATAAATTAAATTAAACTAAAAATATTCAAAATACACAAATATAATAAAATTAAATATTAAACAATTAATACAATAAATAAAAATTAAACGTAAGAGATGGAACGACAATACCAAATTTTGGAAGTATCCGAAGGTTGCAACTTTAGAAACTTCCGCTCGTACTTTGTAAACGAAAAATTAAAAAATTAAAGTGAACACTTTAAGAAATTAAATATATTGAATATTTGAGATTTGAGAGAGAATGAGATTTGAGAGAGTGAAAAATGATTTGAAGTTGTAGGGTATTTATAGATTTTTTTTTGGGATTAAAAAATATTTTTTGAAGTTTTTTTTTTTTTTTTAATAAATGGGCCCAAACTAGCCGTTTGGATCCAAAAACGGCTATATAGCCATTGGGCCAACGACTAGTTTGGCCCAAAAGCCAAAATCTATTTTTTTTTAAAAGTTATCCGGGCCGGTTAACCGGCGGGCCTGGACCGGGCTTGGTCCGGGCCGGGTTAGCCGGGCTCATTTTAAAAAAATAACCGGCCCGGGACCCGAAACCCTAAAGCCTTAGGGCTTACCGGGCCGGGTTAGTTACGCGGGCCGGGTCGGGCCGGCCCACTTGACACCCATACTTTGGTTATACCATTATCAACATATCTAATAATCATGGATACATCAATCAACTTGTAAATTGAATAGGGTTTATCATGATTATTAAGCAAATCTTCATATACTAGGGTCAATCATTGTAATATGTAATTTAAAACATGAATCAAAACCCCACAACATCATGAACATGAATTTCAATTCTATTTAAATCATGAACATTCACAAATACACAAATCTTCTATTTTAAAAAGAGATTCTTGAGCTTCATGGGTGAAAGGGACCTATGAATCAACACATGACATACCTTGATACTTGATTTGGGAAGATTGATGGAAGAATCCTTGAGATTTGGATCTTGAATTGGAAACCCCTCTTCTTATTCTTTAGAGAATTTGAGAGAAAAGAATGTATTTTGGTGAAATGGAGGCTGAATTTAGTGTTTATGGATCTTTGGGGTTAAGGAAAAATACCAAAATACCCCTCCAAAACCGTTTGGAAAATGATGAATTCTACGGCAGATGACATTGAGCTGATGTCGTCACATATGTGATAAGCCGTCAGCTCATGTTGTCACTTGATGCTGGAATTTATGACTTTTTTCCTAAGGCTGACGACATTAGCTGATAAGTTGTCAGATATGTGATAAGCCATCAGCTAATGTCATCACTTAGTTGCCAGGCTAACATGCTGGAGTAAAATAGGTATAACTTTTTGTTTCGATACCAGATTTGGGAAAAATTAATATTGTTGAAAAGCTAATTCAATTATCTATCTTTTGGTGGGTCTTGATCTCAAAAATTCATAGTATAACGATAGATATGCTCGTTTGAAATTGACTATACCAATATCCTTCCCAAGAATTTAATCGGTAAGGAATGTTTTGATTCGCCTAATAGATAGGACGTATTTGAGACCTTAATTGACATCAAACTTGATCATAAAACTACCAAATAACCATGATGTACTATGCATAAGCTTGAAATATGGCTCTAATATTGATTTGCATTTTTTGGGGTATTACATTTAACCCTGGATTTTCTCCTATTGATTGTCTCAAGACCTTTATTTTCTGCATTGTTTAGTTTTAATTTACAATTTCCAAACTCTTTACTTGGTTACTCTAGCACTAAATTAATCTAAATTGTGAACTTAAATCAAATCGTTGCCAAATCTAGTCTCTATGGGATCGATAACTCGGCTTTCTTGAAGGCCACAATATTACTTGATAGACCACGTATACTTGTGTGTGCGCTTGGATCCTGTCATCCATCTATCATATTAGTTGGCCTTCTTGCTAAAAATATTTGTTTCAATTTAGTTGTCCTATTTATAAAATCAAGAGAATTTTATTATATTCTTTCAAGATTACTCCTATTATTAAATGACTACATAAAGTATATAATTCACATTTATACTTTCAAAGCATAATTAATAAGGCCAACTTGGTAAAATAAGCACCTAATTAATATTTTTCTTAATTGGTATGCCAAGTCCATAGGGGCCAACTAATATGAAACGGAGGGACTATTAAAAAAGAGGCGAAGAGTCGTGACTTTTTATCTAGCACATTCAAAATAGGTGATAAACCGAATTCTCCATCTATTGAAACTGATCAATCACCTATTAGAAGAAATCAAAACATCTCCTCCAATAGATGGTGCATCTGTCGCAACAAATAATACATATGTTGCATCAGTTGTCTCATTTGTTGCACATACAAACAATCTGTTGCAACAGATGGTAAATCTATTTTAACAAACCATCTGTTGCACATTCAGACTATTTATTGCGACAGATGGACGATCTGTTGCAACAACTCACTAATAACGGTTGTTATCGAGTCTCAAACTATTTTGAAAAGGTGAGAAGCATTAATGTAAAAGAAAAAGTCATGACTTTTTACAAAAAATAAAATGCCACTAGTTTGAATGTAATTAATACAATGGAGCTGAACTGTCGTGCCTTTTGGCCTGACACATCCAGATTCAATCCTCTATAAATAAGTCCCTCCTTAATCTTTATTCTACTCAACTTTATTTATTTCTTGCATTTTTTTCTTTTCGTGTGACATCTTCAAAGAGGATATTCCTTTCTCATTGAGGTAAGTTTTTTTCCTTTGTAAATTTACCAGTTGGCCGTATACATTGTATTATATTTTGAACTCTTTTCTTTACATTTGTCAATTCATGTGTGTTTTAGATATGGTTGATCTTGTTTGGGACATTGTTATTCTGCGTGACACAGTGTGGAAACTTCAGAGATAGGTTAATGACCTGCAGAGGAAGTTGGTCGCCGTGAGAGCGACGATGTTCAGAGAGATGTAGAGGCTGATGAGGGCCCTGCTGCTGTGAGTTGACTGGTTGGTTGTCATTAATGATTATGATGATAATAATAATAATTAGAATGTGTTTTTTCTTTTAGTGTATGTATTTTATTTTTTGTTTAATGAAAAATTTATTTTAGTCAACTTTGGCTTTTTAATTTTTATTCTATCTATTTCTTCTTCTAAACATACATGTTAACATGTCGATGGTTGGAGGTAAGGAGAAATTTTGAATCCACTAGCAATAGCAATTTTGGCTTTTGAGTTTTTCAACAGATGGACCATGTGTTGGAACAGATTGGTCATCGGTTGGGTTTCTGTCAACAGATTATCCATCTGTTGCAATATATTTATCATCTGTTGAGATAAAACATTCCAGTTTGATGAAACTGTGTTGTGTTCTTTCAGCTAATGTCCATCTGTTTCCACAGAAGGGTAATCTGTTGAAAATACATGTGGTTTGTTGTATTATTTAGTTCATGTTTTGCCTCTTTTTATTGATGAACAAGTTATTGAAAAAGATATTTTTTATATAATAAATAATAACATTACATTCATAACAATGATTTAAATATATAAAAGCCCACAATAAACAACAACACAAGTTTTTACAATTACAAAAATCATGGTGGATTACGATCCGGGCATGTAGTTCTTTTGTGGCCAGTGCGCTTACATACAAAGCACTTATTTCTTCTTGATGAAAATGATTCTCCGACTCCACGCCTCTTTTTATATGGCTTTCTTCCCGATTTGATAGTGCTTGAATCAATATATGGAGGAGGTATTAATCTCCCCATAAGCTCTGCAGGAACAACCCAAGATTCTTCGGGAGGCACCAAAGTAATATGCCCACTATATGCCATTTCATATTTTTTCACCGAATAATATTGAAAGGAGTGCTCGTAAACTTTAGTTCTATATTTTGGACCGTATTGAGTTCGAAGAGCCGCCATAGCATGTGGAAAGGGTATTTTGTTCAAGTCAAAAACTCTGCATGTACAAGATCTTATTTGAAGATCGACCGTGGAAACTGACCGGTGATGATACCGAATTTGTAATCTACTATTTTATGAGATAATAGCCTATTCCCTACACTAATGTTCGTTGATATTATTTTTTTTATTTCTAGAACAAATGTGGTTCTTTTTGGGAACTTGAACTCGACACGCATTTTATTAAAAAATCGTTCATACTTTTTTTTTATTATTTCAAATATAGCCTTGATGGGAAATTCTCTTTCATCGCCAAACAATGAATTCACCGATTTATCTATGTTTGATGTCATAATATTGTACCTATACAAAAGAATCACTTAGTACGACATCATACTAAACTTGTAACTCAAATAAGACATTAAATTCATAAGAATGTACCTATCTGCCGGACAGAATGCCCATCTCCATCTCTCAAAATCGACACATACAATAAGTTCTTCTACCTTGGGATTCGTATCCTCTATTTGATTGAAATGGTCTAAAAATTCCTCTCTACTATATGCTTTAGCTGCTCTATACAAAAGGGTCACAACCCTATCGTTGTGATAGTTGGTCCGAATGTTCTCTCCAAGAGGCCTGATGCAACAACCAAAGTAACTAGAAGTGAAGAAAAGTTAACCCATCTTTGGAATATTTGGATGCCTATCCGAAACAAAACACAACTCTTCGGTATCTTCGACGCAGCTTTGCAGTTGTTCAAAACAAATCCATAAGAGGCATCACATTCCTTGTCCACTACACAAAAAGCTACAAAAAAGATGTGATTCTTTCATTCTTGTCCTTGAATGACATTTCAATAAAAAAACCCGGTCCCATCGCCTTGAAAATTTCCAGACTGTGTTAATTCAGAAGAACTACCCATCGTATTGGTCGCATCAATGGGCATAGGTGTTTGATCATCATCTGGAATATTCATGTCTAGATCATCCAACCTATCATCAAAGATGTCTTGTTGGTGTTCTTATTCTATGTTCTGGTTCTCATTCTCTCTCATCTTTTCAACCACGTACACCCTTAACACCGGCCTAGATGAATCACTAAGATAAGCATGCAACTAAAACTGATTGGTTATCTTGAAAGGCAGTACCCTCTGATTGTCAAAGGAGTTGTGCATATAGCTGATGACGAGTTCTTCCGATTGATAATTTAGTCCACAATAGCTGATGATTAAGTTCACAAAATCATCATACGAAACATCACTTTGGACTGTCATAGCTATTGTCTCTAGCATTTTACCCTCCTTCCAATGCCATACATATCGATATCTCTTCTTGATCCATTGACCATGACAATCCACCCCTATTGTTATTGATCCCTCCATTAGTGTTACCTTAATAAAGTCATTTATTTAAAAAAATTGATAGTGATTTCATAGTTCCATATATGAATCCCAACAGATGTGTAATCTGTTGCAACAGGTAAGTGATCAATCGCAATAGATTACTTACCTGTTGGGATTCATATTACGCTCCTGAAGCTGATTTCAATAGACGAGTCATCTGTTGTAACAGGTGAATTATATGTTGCAACAGACTATATATTTGTTGCAATAGATGAAGCGCCTGTTGGGATTGATATTACAGTACTAAATCACCTTTGAAGATGATTCCAACAGATGAGTGACATGTTATAACAGATAATTAACCTGTTGTGACAGATGACTTACCTGTTGCAATAGACGATGATCTATTAGAATCGAGGTCAGGTTCTATCGCAACAGGTTACTAATATGTTGCAATAGATATTTACCATTTATTGGAATTGAGTTTAGGTTCTATTGCAAAAGGTTAATAATTTGTTGCAACAAATATTTATCCTATTGTAACAGAAAACACGTCTATTGGAATCAAGTCTAGGTGTTGCAACAGGTTAATAATCTATCGTAATAGATATTTACCCTGTTGCAACAGATAACACGTCTGTTGGAATCAAGTTCAGGTTCTATTACAATAAGTTACTAATCTGTTGCAACAGATATTTATCATATTGCACCAAATAACTAATGTGTTGCAATAGATTGGTCATATGTTGCAATAGATGACCCATCTGTTCGATTCATGTTATGGCCTATAGAACCATAAACATGAATCCAACATATCAGTCTTCCATTGAAACAAATATCTCATCTGTCACAATAGATAATTTATCTGTTTAAACAGATGGCTCTTATGTTGGATTCATGATCGGGTTCTATCCATTGTTGGAAAAACAGCACAATAGCAGTTACCCAGATGACAAATTCAACTAAAAATCATAATTTGACATACCAAAGTCTCCTCTAAAGTAATGCCAAAGTGGAAAGTGATGTTCGAAACAAAATTTGACCTAAGAAATTGGTCAAATAGCAACAGTAGCGGTAACAACAACAATAAATGGTAAACAAGAAGAAGATAAAGATGATAATGAAGTAGAAGATGATGAATAAAGCAGCAGCAACAATGAATAACAAAAATTACTAAGAGAGAGAAAACAACTATGGGTGAGAAAAGAGAGAAAGGCATCTTTTTTCCCTCTATTTCCCATTATATTAGCTAAACATTTGGATCAAAGTATAAATTTTAAAACTTCTGGGCTATTCTCAAACTCACCCAACTTTCTTAATCCATAATAAAGTAATTGTCACCTCCACTCAATTATTAAGACTTGTGTCACCTACACTTCATTTTAAAACTATTTTATCACCTACAGCCCAAACCCTCGAAATACTACCTATCTAGTTTATTAGTTCTCAAATCCACATATAGAACAAGGAATTTTGATTCTATATCCTATAACAACATATGTAAATGCAAAATCTAGTAATTAATTTAAATCAAGTAAGTGTTCAGGAATGTTTGTTGACTTTACAATTCAAAATTTGTCCATTGAAAATTACTAACATCAAATGTCATAGCGAACCTTTCAAAATATGACAAAAAATATTAATTTGTTATGATGTAGAAAATAAATATTTGAAATATTGATTATGGAACACTTTCTACCTATTGATAGAAAGTAGGACTAGGTCACTTAGAAGCGCTCTATATGTGTAAAGTAATTGTATCCTGGTATACATGGTGTAGATTAGTTTGTACCATATTTTAACGCCCCGATTTTCTGAACCAGAATGCTACACGGTGCTCATGACCCCGAAGGACCACAAGCTAACCCTTGATTGATATCTATACTTGTAACTACGTAATATACATATAAAATACGGAAACATGAACAAAGAGGGCGTAAGGTTCAATCTTGAATAATAAAATATCTTAAATAAGGTGGTATCACAGTACCAAAAACAAAAATAAAAATACTAAAGTCTAAATCTGAAAACTCTATAATCGTCTGAAAGACTCTAAACTGTCTGAATAAGGAGTTGAAGGAACATGTCTCCAACTAACTCCATGAACTGAAAAACTAATCTGAAATACTGTAATAAAGTAATAATAATATTGTCCTCGAATGAAGAGGAGCACTGACTGCTGAAATCTGCAATGCTACTACTTTTCTGAAACTCGTACCTCTGTACCTATGGCGTCAAATAAAACACCATAGCGCGAATGCGTCAGTACGACTGAATGTACTGAGTATACGAGTGAGGTAGGCTAAATGCAAAGGGTTTTATATGCATGAACAATGCTGACTGATATAAACATGAGAATACATACATACATACGTAACTGCAACTAAACTCGTGGTGATACTGACTACTGAGTATGACTACTGACAACATGAGTTTACTGATGCTGAGATACTGAATGACTGAGTTTACTGATATTGAGATACTGAATGACTGAGTTTACTGATATTGATATGTAATTCACTAATAAGTGAGGAACTGATACTATATTACTGAATACTGGGAAACTGATACTACATTACTGATAAAGGAATGATTGTTTCTGATAGTTCAGATTATGAAGAACTGATTTGATTGACCGTATATAATAGTCCTGAAACTGAGCTCGTGATAATATGACTACTGAGTATGAATACTGATGACATGTATTTACTAATAACATATCATGAATGATAACTGAATTCTGATAACTGATATATCTAATAATATGAGTTCTGATAACTGATAGCATGAATGACTATATCTGACAGTCCTAAATCTAATGGGACTAGCTGAGTTCCATACTGTATCTGACAGTCCTGATATCCTAAAGAACTATATGAGTTCTTTTACTGAGACTGATACTGAAACTGTGGGAAATAGTTATCTAACTGACATGCCCCAAATATACTATAATAGCTAAGCTGAGGTCTAATCTCTTCCCTGATTGGAAGGGTGTAAATACTGCGCCACTGGTAAGGACAAGCTGTGAGTGACCCTCATCTGGCAGGTACTCAATGAGAATGGTGGGAACCCTAAACTGACAGGTTAAACCACCTCATCAACCCTAATCTAACAGGTTAAGATGTCTGGACCTATGTTGCCTACATAGTTCTGAAACGCAAGGACTGCTTCTAAGAATCACACCCTCTAATGGCAGGTGAGTTCCCGTCCTTGGGTTCGCTGGATGTTGAATCCTACTCCCAACTGAATGACACTGAACTGGTTATACTGAACTGATTTCCTAGTTCGTACTAGAATTAACTGAACTGTTACTGATTGTTCTATTTAACTGAACAGAACATGGACTGAGTTTATTGAGTTTTGATGACTAGCGGAACACTACTAAATTATGTTAACTGACTAAATGCTACTGAGTGTTGTTAGCTGACTGAGTTTACTGATGTCTGAACTGAATACTGAACTAAATTATACTGATACTGAGATTTACTGAATTCCATAGACTGACGAAATATTATTGAGATTATGCAGATTACTGAGTACTAAGTAAAACTGAACTGATGCTGCCTTTACATGAGTTTTCCTGAGTCATGAGACTGACTAAAGTCTATGGAATCGTAGCTTGAGTTCGAATATCATGAAACATGACATGGCTCTAGGCACACAGCTATAGTTTTTGGGTACGAATACCCCCAGGACTTGATAGGAGGAAACTGACACACATGACATGACTTGATCACAAGATTTGAGTCCACAATTCACAATATCATAAGCATGGGATAGTATACTTCATGTATTTATTCAACATTTCAAACATGATAGGAAAAACATGGATATATTTTGTGTGCATAATTTATATCTCCATTATCATACATTTTTTATACCACAACAATAACAACACATAATTTGCATGGAAATTCATATTGGAGTGTATAGCTAACATGAACTTGTTATTTAGATATCATGAAATCATGTAAATATAAAGTTCTAACATACTAGGCATTTTATTTAACACCTTGCATGCATTCTTTAAGGCATAGGTGGATTTCACACTTGCATTCTATCAATCCATCTAAAGATCATGTTTTCAACTAACAACATAACTTTCATGAGATATACAGTCACGATACTATTATATAGCAAAACAAACAAGCATCAACATGGGTATGATCATATCACCACAACCAACCAAGATTTTGTATTTTAAAGATTGATTCTTAAACTCCACGGATGAAAGGAATCTGTAGATGAACACTACGCATACCTTGGAAGGGAGGTTCTTGATGATTGACGGAGGAATTTTCTTGAAATTTAATCTTCAAGCTTGATTGTGCAACCCTAGTTATTTTTATCCTATGGTGCTCTTGGATAATGAACTTTGAGATGTTAATAGGGTTGTAATGTAATTAGGAGCTATATATTTCGTAGGGTTAAGTTTAGGGACGTGTAAGGAGTGTTAAAAGACTTAATTACCCTCAAAATAACTCAAAATGGAGTGTTTTTGGAACTTGGAACTGACTTAGGCGGCGACCAAGTAATCGTACAAGCCAGGTTGGGCGGCTCCTAACCAATCACCTAAGTTTGGTTGGGCGGCGCCTAACCAATCGCATACCCTTACTGTCTCTCACGAAAATAGGCATAACTTTTCGCTCGGGTGTCGGATTTTGATGAAATTGGTATCGTTGGAAAGCTAATTCGATTCTCTACAATTTGGTGGGTCTAAATCTTCCAAAATGTCACATATCAATCACGTTATTCTTGTTCAAAGATGACCCTTGCAAAATCGAATGCTAAGACTTGATGGATTCAAAAACTCTTAGCTTGCATCACTCTAAGTGACTCATATGAGCATGCTTAAGACATCGCAAGCTATCCTATCGCTAGGATATTCATTGTAAGTCATGCACTAAAATTTTACTCACAAGATAGGAGGTTTCATACGTAGAAAAACTTATTCACTTCCTAGCTTAGAAACATGCGGGGTATTACATATATCCTAAGTCTTGACATGCACAAGACTTTATATATATATATATATATATATATATATATATATATATATATATATATATATATATATATATATATATATATATATTTCATGACTGTACATTAGCAGCAAGAAGAAAGGAGCAATAACTTTTTTTTGAATTATATTGTGTTGATTTTCATCATAGTATCAAAGCAAGACCCATCTCATCTAATGTTGAACTATCAAATTAAAATTATTCATGCAAGGTGATTTCTTCTTGTCTTTCTTATTCTTGTGGATAGAGTTACTAGTACCTATAGTTGGTGGGAGGTAGAGAATATCTCTTGAAAATAGTCAAAGTGGATGAAAGTTGGTCTAGACACTACGATTATAAAAAAAGAAAGAGATAGTAACGGAAGTCGACATACAAGAAACTATAACACCTTGAACTTTCAGGCTAAGATACAACAAGGCCAAATAAATTGACATAAACCTAAACTTGGTACAAATTTTCACTTTGGCACCTAAAGTCGACGCTGATCATTTTAAACACCTAAATCGACCTCCAACTTTGTCACTTTGTCACTTTGACTCATTTTTTTGTATTTTTAGAATTAATCTAGGTGCATGTTCCAAATGCGTCCTACGTGGAAAAACAAACTAATCTATATGCAACATGTGGAATTTTTTTTTTAAATCCTCACTTTTACCTTATTTTTAATCACAAGGACCCACCGCTTTCTTTATCCCCGCCATTCTCTCTTTAACCTTAAACACCATAAAAACACACCATGAACAACTTCATAGTATTTGATTTATTCCACCTCCCAGATCTAAACACGAACAACAACTACCATGACCGAATTCCTCCATTTATCACCAATTCTCCTCCACCATTAACACTCCCTCCATTTTAATTTCAACAATTCAACTATCATCACTAATTTTTTATATCTTCCATCATAACTCCCTCTCAACCTCCATTGATATCACCTCTAACTTACTTACTCTTCCACTACGAAATTATAAATTAACATAATGCTATTCATTTAAAGGGAATTGATTTGTACCACGATATGCCAGATGGATAACGATCATTTTTAATTTTGTTTTTATTTTTTATCTTTTGGTTTTATTGCAATTTGGGTTTGTCAATTCAAATAAATTCAAAGTGTAATGATATTTGGGTGTCTTTTTAAGATTTTTGCCCTTTTTTATTTTTTCTGAATTTTGGATTTCCTTTATTTTTTATTCTTGCTATATTTCGATATTATTCTGTTATGGGGTGAAATTAATAGTGTAACTCAACAAAAATTTGTAAAAATTTATAAAAATTTTGAGTAATGGAGAGTGATGGAACATGGAAAGAAAAAGAATGAGAAAAAGAGAGAAAATAGTGAAAAATTATAGGGAGAAAGAGAGAGGAAAAATTTATAAAAATACCCCTTAAATGCGCTCAAAATAAGTGTAGCACACATATTATGATGAGTCAGCAAAAAATGATATAGTGGGTTAGTAGTTGAGGTGTTTAAAATGAACAACGTCCACTTTAGGTGCCAAAGTAAAAGTTTGTGCTAAGTTTAGGGGCTTGGAGATGTGTTTGGCCTATGAACAATTATAGGTATGTAGATAAACCCAAACTTGATGCATTTGATTGTACCTAGGGATGAAGTTCAATCATTAAGTGTAAGAAGTATAGTGGATGTGAATTAAGGTCATAAGCAACCACTAGCACAAAGTTGAGTTGAAAGCTTCTTTACCGATTAAGTTTTTGTATAAGTTTCTACTTGGGACAATTCCAACAAGCAAAATTCCTTGACTATGAAGAGTTACATAGATCAATACCCACCAAATTAAATTAAAGGTTTTTGGGTCTTCTTTCTAATGCCACTGATTGTTAGTCAATTCGAGTTTGAGCAAAAACTTATAGATATTTAGTGAGGTACTGTCCTTGATAGGAAGGTATGGAGGATATGGATAGGGTAGAGGGATAGTAGGTAGGAGTACGTTCGTAATAGTGGTAAAGAGTTCTCTATTTGTAATTATTCCTGTAGTTTCTTGTATCCTCTTGTTCATGGTATTTTGGTGATGTCTATTATTTCATATAACTAGTTTGTAATATTACTTTGTGGGTATCTTAGTTTCTCTACTATCTAACAGTGTGATATTCCTTTTGTAGCTTACTTTTATATTTTTTATTTGTTATTTTGTTATTTATCCTAAGTCGGGGATCTATCGAAAACAACCCCTCTATTTCATCTGAGGTAATGATATGAACTGCGTGCACTTTATCCACCCAGACCCTACTTTGTGGAATACACTGGGTATGTTGTTATTTTTGTACTATCCAAAGGGTGTGATGGGGTATGTGAGGCACCCTTCAAGGCATGCTATGAGGTACACTCAACACACTTCAAGCTCACTTTGGGGTATGCGATGCATACCTCCTTTTTGGATGAAAATATTTTTTAATTTTGTTTGTATAAGGGTGTTAGTCCTATCCTTTTATGAAACTAATTATCATGACATAAAATCCCTACTAATATGTGTAACACTTAGAAAATATTGTACCAACCTCTCCTCATCTCTTAAGTACTTCAAGGGTTTCAAGAACACCTCTTCAAAGCTTTTATAAAGGATCTAGTAGTTTTCTCCAAAGTTCTTTGACTTCTCAGGTATGTAAGACTAACCTTTGTTGTAAAACCCTATTCTTTCCCACAAACATATCTCAGTTTTGGTTTAATCTATGAATTAAATCTAGGGTTTCAAATTGAACATAGAATCTAGTTTCTTAATTTATTGATGATACTACTTGAATCCTTCATGAAATTACTAGAAATCTCACAAATTAAATATGTCCCTTGATTTTACGCCCTATTTCCTATTCATGGAGACTAGTTTGAATGTTATGAAGTTTATCTCATGTTTTACAAAATTATTTCATATTTCCTATGAAAAACTAGTTTATGATCATGAAAGTCTACTTCATAAAAGTATATAGTTTTTTCTTATGCATGTTCGATAATTTTGAAAGAAAAATGTCTTTATATTTTGAAACTCAGACTAGCATGTTTTCAGAAGATTCAGAGTTAAAGCTCACCAGTAGTATATTTCATATGATTGTGAGCAAATTAAAGGTTTACTTATAGTATATTTTTATGATATAGTTTTAAGCAAAGATTCTTTATCATTAGTTTAGTACATTATGAACATATAAATGATTTGGGTGGATTTAACACTGAGAATGATATAAATTCAGATAACATATGCCTCGAAACTATGTTTCCATCATAGGATAACATCGTACCATAAGTTTGGACGACTATGGACCTACAATTCAGTTTCTTTCTATATCTCAATAAGGTATAGGACAACACTTCCAAATGAGTCAAAGGTTTGACATCATGAACTCACATTGTTTATGTCAGTTTTGAGGAACTCTCCATATAAAAAAAACTCAATCATTTTTCAGATAGTATGAATCTAATTGGTCAAGTCCACTAGTTATAAAGAGTTTTTTATAACATATTGCATATAGTTTTCAGTTTTTCAGTTATCCAACTATTCAGTTTCAGTTATACAGTTTTCTAAAAATACTTAGTTTTCAATTTTAAGAAAAAATTTTAAAATGTTTTATTTTCATTTTTTGATTCAATATTCAGTTTTGCTCATCTTTTCATATTTAGTTCAGCTATAGTTCAGATAATTAGTATGTTTTTATCTTATTATTTAGTTATTTCATGATCTTGATTACATACCATATTCATGTCTCAGTTGTTGATCTTATTAGATATCATTATTATTTCACTTAACTATATTAAATATCATTATTCCATGCATGGACGCCATTTTATGCTGCCATGATGCAGCTTCAAGTATTCAGGTTCTTGATTTGACACTTTAGTAGGCTTCATCTTCTCAGCTTTGGGTCATCCCTCTCTATTTATAGAGGGAATTAGTATGCATTCAAACTTAATATTTAGTTTCTTTTACATAAACGTAGACTCGGGGCCTTGTCTCAGAAAATAGTATTCATTTATGTCAGTAGAGGCTTCATAGACCGTTAGTTGATATCAGTCTGTTTATTTGTAATCAGTTTTCAATTGACTTTACACCTCAGTTATATTTATTTTATCTTATTACAAAAGTTCTGCTCATGCTCCAGATTTCTCATATTCCACATATTTCATTATTCAGTCTTAGTAGTAAGCTAGACCAAGGGTCTGCTGGGGCAGTAGTGGTCTTAGTGTGGGCTATGTCCAAGATGTAGATTTGAGGCATGACAGAAGATACAGGAGAAATACTACAATTATTGGTATAGAAGGGTAAGTGATATGTAACGCTCCGAGAGTACACCTTAGCGTCACACGGTACTTACGATCCTGAAGGATCACAAACTAATCCATGACTGGTACCTGCTGTGAGCACTAAATAATAGTACTGAAAAACATATGTGGAAGTATAACTATTAATGTCGTAAGGTTCTGAAAATTCTGAAATAATGTCTGAGTGTACTAATAATAACATCTGAAAACTGAATAACTAACTATGCTAGTCTGAAAGCCTCTGACTGTCTAAGTATGGAGTTGATGGGACAAACCCCCAACTAACTCTGACTGAAATAACTACTAAACTGCTGAAAATACTGAAATAAATAAACTTTATCCTCAAAATATGAGGTCTCAGCACTATAACTGTTACTGATAGCCTGAGCTGCTAAGTACGGTCAGGAACCTGAGCGTCCGAACCTATGATATGAGACATCATAGTGGAAAAAGAGAGTATGCGTCAGTACATGGAATGTATTGATATGCTAAGTGAGGTAAGGCTGATATACGTGGGTTTATATGCATGAGATGATGACTGACTGAGTAAACATCATGAAGTAACTGGATGAGAGTACATGCAAAACTGTAACTGTTGAATATACTGAACATGCAATACTGAGCATATAGGTATACATCGTGTATCTGAGAGTTTACTGAAACTGAGTACTGAATTCTGGTAACTAAATACTAATAACTAAAGGTTTGGATTGATACTGAAGTACTGAATTTTGATGGCTAAGTAACTAATAACTGATAGCCATGGTTAAGTAGAACTATCTGAGTTCTTTAATGAATTCTGAGACTGAATACTGAATACTGAGTATCGAATCTGTAACTGTAACTGTGGAAGTTATCATCTAACTGGCATGCCCCAGTCTAAGCTGATCGGGCTCCAACCTGTGACCCCAGTTGGAAGGGTGATAATACCATGCCATGGGTACTAACAATGGTTGTGGAGTCATTCCTAACTAACGAGTGACCCCAGAGATCAGTCCTAACTAGCGGGTGATCCCTGAGAGTGTCAGTTCTAACTAACGGGTTACATCTCATAACTTACGCTGGCTATGTAGTTCTAAAACTTAGGGATTGCTTCTAAGGACCCAGTCATAACTAACGAGTGAGCCCCCATCACTAGGCTCACTCGGTGCTGAATCCTACTCCCAACTAAAAGGACACTGGAACTGATCATTACCGGACTGACTTAACTGAACTCACACTAATCGTGAAGGCTAACTGAATACTCCTATTTTGACACTACTGAGTCTATTCTGTAACTACTATAGTTCTAAGTAAACAGCTAGATTTTGGGTGTTGGATACCCCCAGGACTCGATAGCGTAAATAGCAAAACATAGTACAATGTGGAAAGCATAATAGCTAGTTACTTAGTCACAATTCAATCATTGAGTCATTTTATCAAAAACTTGCAAGGCATGAACTTGTACATAAGTGAGAACACATGCTAACATGTCATGATTTCACTATTCAATTCATATAGACATTCTATCAAACACTTGGGGAGAATGATTATTGCACATAATAATAATCACATATAAACATCATGGCTACCACATTCAACTTGCAAATCTCAAGGGTTTTAATTTGAGAACTCACCTAATTCATCATACATGCTAATTGGTTTACATGAAACATGGGGTATATCTTGAATTGCAACCCATACAACAATACATCCATGAACACAATCTAATTCAAACATATAAATCATGAATCTAAAAACTTGTATTTTAAAAAAGGGTTCTTGAACTCCAAGGGTGAAAGGAAACCCAAGGATGAACAACTAACATACCTTAGAGCTTTAATCTTGAAAGAAAATTGACCTTTCTTGAAAGTTCTTGGATTGGGAATTATAATTTTCTTAGTTTTCTTGAAGAAGGGCTTGAATCTTGTGCTTGAGAGATGATCTTGAGAGGAAACGATCTTGAGAGGAAACCCTAATTTTCTTGTTCTTGAGAGTGGAGAGGATTATGAGTGATGATAAACTGATATTTTATCACTTAATAGGGTTTAATGCGTGATTTAAGTCATGGGAGGTGAGGTAAAAGATCAAAATACCCCACCGAAACTGCATGTGAATTGCTGAATTTTACGGGTGACGATCTTGGTTGATAAGTCGTCAACCAAGTGATGACCTATCACACCAAGTCGTCACTTAGAAGATGATTTTATGAGTTTCTGGTCTTTGGTGACGACTTGGGCTGATAGGTCATCACTTAGGTGATGTCCTATCAACTCAGGTCGTCACTTGGAAACTGATTTTATGAGTTGCTGGCCTTGGGTGACGACTTGGGCTGATAGGTCATCACTTAGGTGATGGCCTATCAACTCAGGTCGTCAATTAAAAGCTAAAAATAATGTCTCACTAGTTTGGGGTGACGACTTAGTTGATAGGTCATCACTTAGGTGATGGCCTATCAACTCAGGTCGTCACTTTGTTGACAGACAAACATGCTGATGTAAAATGAGTATAACTTTTCGCTCCGATATCGGATTAAGGTGAAACAAAATGCGTTAGAAAGAAGATTAAAAGAACTTTAATTTTATATATAGTAGGATATTTAATTAATTATGTACAAGTATTAATGGTCATCTAAATTTGACCCAAGTTGAAATGTTCACTAAAACTTAATCGATCGAAGTATTCTCAACTCGTCTGTGAGTTTGGAGATTTTATGACCTCAAATGATATATAAGGACATTTTCACACTATTAAATTGATCATCACACATATATAGACATAAAATCATTGGATTCCAGTATGCATACTTCATAACAACAGTTTGAATTTTAGCCCAAAAATATGGGGTGTTACAATATCTCACCATTGGGAACATGCACCCTCGAATGAGGCTGGTTAAGCTGAGAACACTGAGGTATTGTGGTTATATGCTGAATATACATGCTGAAAATATGATTACATAATGTGGTCTGAAACATGACACGTGAACTGAATATCATAAACTGAACTAATCTCTTAAATGCATGCAATGATAGGAGAATTGTTATAAGGATGAGATAGAAACAAGAGAGTCAACCTATGAGTAAACACTACCTCAGGCTGGATCTTGTTTCATAAAGAAAATTTTAGAGGTTTAGGATATAAATACTCGGGGTATTATAATATCTCCCCATTGGTATAGTTTGTTCCCCCGAATGATACTGACTTGACTGAATTACTAAGGAAAGACTGAGATGATGCATGAGACACTTATAAATTGAATCATGACTGAATATCTAGAATCTAAAACATGATGCATGAACTGAACTGTATTCATCAAAGAGGACTAATCTGGGGATATACATGATATAAATCTGAATTTTGCTAATCATTATATACGTAGAATGAGTACTGGAACTGAACATACTGTAAAGCATAAATACATGAGTCATGAGCTCCATGACCTGAGTTAGAGTTCATAAGTTTCATGGAATATGATCCGTACAACTGAGAAAATTGGGACTCATTATACTAAGAACTGAAAGCACACATAATCCTTTATGATATGCAAGAATATGAACTATGATCATGGAGCTGACATATAAAGCATGAGTAAGTATCCTAATGACGGAAGTACAAAACTCTGCACTGAGATAAGAATGGGTCGGTCACCTTCCTCCCCTACTGATGTTCTACAATACACTAGCATCACTACTAGAATATGAGGAACTGACTTGGTTACTTGTTCTATCATCTTCCCCTTAGCTTAAAGTCATCTTTATAAGTCTATCAACTACTTAACAAACTCTAAACTTAACTGCCACCACTTTACTCTATAATTTGGGGTAATAATACCCATAAATGATAAATTCCCCTAAAGGACTTCACCTGAAGTGTAAGACCCATTTATAATACTTCCTTTTGAGATACACTCCTAACTCTCTATAGCCCCAATAATCATCACATAACAACTTAAACACTGGCTAACTTAGAATTCTCAATTCTTATTTCTATTAGCTTAATATTTAAAGATTCAAACTTAGACTTTAACACATGTCCTGGATATCCCCAAATCTGTAATAACCATACTACTTTCATCATAGCCTACAATTATCATATCCACAACATATGTTTTGAATAAACAAACCTAAATTTTGCATGCACTACTTCAAGCCTACTGATTCACCTTTCATTCAACTAGTCCCATGAAGTATGTTCTGCTTAAATTCAGATAAAACCATCCCAACTCTACTACTGTTGCTAGACTTGGGGTGTCCCACCTCTAATTTTAGATCATATATTATCATAGGTTTTTGAGAAAGAATCTAAAGACATATATGAATCCTAAGCACTGGGGTACTACCCCTCCATTCAATGATCGGTTCATTCGAAAACTAAAATCAAACGGCTTTATTTCTGAAATCAACTGAAGTGATTTTTTGGGATACTAAAATTGGGCAGTTTTTATATACCTGTCTGGATAGGATAGATTTACCCACTGAGGTAGACACTGATAAGGGCTTTGCTAATATCTCGAGTCTGATACCAAAGTTGATAGCTATACGAGAGGGTACAAGAGAAAGTGAAGCTCTGTGGTCTAGTAAAACATACATAAGAATATGAAAGTCTTGAAACATGCCCATAACCGTATCAGGAGAAATTTCCTGATTATGTCGGGACTGAAGTGCGTATATCCTATTTAGATGCTAGCCACTGGTTGCGCTGGAAGTGGCACCCTGCTGAGTCGGGTGACCGGATAGGACTGGAGGATGGTTGAACTGACCCTGTTGGCACAAATATTTTCCCTTCTAAGCCATTTCTCTACACTCCCACATCCTATGGTCTGGCTTACCACATCTAAAACATACATCACTATCATCTCTACACACACCTAAGTGATTCCTACCATATTCTCCGAAAAGCGAATGAGTACAACCATGGCTCGCTCTACCCTGGGTTTTGGAGCCTGGCGCCCCAACCCGACAGTCATTCCTGAACTTTCGTACTAGCGCACTAGAAGAAAAGAGAGCTGGGGTAGAAAAATTTTGACTGAACTGAGAATGTTTACCACCCTCTGAACTTGGATGAGCAAAACTAAAGCTACCCATTCTAGCTCTCTTATTCTCTCTCTTCTTTTCCTTAAGATTCTGCTCCTCAATCTGTTGAACATGGACTATCAACCTAGATAAGCCTATCTCCTTAATCAGAATTGCGGTCCTACACTTCTTGACCATACTGTCAGACACACCAGACACGAACTTACTTATCTTAGATATGCAATCAGCTACCACATGAGGAGCATATTTGGCTAACTGAGTAAACTTGAGAGAATACTCTTTCACTGTTATACTGCCCTGCTTTAAGTTAATAAACTCTAAAACCTTGGATTCCCTTAACTCTAATAGGAAGAACCTATCCAGAAAGGCAGTAGAAAACTTCTCCCATTCAATTGGCCCTGCATCTGCGTCTCTATCTACTTTTCACTATTTAAACCACATATGAGCTACATCTTGCAACTGATAGGCATCTAATTCAGCACTTTCACTAGCAGTTACCCCCATAATATATGTTACCTTTTACACCATGTCAATGAATTCTTGTGGGTCCTCTTCAAACTTAGACCCTGAAAATGAAGGAGGGTTCATTCGGGTGAAGTCCCAAATTCTAGCTGGAGCAGTATTGGCCACTGGGTTGGACTGAACCATAGCTGGTCGATCATTCTAAGATGCCACAGAATAAAACAAAGTGGTGAAAGTTTCTTTGAATTTTGCATGAAAAACATGCTCATTCAAGAGATCTTCCTGAATGGGCGAAGATGCGGGCTGATTCCGATTTATTCTTATGTTGTTCTTTCTAGAAGGCATTTTCTGTAAATGGAAGAAAGAGTGAATTATAAAGGAGAGTTTAAATAGAGCTCATGCTCTTTCGTACGACATGAATACTGAAAAGGGGAAACTTTTCTAAAAATATCCTATAGCCTCTTGTCCATAAGTGTGGCGCACTTCACACCTATGCACAAGACTCTACTTGATGCGACTTTCAGACTTTCTAGGACACTGTAGAACCTTAGGCTCTAATACAAAGTTTGTAACAACCCGAGAGTAGACCCTGGGCATCATAGGGTGCTTACGACCCCGAAGGATCACAAGCTAACCCATGACTGGTACCTGTTGTGAGCACTGAATAATAGTACTAAAAACCATAAGTAGAAGTATAACTGTAAATGTTGTAAGGTTCTCAAAATACTAAAATAATTTTTGAGTGTACTGATAATAATATCTGAATAACTGACTATACTAGTCTGAAAGCCTCTAACTGTCTGAGTATGGAGTTGATAGGATAAACCCCCAACTAACTCTAACTGAAATAACTATTGAACTACTGAAAATACTGAATTAAATAAACTTTGTCCTCAAAATATGAAGACTTACCACTATAACTGCTGTTGATAACCTGAGATGCTAATTATGGTCAGGAACCTAAGCATTCGAACCTATGATATGATACATCATAGCATAAAGAGAGAGTATGCATCAGTACGTGGAATATACTGGTATGCTAAGTAAGGTAAGGCTGATATACATGGGTTTATATGCATGAGATAATGACTGACTGAGTAAACATCATGAAGTAACTGGAAGAGAGTATATGCAAAACTATAACTGCTGAATATACAGAATATGCAATACTGAGATATAGGTATACATCGTGTATCTGAGATTTTACTGAAACTGAGTGCTAAATATCGGTAACTGAATACTGATACCAGAAGGTTTGGACTAATACTGAAGTACTAAATTCTGATGGCTAAGTAACTGATAATTGATATCCATGGTTCTGTAGAACTGTCTGAGTTTTTTAATAAATTCTGAGACTGAATACTCAATACTGAGTACTAGATCTCTAACTGTAACTATGGGAGTTATCATCTAACCGAAATGCCCCAGTCTAAGCTGATCGGGGTCCAACCTGTGATCCAGTTGGAAAGGTCCTAATACCGTGCCACGGGTACTAATAATGGCTGTGGAGCTAACAGGTGACCTCTGAGATCAGTCCTAACTAGCGAATGATCCCTGAGAAGGTCAGTCCTAACTAACGGATGACATCTCATAACCTACGTTGTCTACGTAGTTCTGGAACTTAGGGATTACTTTTAAGGACCCAGTCCTAACTAACGGGTGAGCCCCCATCCCTAGGCTAGCTCGGTGCTGAATCCTACTTCCAACTGAAAGGACACTGGAACTGATCATTACCGAACTGACTTAACTGAACTTACTGTTGTTGTGACTCAATTGAGTCTATTCTATAACTACTATAGCTCTAAGTAAACAGCTAGATTTCGGGTATTGGATACCACCAAGAATCGATAGCATAAATAGCAAAACATAGTACAATCTGGGAAGCATAATAGCTAGTCACAATTCAATCATTGAGGCATTTTATCAAACACTTGCAAGGCATAAACTTGTACATGGGTGGGAACACATGCTAACATGTCATGATTTCATTATTCAATTTACATGGACATTCTATCAAACACTTGGGGAGCATGACTATTGCACATAATAATAATCATATATAAACATCATGGCTACCACATTCAACTTGCAAATCTCAAGGGTTTTAACATGAGAATTCACATAATTCCTCATACATGCTAATTTGTTTACATGAAAATGGGGTAAATCTTTAATTGCAACCCATACAACAATACATTCATGAACACAATCTAATTCAAATATGTAAATCATGAATCTGAAAACTTGTATTTTGAAAAGGGGTTCTTGAATTCTAAGGGTGAAAGAAAATCCAAGGATGAACACCTAACATACCTTAGAGCTTTAATCTTGAAAGAAAATTGACCTTTCTTGAATGTTCTTGGATTGGGAATTATAATTTTCTTGGTTTTCTTGAAGAATGGCTTGAATCTTGTGCTTGAGAGATGATCTTGAGAGGAAACCCTAATTTTTTTGTTCTTGAGAGTGGAGAGGATTATGAGTGATGAGAAACTTATATTTTATAACTTAATAGGATTTAATGCATGATTTAAGTCATGGGAAGTGAGGGAAAAGACCAAAATAACCCTCCAAAACTGTATGAGAATTGCTGAATTTTAAGGGTGACGACTGATAACGCTCAAACTACAGCTCTCGTAAGAGTGTAAGCGGTCGTTGTCAAATATATAACCCAACTGGGTTGGGTATCGATCCCACAGAGAATACTTGGTCACTAAGTAAGCAAAGATTATTAGACTTTTGGTGCAAGTCTCGTAAAAGGGGGGATTTTGTAAAGTGCAATAATATAACAAAGTGAAAACGGAAAATAGCAAAGTAAAAAGAAAGAATGTTTAGTAAGATGTTTAACCAATGAGAATTGAGAGTTGGGGTTATGTCCACCTTATGAGTTATACGTCTCTATTGGCTATGAGTTATGCGGAATTCAGACATGCATGTGCTTATAGAGAGTTGTATTCTATGGTAAATCCAGGCGTCTTTCGACCATCAAGGATTATTTCACTTTAACTCTTTCGAGCTTAAAGCGTGTCTAACGGTACGAACTCTCCAAGAGGTTAATCCAGTTACGACACTAAATTTTTAACAGGGGTTGGTGCCCTATTACCTTGACATTATCTCTTTTCCAGACATATAACTTTTCTTTCGAACAAGTTAATGCTATACTGGCGTATTCTATGCGTTTGCAACCACAAGAATTTGCATTAAGATGAAGAGAATAATGATATAAGCATCATACGAGTCACGAACTCACAAACTCATAGCAATAGATAGTATCTCATAAGGCTTCCATAACCCCAACAGAGAAGTTTAGCTACGCATGAGTGCAACGGAAAACACAATAGACATTATCATCATAAAAATCTCACGTGAATTCCTTGCAAATAGATTTTCTCTTGTTGTAAAAATTAAAAGTCGAATATATGAAAAATAATGTCAACAATGAATTAATGAAAAAAAGGGGAAGGATAGAATAGGGATGAGGGTGGTGGAGAATTGTTTTGATGGATGGATGGATGGGAATTATAAAAATCTCCAGCAAAATAGGGTATTTATAACACCCATATCCTATTCCTACTAAGCTACTACATTACTTATCCTAGTCCTACTAGGTTACTGCATCATTATCCTAATCCTACTAAGTTACTGCTGATCTCCAAAGTCTTTAGAAATGCTATTTTTTCCCGGGACAGGTTTTCCATGCGTCACTTTTAGTCCCTAGGCGTCCAAGCTCTCCTTTCCTTCTTTCGTGAATCTTCCTTGGGCGTCAAGTTATCCATAAAATGCTGAAATCTTCATCATTTATACCTGAAAACTTGCTAATCACATTTGTTAGCTCACTTACAGGAAAAAGGACTAAAAGTGCATGAATTATATATTTTGTCCTCAAAACTTAGCTAAAATATGGGTAAATTATAGTACTTTAGGCGTGTAAATACGCCTATCATCAACACCCCACACTTAAAGCTTTGTTCTTCCTCGAACAAAATATCATGTCCATCTAAACATCTACTTAGGGTTTCACAGTAACAACACAAAATATTCATCAAGACAGGCACGACAATCATTAACAAAGAGTAGTTTTCTGATTACTACTAGAAACAATTTAACCTCTAACATAGACTCGTGATGATGGATAATTTGTATTCAAAATTTAAGGCACAAAGAATCATACAAGACTACCCAAAACTCATCAACCATGTGTGTCTCACATAAGATATTACCCATAATCACTCACAAGTATTGCATTTTTCAGAACATGGGTATAAGATTATCCTTTCTCTCACTCTCACAAAGAATTCATATGTTGCAACTGATGACCATAGGCTTGCCCTTAGTGTAATGTTCCACTAATATCAGAATGCTAAGCTTAGGATCAAATAGGTCTTTTACAGGTTGTAATGTAGGCTAAGGGACGGGTAGGACTATTTTGACTAGAAATAGTGACTATGTTCCTAAGCGCTTTAATACATCACATTATGCCATTTACACTTTCTTTCAATCAACCTTGCTACCTTTTTTTCATCTCTCACCCCTTTTCACCTATTTTTCCATTCAAACATAACTATCTTTTTTTATTTAATCATAAACACAATTTATCTTTTTATTTTTCTGTTTCTTTTTCTTCTCTATAGCACACCTCTTATGATAGCCACTCTTTTTCATAACAAATTCAAGCACCAATACACTTTAAGGCATCACTCTCACCCAATTTCCTCTTATTTTGTCACATGACTTTTACAATTTAAAGCGCTTAGGAATTTGGATCAAATTATGGTCTTGAAAAAATGGATTAGGCTTACATATGAGGCTGTCAAAGAAAATAGGCTTAAAGGCTCAAAAGGGTTGACTAAGATAATGTCCACGGGTAGGTAAAACGAAGGTAAACAATTACAGGTTGCCAAAGAAATGCCTAAATCATCTCCTAAACTCACACTCTTTATTTCGCTTCACACACACACACCAGGCAAGTTCTAGCATCAGCCACAAACACAGAATATACTATATCCTCACACACACAAGGCACATGGTCGACTTTATTGGGAGTAGTATAGACTCTTGACCCAACAGATGAAGGAACTCAACCACACAATTATCACATAGTGAGTCACAATTAGAGCCTAAACATCTTAATAGTAATGATTTTAGAACAAACTCTTGTTATAATACCATGCTGCCCCTCAGAACAATTTCATGCAAAGTTAAAAAAATTTAACTACTAACAAACAAAACAAACAAACATAGATAGATGCAAATGCAGATAAAGAAGTAAAGCATACAAATACCAGCACCCCACACTTAGACGGGACACACTGTCCTTAGTGGAAAATAAATACGGAAAACCTGATTAGTTGGACTCCTCTTCTATGTCTGGGGTCATACCCTCTGCGTCGGAATCATCATCAGAGTCGTCATCCTCAGAGTTTCCTCAAATTGTACCCCACTTGATCCAAAAGTGCGTTGAGGTATTTGTAGAGAGGAGGATTCAGCTTGCTCTTTTCTTCCGCTTTCCTAACCTTTCTGTGAGGTGGATACTTTTTGTTTTTCTTGTCGTCCTTTTGAGGTCATTCTACCTGAGATCCTAATAGAGTCATGTTAGCTTCATCTCAGAAGATTCAATTGATAAACAAACAGTAATGGCACCACCCCACACTTAAGTTGTTGGCACAGACTAATTAAGTGAGTGATGTCGACTACTCAGACTTCATCGACATACATTTGGGCGATATGTTCCAACAATATGTTAAGCACAGTCATACTTTCATGTCGTCTTAACTATCCTTTCCAACTCTATTTCATGTAATCTTGATCATACTCTCATGTTTGGATTAATGCACTTTTTTGAACAAGACTACTGCATAGAGATCGTATCAAGTTATGGTATAGAAATAATCACAACATCTCATGCTTGTATTCAATCATGATCTTTATCTCGATGAACGAGTCATTCAAACATTCAAGCATTCAATTTTAAAGATTATGCACTTAACTTCACCATGTCGACTCCGCAAAAGTATGACAATGTATAACAATCAAATACAAGTCGGAACCAAATCAAGAGCATCATTACGTATTCTTTCACTCACTTAGTTGTATCACAACAAATCAACCATATTCAAATCACCAATGCTACTTCAAGATTTAACAATTTATTATAGGCGTAGTAGTGTAGTACATACGGAATATAATAGAAGAACAAATAAGTACTTACTTGGTTGATGGCCTCGGAAGATGTTCTTGCAAAGTAAAAGAGCAAAAGGAAAATTTTTGAGAGATTTTGGAGAGGTAGGCGGCGCCTAGGTTGAAGTTGCAATGCATTTTTGTTCTAAGACTAAGGTTCTATTTATAGGACAAGCTTGGGTCGGGTTTTGACCCATTTAAAATTGGATTTGGAGACCAAAAGTGACCATAGGTGGCGCCTTTTGCTTTGCCTATGCTTGGCATAGGCGGCGCCTTTTGCAAAGCATTGTTGAGCATAGGCGGCACCTATTCCATGGCATTGTTAGGCATAGGCGGCGCCTATGCCATGGCACATGAGATTCAGAGACAAAATGCTTTTGCATAGGCGGCGCCTATGCTATGGCACACTTAGGCATGGGCGGCGCCTATGCTATGGCACACTAGATTCCGAGAGCTTAGGCCATAGTATAGGCCTTGCCTTGTTCGTGGCCTAGATTTACATAGGCCTTGCCTTGTTCTTTGCCTTTATTTTCATAGGCAATGCCCAACCCATAGCCTTTTGCTTCTTCAATCCTAACTTACCACCTTGAACATGCAATTATTCCAAATCAAGATTTGAACTCAATCTCCTCCTTTACACCTCTTGCACCTACACTTACTCAAAAGCAACAAAAATGATTAGAACGATGGTTTGCCTCCCATCAAGCACCTTAGTTTTGGTTGTGGCACGACAAAATCTTAAGAAAACAAAACAATTAAAAATGATGGGTTGCCTCCCACCAAGCGCTTGATTTATTATCGCGGTACGACATAGCTATCTCGATTACTTAGACTTCATCGAGATAGATGGGGCATCATTTTCTGAATGGATTCAGACGACGCTGATGCTTACTTGTAGGCATGCAATCTCCTTCGAGATGAATCTTGTGCGTACATATCCCAAGAGGGACACCAATTATATCATCAATAGACCAACCCATAGCTCTCTTGTGCCTCTTCAGAGCAGAGATGAGAGCCTCTACGTGTTGTTCACTTAGATCATCCGCAACACTCACCGGAAGTGTATTTTCACTTCCCAAGAACGCATACCTGGGGAGCTCTTTCGATTCTGGCACTGGTGGCTCTTCAATGGAAGTCTTCGCTGTTGGTGACGGTTGATTCTTAAGATCAAGGTCCGGCTGCTTAGGAGTATGAGAATAGGACCCTATTTCTGTTAGAGCACACATAGTTTCTTTATAATCTTCATCGTCCTCATGCTCAACATTCAGCAGCGCAGCAGATAATGTCTCAACAGTAAGCTGTTTCTCTACAGATAATGCTTTCTTATCCTCATAATGAACATCAGCTACGGAGAACACATTCATATCACTGGGCTGCTTCATTGCTTTGCATATATCAAAGCGGACCACTTCGTCATTCAACTGAAATAAAAGCTCATTAGCTCTCATGTCAATAAGCACACTTCCTGTTGCAAGGAAAGGACGTCCCAAGATTATGGGAACTTCAGAATCCACCTCGCAATCCAAAATCACAAAGTCTGCAGGAAAAATGAAGGCAGACACCTTCACCAACACATCATTCAAGATACCCACAGGTCATTTTACCGACCTATCTGCCATCACGAGTCGCATATTTGTTGGTGTAGGGTCTCCCAACCCCAACTTTCTGTAGACGGATAGTGGCATCAAATTGATGCTAGCTCCCAAATCGCACAATGCCTTAGCAAAATTCATAGATCCAACCGTGCAAGGAATAGTGAAAGCACCAGGGTCTGCCTTCTTTTGTACTAAGGACCTTGTGGAAATTGCACTGCAATGATGAATATTATCTGTCGGCTCATAGCTTACTGCCCGCTTCTTTGTTAAAAGGTCCTTCATGAATTTAGCGTATCCGGGCATCTGCTCTAGCGCTTCCACTAAAGGAACATTAATAGTCAGCTGCTTCAACATAGTCATGAATTTACTGAACCTGGTATCATCAGCTTTCTTCTTCAGTCTCTGAGGAAAAGGTGGTGGTGGAAGGGGAATAGTTTTCTCCACCACTTTCTTTTTACCTTGCTTCCAACTATCAATCTTTTCAGGCTGCAAACGTCTAGGGGTGACGTCATGAACACACTCTTCAGCTTCTTCGGCCTCTTCACATTCTGCATCAATAACATTATCCACTCTATCATCAACCACCTGCTTGTCCTTGGATGGATTTTCCAACACTTTACCACTCCGGGTAGTAATAGCCATGCATGATCCGTCGTTCCTTGGGTTTTGCACCGTATCGCTGGGTAGTGTTCCATCCTTTCTTTGGTTGAATGCCGCAGATAATTGACTCAATTTTTTCTCCAGCTGTTTTATTGAAGTGGAATGCGAGTCAACCAATTGCTTCATTGAGGACAGATCATTTATTACCTCAGTTACTCCTGTGCTGGTTGCCTCTACTCTTTTAAGCAGCTTAGCCATCATATCTTCCATGGACATATTTCTAGAACCAGATGCAGCGGCATCACGTCTTCCAGGAGAAACATACAAACCACTCATGTCGGTATTATTTTTCCAACTACCTTGATCGCGGTCCTTGTATCCAGATTTATCATAATAGATCCGACCTTGGTTTCCCTGGGCCTTGCCTTAGAAACCCACCTGATTATTCAAGTAGTTTGCTTATTCCTCATAGTCGAATTCATCTCTTCACTGTGATACAACGGCCTTAACCTTTTCGGTCTTCCCTAAAAATAAGTGCTTGGTAAGAAGATCCATCTGCGTTTTCATGTGAGCCATATCTTGGTCACGTTCCTCTTGTCTACGCCTCTGCTCTGCAGTCAAGCCAACAGATACAGTAGAGCTTGCTACCTCAGAATCCCTGGTATGCCAAGCTCTACTCTGCTTTGTCATACGATCTAGCATATCACTTGCCTGAATAAAAGTGAGGTCCATGAATGATCCACCTGCTGCGTTATCAACCACTGGCTTAGTCACCGAGTTGAAAGATCTGTATAATATCTCCATCAAGTGTACATTGGTCATATGATGGTTTGGGCATCTCATAAGCTTCTTCTTGAATCTCTCCCATGTTTCGTGGAGAGCTTCAGTTGGAAGCTGTCGAAAATTGTTGATCTCATCTCTCAACTGCGCTCTCTTGGATGGCGGAAAGAATCTTTCTAGTAAAGCATCTTTCAATTGTCTCCAATTAGTAATAGAATCAGGAGTCATCCCATTCAACCATAGAGTTGCCTCCCCAGACAGAGACAATGGAAATAAGCGCAACCGAATTGCATTCTGTCCAACTCCTGGATTGTCAAACGACTTGTATATTGAAATAAAGTTGATCAGATGCATATTCGGATCATCTCCTGCGAGTCCACCAAATAACCCCTTGAGCTGCAATAACTGAATCATGGTGCTAGTGATATTGAACTTAGCTCCGGGTGCCAAGGGTGGAGGAATAATAGCCCCTGTGGCACCAGCTCTATCCAGATCATCATCATCATCATCAAAAGGAGCCTGCACAGCTCGGCGGTCAGGTCTCATTCTAGCTTGACGATCTCTCCTATGCATAGGTGCCGCCACTTCATCAGTACGTCGTGGATTAAGTAACTCCTCATCACCCAGGTCCTCATCATCAGGATTTGTTGCCCGACCTGGGTTATCAATATTCTGTTGATGCACTTGAGCAGCTGCCAGTGCAGCTAGTCTAGCCTGCTCCTGTTGAGCAGCCCTTCTTTCAATGTCACGTTGTGCATCCATTCTGCCAATAAGTTGTGGTTCAGGATTTATGGGTAATAACGGTTGACCTGAACTTCGAGTGTTTGGCATGCACTCAAATAAACCTGAATAAAACAAAAACAACAACTAAAAGTAAAATCTGAGAATCTTTGACCAAAGGGTCTAGTAACTATCACAAACTTAGTTGACAACCGTATTCCCCGGCAACGGCGCCAATTTTTGATAACGCTCAAACTACAGCTCTCGTAAGAGTGTAAGCGGTCGTTGTCAAATATATAACCCAAACTGGGTTGGGTATCGATCCCACAGAGAATACTTGGTCACTAAGTAAGCAAAGATTATTAGACTTTTGGTGCAAGTCTCGTAAAAGGGGGGATTTTGTAACGTGCAATAATGTAACAAAGTGAAAACGGAAAATAGCAAAGTAAAAAGAAAGAATGTTTAGTAAGATGTTTAACCAATGAGAATTGAGAGTTGGGGTTATGTCCACCTTATGAGTTATACGTCTTTATTGGCTATGAGTTATGCGGAATTCAGACATGCATGTGCTTATAGACAGTTGTATTCTATGGTAAATCCAGGCGTCTTTCGACCATCAAGGATTATTTCACTTTAACTCTTTCGAGCTTAAAGCGTGTCTAACGGTACGAACTCTCCAAGAGGTTAATCCAGTTACGACACTAAATTTTTAACAGGGGTTGGTGCCCTATTACCTTGACATTATCTCTTTTCCAGACATATAACTTTTCTTTCGAACAAGTTAATGCTATACTGGCGTATTCTATGCGTTTGCAACCACAAGAATTTGCATTAAGATGAAGAGAATAATGATATAAGCATCATACGAGTCACGAACTCACAAACTCATAGCAATAGATAGTATCTCATAAGGCTTCCATAACCCCAACAGAGAAGTTTAGCTACGCATGAGTGCAACGGAAAACACAATAGACATTATCATCATAAAAATCTCACGTGAATTCCTTGCAAATAGATTTTCTCTTGTTGTAAAAATTAAAAGTCGAATATATGAAAAATAATGTCAACAATGAATTAATGAAGAAAAAGGGGAAGGATAGAATAGGGATGAGGGTGGTGGAGAATTGTTTTGATGGATGGATGGATGGGAATTATAAAAATCTCCAGCAAAATAGGGTATTTATAACACCCATATCCTATTCCTACTAAGCTACTGCATTACTTATCCTAGTCCTACTAGGTTACTGCATCATTATCCTAATCCTACTAAGTTACTGCTGATCTCCAAAGTCTTTAGAAATGTTGTTTTTGCCCGGGACAGGTTTTCCATGCGTCACTTTTAGTCCCTAGGCGTCCAAGCTCTCCTTTCCTTCTTTCGTGAATCTTCCTTGGGCGTCAAGTTATCCATAAAATGCTGAAATCTTCATCATTTATACCTGAAAACTTGCTAATCACGTTTGTTAGCTCACATACAGGAAAAAGGACTAAAAGTGCATGAATTATATATTTTGTCCTCAAAACATAGCTAAAATATGGGTAAATTATAGTACTTTAGGCGTGTAAATACGCCTATCATCAACACCCCACACTTAAAGCTTTGTTCTTCCTCGAACAAAATATCATGTCCATCTAAACATCTACTTAGGGTTTCACAGTAACAACACAAAATATTCATCAAGACAGGCACGACAATCATTAACAAAGAGTAGTTTTCTGATCACAACTAGAAACAATTTAGCCTCTAACATAGACTCGTGATGATGGATAATTTGTATTCAAAATTTAAGGCACAAAGAATCATACAAGACTATCCAAAACTCATCAACCATGTGTGTCTCACATAAGATATTACCCATAATCACTCACAAGTATTGCATTTTTTAGAACATGGGTATAAGATTATCCTTTCTCTCACTCTCACAAAGAATTCATATGTTGCAACTGATGACCATAGGCTTGCCCTTAGTGTAATGTTCCACTAATATCAGAATGCTAAGCTTAGGATCAAATAGGTCTTTTACAGGTTGTAATGTAGGCTAAGGGACGGGTAGGACTATTTTGACCAGAAATAGTGACTATGTTCCTATGCGCTTTAATACATCACATTATGCCATTTACACTTTCTTTCAATCAACCTTGCTACCTTTTTTTCATCTCTCACCCCTTTTCACCTATTTTTCCATTCAAACATAACTATCTTTTTTTATTTAATCATAAACACAATTTATCTTTTTATTTTTCTGTTTCTTTTTCTTCTCTATAGCACACCTCTTATGATAGCCACTCTTTTTCATAACAAATTCAAGCACCAATACACTTTAAGGCATCACTCTCACCCAATTTCCTCTTATTTTGTCACATGACTTTTACAATTTAAAGCGCTTAGGAATTTGGATCAAATTATGGTCTTGAAAAAATGGATTAGGCTTACATATGAGGCTGTCAAAGAAAATAGGCTTAAAGGCTCAAAAGGGTTGACTAGGATAATGTCCACGGGTAGGTAAAACGAAGGTAAACAATTACAGGTTGCCAAAGAAATGCCTAAATCATCTCCTAAACTCACACTCATTATTTTGCTTCACACACACACACCAGGCAAGTTCTAGCATCAGCCACAAACACAGAATATACTATATCCTCACACACACAAGGCACATGGTCGACTTTATTGGGAGTAGTATAGACTCTTGACCCAACAGATGAAGGAACTGAACCACACAATTATCACATAGTGAGTCACAATTAGAGCCTAAACATCTTAATAGTAATGATTTTAGCACAAACTCTTGTTATAATACCATGCTGCCCCTCAGAACAATTTCATGCAAAGTTAAAAAAATTTAACTACTAACAAACAAAACAAACAAACATAGATAGATGCAAATACAGATAAAGAAGTAAAGCATACAAATACCAGCACCCCACACTTAGACGGGACACACTGTCCTTAGTGGAAAATAAATACGGAAAACCTGAGTCGGACTCCTCTTCTATGTCTGGGGTCATACCCTCTGCGTCGGAATCATCATCAGAGTCGTCATCCTCAGAGTTTCCTCATATTGTACCCCACTTGATCCAAAAGTGCGTTGAGGTATTTGTAGAGAGGAGGATTCAGCTTGCTCTTTTCTTCCGCTTTCCTAACCTTTCTGTGAGGTGGATACTTTTTGTTTTTCTTGTCGTCCTTTTGAGGCCATTCTACCTGAGATCCTAATAGAGTCATGTTAGCTTCATCTCAGAAGATTCAATTGATAAACAAACAGTAATGGCACCACCCCACACTTAAGTTGTTAGCACAGACTAATTAAGTGAGTGATGTCGACTACTCAGACTTCATCGTCATACATTTGGGCGATATGTTCCAACAATATCTTCAGCACAGTCATACTTTCATTTCGTCTTAACTATCCTTTCCAACTCTATTTCATGTAATCTTGATCATACTCTCATGTTTGGATTAATGCACTTTTTTGAACAAGACTACTGCATAGAGATCGTATCAAGTTATGGTATAGAAATAATCACAACATCTCATGCTTGTATTCAATCATGATCTTTATCTCGATGAACGAGTCATTCAAACATTCAAGCATTCAATTTTAAAGATTATGCATTTAACTTCACCATGTCGACTCCGCAAAAGTATGACAGTGTATAACAATCAAATACAAGTTGGAACCAAATCAAGAGCATCATTACGTATTCTTTCACTCACTTAGTTGTATCACAACAAATCAACCATATTCAAATCACCAATACTACTTCAAGATTTAATAATTTATTATAGGCGTAGTAGTGTAGTACATACGGAATATAAAAGAAGAACAAAGAAGTACTTACTTGTTGATGGCCTCGGAAGATGTTCTTGCAAAGTAAAAGAGCAAAAGGAAAATTTTTGAGAGATTTTGGAGAGGTAGGCGGCGCCTAGGTTGAAGTTGCAATGCATTTTTGTTCTAAGACTAAGGTTCTATTTATAGGACAAGCTTGGGTCGGGTTTTGACCCATTTAAAATTGGATTTGGAGACCAAAAGTGACCATAGGCGGCGCCTTTTGCTTTGCCTATGCTTGGCATAGGCGGCGCCTTTTGCAAAGCATTGTTGAGCATAGGCGGCACCTATTCCATGGCATTGTTAGGCATAGGCGGCGCCTATGCCATGGCACATGAGATTCAGAGACAAAATGCTTTTGCATAGGCGGCGCCTATGCTATGGCACACTTAGGCATGGGCGGCGCCTATGCTATGGCACACTAGATTCCGAGAGCTTAGGCCATATTATAGGCCTTTCCTTGTTCGTGGCCTAGATTTACATAGGCCTTGCCTTGTTCTTTGCCTTTATTTTCATAGGCAATGCCCAACCCATAGCCTTTTTCTTCTTCAATCCTAACTTACCACCTTGAACATGCAATTATTCCAAATCAAGATTTGAACTCAATCTCCTCCTTTACACCTCTTGCACCTACACTTACTCAAAAGAAACAAAAATGATTAGAACGATGGTTTGCCTCCCATCAAGCACCTTAGTTTTGGTTGTGGCACGACAAAATCTTAAGAAAACAAAACAATTAAAAACGATGGGTTTCCTCCCACCAAGCGCTTGATTTATTATCGCGGCACGACATAGCTATCTCGATTACTTAGACTTCATCGAGATAGATGGGGCATCATTTTCTGAATGGATTCAGACGACGCTGATGCTTACTTGTAGGCATGCAATCTCCTTCGAGATGAATCTTGTGCGTACATATCCCAAGAGGGACACCAATTATATCATCAATAGACCAACCCATAGCTCTCTTGTGCCTCTTCAGAGCAGAGATGAGAGCCTCTACGTGCTGTTCACTTAGATCATCCGCAACACTCACCGGAAGTGTATTTTCACTTCCCAAGAACGCATACCTGGGGAGCTCTTTCGATTCTGGCACTGGTGGCTCTTCAATGGAAGTCTTCGCTTTTGGTGACGATTGATTCTTAAGATCAAGGTCCGGCTGCTTAGGAGTATGAGAATAGGACCCTATTTCTGTTAGAGCACACATAGTTTCTTTATAATCTTCATCGTCCTCATGCTCAACATTCAGCAACGCAGCAGATAATGTCTCAACAGTAAGCTGTTTCTCTACAGATAATGCTTTCTTATCCTCATAATGAACATCAGCTACGGAGAACACATTCATATCACTGGGCTGCTTCATTGCTTTGCATAAATCAAAGCGGACCACTTCGTCATTCAAGTGAAATAAAAGCTCATTAGCTCTCATGTCAATAAGCACACTTCCTGTTGCAAGGAAAGGATGTCCCAAGATTATGGGAACTTCAGAATCCACCTCGCAATCCAAAATCACAAAGGCAACCGTTGTATATAACCCCCTCCCTTTTCTTGATTTTACACTATTTTTGTACCTCTGAGATTCAATAAAGGCAATTTTGGTTTTCTTCATCATGTTTCATGTGGGCAACCTCCAAACTCATATCCCTATTATTTTTCAATAATTACATCTTTGAAAACACTTTTAATCATGACTTTGAAATGAGATTTTGAGTTTTTTACCTATAAAGTTTAAAAATAATTTTTTTTTATTTGAACCTCATTTTAACCCATTTATTGCATAAGTTTTCAGCTGTAGACTCCTATAACCTTGGGGGATGTATTTGTAAGCTAAATTTTTAGTTTTACTCGTTTCATTTTTTAACTCATTTTTCAAACTGATTTTGGACCCAGCTCAAATATGGGTAATATGGGTATCTTAGCTTGCTTTTAACACATATATTCTATATTTTGATATTATTATTTATTCCAAGACTGTTCATAAGGTAAAAGCTCCGTGTTGAAGCACTTTAGGCTAGGATTTTATCATTTTAAAGTAGTTTATGGCTTAACTTCTTTTAGATTGAGTTGAGAAGTTAATAAATAAGTAAAACATGCTATGTGTTGGAGAGAATAACTATGGAGTTTATATTTTGAGATTTTTAATATTGTTGTGTGCCTGTGTGGGGTTTATATCCTATTGTTCTTAACTTGAGATATCAGATACTGTGTGTTGTCTACGTGAGGACTTTATTTGACATCATTAGCCTTATCTTTGCATTTAAATGCCTTAAGTTTAGATATAATGCCCGTGTGGAGGCTTGAATTATTATTTTAGGCCTTTCTGGGCATGGGTTTTCTTTATCATGATATAAATGCCCGAGTTAGGGGTTGATATAATAAAATTATCTCTTACAACCATATTTATAATGATAGTGCCTAATTAGAGTTAATAATTATGTATTGTGGACATATTAAGTTATTTTCTAGGTTTAGTTATGTATGTGTTGGATAGATTGGATATCTTCATATGGATTTAATTATGAACATTGCATCCTTATTCCATACATATACATTCATGAGACACTGGTACCATTGAGGAACACTATTTCTGAAAGAAACTGAGACATTTTTATAAAATTATTTTTCGTGAACATGAGTCGGAGAAGTGGATTGAGATATGAGTTATAGTATATGAATTGTGAACCCCCATGGATCCTATCTTGGGAGATGCGAGCTTGTTAGGTATATACAGAAAGTTATGTGATGACTTTTACCATTCTATTCTATCATCATTGCATTACATTGCATATTCATCTTTGTGATTCCTTAGTTTCTTTAATGTGCGTTTACTTTCCACATACTTTTCATATATATTTGTGTTGATATTTCAGTATTTTACTAAAACTGTTAGTGGAGACAGTGTAAGCTACCATTTTGGGACTTTTCTATTTGTAAGTGACATGCTCATAGTTTTCTTTACTTATATTATTTTCTACTTTGCTCAGTCGGCCTTTGATACCTATTGAGTAAAAGTGGACCATATTCATCCTTACTATGCCCTTCTGATGTAGATCTTAGCACGAGTACAATGTATAGAGGTTGAGATCGTGCTATTGATTGGTGATATTTGAGGTATTGGTTGTTTTATGTCTTCAGAGTCGATCCAGACCTCTTATTATTTATCTGAATGTCTTTATTTTAGTTTTTATAGATAGATCATGTACTTCAGATTCAATTTCTATTACTAGATGCTCTACACCTGTGGCCTCAAATTTTAGGATAGTTTTGGTACCTTGTTTAGATTTTTGTCCTTTGCTTATATATAAGTATGACTTGACTTCATTCTAGAAGTCTTGTTTTACTTTATTGTATTATTTATTCATATTTCTTTCTTTTGTGGGTGATTGACTTAGTTATCAAGGTCGGCTTGCAGTAAGTGTCATCATGACCATATTTTGGATAATGACAAGTTGGTATCAGAGCAACCAGGATCATCGATCTCATAAGTATAATAGTAAGATGTCTAGTAGAGTCTTACATATCAGTACGTAGATGTCTATATCTATATTTGAGAGGCTATAAGATATATTTAGGAAAATCTTCTCTCTAATTTGATATTTTATTGTACGAGTTATTTATACCTAACGTTCTAAACTTGTATTCCATTTTTTTTGTGTATATAGTAAGGACTAGGTCAATAGAGGCTAGAGATATTGAGCTGGTACTCGATATAGGTAACCCACTTCAAGAATAAGGCAGGGGTTGTGGTCGATCTAGAGGTAGAGGATGGGTACGTGTAGTTTCCTCAGCTAGAGGATATGCAAGGAAGAACTCTCTTGAGACTGAGGTTGTGCACTCCAGGGATAAATATCAGACAAGGTATGTAGGTCTAACTCAGATTTCACAGGGTTCAATCGATACCCCAGTGCTACAGAGACTTTTGGTCCATCTCTTGATTCGTTTGGAGGGTGTTTCCTTAAATGTACCTGGTCTTCCCCAGACTTCGAGTGATATTCCATCCGTAGAGATGACATTTTCTTATGGTGTTTCTGTTTCTGGGGTACAACCATCATCTATGGTACCCCCACGTGTGGACTCTTTGCCTACCAGACTTACTATTTCTCTAATTTCTTTAAGTATAATTATGTCTTCTAACGATCAAAATAGATTTAAGAGGTTTATTATCTTGGGCCTGACCGAGTTTAGTGAAACTATTAGTGAGGATGTCTATGAATTCTTGATTGATTGCCAGGAGAAATTACATATTCTTGGATCCCTTAAGTCCCATGGAGTTTCTTATACTACTTATCAATTAAAGGATGTGGCTAGGGATAGGTGGAGATTGCTCATCAGTTGTAGGCCTTTGTGTTCGCCTACTATGACTTAGACTCTTTTTGAGGCCTTCTTGGAGATATTTGTATCGTATGTCTTGAAATATTGGATGCATAATGAGTTTAATTATTTGGAGTAGGTCTCCATGTCTATTGCCGAGTATGAGGCCCACTTCCACACCTTATCTATATATTCAACCGCTAGCATCTCCACCGAGTTTGAGAGGATTCAAAAGTTTGTGAAGGGGTTGGATGATACATATTTAGTTGGGTATATCCTGAACAGTAGTTTTAGGAGATTTTTTCTAGAGTATTATTGAGCATGCCAAGATGACTAAGTCTATTATTCAGGATACTCAAGGAGGCACCAAGAAGGTGCATTGTCAAAGTGAGTTTAGTGGATATGCCTCCCGGGGTAGATATTTATCTAGTAGAGGTTCTTATAGTTATCATGGTAGGATAGTTCAGGAAACGTTTTAAGGATCAGGTAGTAGATCTTTAGGTTCTGCGGCTTCTGATATTCATGTATCAGGTCATATGGATGGAGGCTCTAGGTTCTGCTCTTCAGGCCAGAAAGGTCATTCTAGTTCATCGGCACCTTTTTAGATCTAGTCAGGCTACATTAGATATTTTTTATGTGATAAGTTTGGCCATGTGTCCAAGAATTTCCCTCGACATGTGTATAGACCCACTTAATAGGGTTCTCAAGATCAGCTTTGCCCTACTCTAATTTCTACAGTAAAAGGTAGTTCACAAAGTGGTAGGTGTGGTGCAACGATGCTAGAGGTAGATTTAGGAGAGCTCTTGGAGGTGGTTGTAGGGTTACTTAGTCCGAGTGTGAATGTGGTCAATGTTATGCTATACTTGTTAGACCCAACATAGAGGCTTCTGATACAGTTATTACTATAAGTATCATCCCAGTTTGCTATATATCTGCTTTCATGATATTTGACCATGGGTCTATATTTTCCTATGTGTCTATATATTTTGTTAATGATTATAATGTTGTATATGAGCCTCTTGTTATGACTCTTTGTGTTTCTTCCTTGATAGAAGATTCTTTAGTGGTGGATCAAGTGTACTGATCTTGTGGTTATCTTTGAGGGCCATGAGACTTGGGTAAAATTGATTATCCTAGATATGATTGATTTTGATGTTATTTTGGGCATGGATTGGTTAGCTTCTTATCATGCTATTTTGGACTATTATGCCAAGACCAAGACCTTGGATATGTTAGGGGTATTGAGGTTATCTTGAAATGGTACATTTAATTTGGGTCCAAAGGGTGTTATATCTTTTCTACGAGCTCGATGCATAATAAGGAGAGGATATTTGTCTTATTTGGCTCATTTAAGTGATACTAGTGTTGCCTCACTGCCTCTTTGGATTCTATTTTGGTTGTTCAAGCATTCATGGATGTATTTCTTACAGATTTGTCTGGTATGCCTATGAATCATGATATTGGTTTTGCTATTGATGTGGAGCCAAGCACTAAGCCCATTTCCATCCATCCCAATAGATGGCCCTGATTAAGTTGTAGAAATTAAAACAACAGTTGCAGGACTTACTAAGTAACAGGATCACTAGACCTAGTGTATCTCTTTGGGGTGATCATGACTTGTTCGTGAATAAAAAAAAGGTTTTAGGTGTATATTTATTGATTATAGGCAGTTGAATTAGGCGTATATGTATTGATTATAGGCAATTGAACAAAGTGACGGTTAAGAACAAGTATCCTCTTCCTTATTTATGGTTTTTTTACCAGCTTCAGGGTGCTTTGGTGTTTTCCAAGATTGATTTGATATTTATGTATCACCAATTGAAGATTAGAGCTTTAGATATTTTGAAGATGGCTTTTCAAACTCGATGCAGTTATTGTGAGTTCTTGGTCATATTTTTTAGATTGACCAATGACCCTGCAGCATTTATAGAATTGATGAACTGGATATTTCAACCTTATCTTAACTCCTTTGTGATTGTATTTATAGATGACATCTCAGTTATTCTAAGAATGAGGTCGACCATGTGAAGCATTTGAGGATTGTACTTCAGAGGTTGTGTGATGAAAAGTTGTATGCCAAGTTTTTCAAGTGTGGATTTTGGTTGGATTCTATCTCTTTCTTGGGTCATAGGGTGACCAAGGATGGTATCATAGTTGATTCGGTCAAGATAGCGGTGATTTGAGATTGGGCTAGACCTACTTCTCCTATCAAGATTTAGATTTTTGTTGGTTTAGTGGTTTATTATCACACTTTGTAGATGGTTACTATTGCGGCTCCTTTGACCAAGTTGACTTAGAAAAAGGTTGTGTTGTCTCAAAAAGTTGTTGACTTAGGTTCCTATTTTAGCCTTTCCAATAGAGAGTGTGGGTTTTATCATATTTTGTGATGCTTTTTGTGTTGGTTTGGGTGCAATGTTGATGTGGGGGTAAGGTGATTACTTATGCCTCTTGTCAGTTGAATCCCCATGAGAAAAATTACTTTACCTATGATTTGGAGTTGGCAGTCGTACTATTTGTGTTGAAGTTGTGGCATCAGAACTTGTATGGAGTTCATTGTGAGATTTTCTTGGACCATCGTAGTCTTCAGTACTTCTTTAGTCAACGAGAGCTCAATATGAGACAGCGACATTGGTTTGAGTTGCTTAAGGATTATGACCTCACTATTATGTATTATCTAGGTAAGGCTAATATGGTTACATGCCTTGAGTTAGAAGTCAACTAGTGTGGGGAGTTTAACTCATCTCTTGACCCAGGAGTGGGCTTCATCCCTGGAGGTTCAGTCTTTAGCTAACCAGATGGTTAGGATTTATCTTCTGACGCTCAGGTATATTTTAGCCTTTATTGATGCTAGATCTTCATTGATGGAGCAGATATGAGCTCGCCAATTTAATAATGATAGTTTGAGTATGATTCGAGATAAGGTGTTGAGTGATAAAGAAATACCTCTTGATTCCGATGGTGTTTTAAGGATTGGAGGCCGAGTTTGTTACCAAGAGATGTTGGATGGGTGAGATTGATTTTGAAGGAGGCACATTATTCCATTTGAATATGCTTTACTAGTGGGGTGGTATAAAGAATGATCTAGCAAACTTTATAGCTCGTTGCTTGTCTTGTTAGAAGGTGAAGGTTGAGCATCAGAGACCAAGTATCTTACTTTAAACATTACCCATTCCTGAGTGGAAATGGAAGCGAATCACTATAGACTTTGTGAGTGGGTTGCCTCGTACTTCTCATAGGTCTGACATCAATTGGGTCATCGTAGACCGATTGACCACATCAGCCCATTTAATATCTATTCAGATTTTCTTTAATATCGAGAGGTTGGCCGGTATCTATGTTCGTGAGATAGTTTGTCTTCATGGGGTGCCTATGTTTATTATTTCAGATAGAGGCTTAGTGTTCATTTCTAGCTTCTTGCAGACTTTTCAGGAGGAGTTAGGTACTCAAGTTAACCTTAGCATAGTTTTTCTCCCCCAGACCAACAGTCTGTCAGAATAGACCATTCAGGATTCAAAGTAAATGCTCTACGCTTATGTTATTGTAATACCCCACCCTTCTCCTAGTTCAAATTCGTCTCTAGAACATTAAAGATCTTGCTTCAAAGATGAATATATTTTATTCCATGTGAAATTTTTAAGATTTTAACTTTTTATCACTTGGGAAATTGAATAAACTTTCTATCAATACCAAATTTGCCAAAATCCGACACTCTGGCAAAGAATTAGAACCATTTTAGTGAGACAGTGCACCACCTGGTACTTTGGCGCGTCGCGGAGTCAGCCAAAATGGCAATCGTCAAAATCCAGTGAGCCTCCGCAAATATGGCGCATCGCACCAAGGCTCAATTTCAGAATTGTCAAATTCCAGTAGCTCACCGCGATTCCACCGCGTCGCGGTGAAGCTTTTATCGGCGTTTTAGTTCCGAATTTTAATTTCAAGGGCAAAACGGTCATTTTTCTACCCCTCTATATACTCCTTAACACGATATTTGGCCACATTAAACCGAAATATTATTATTTTCTCTCAATTTTTCTCAAGAACAAGAGCTAGGGTTCCAAAATCAAGACCCCAATCATCAAGGTTTCACCATTAATCTTCCGAGGATCAAGTAGTAAGGTATGTTAGATGTTGATTCTTGGATTCCTTCAACCCAAGAAGCTCAAGAATCCTTTTCAAAATTTTGAGATTTACGTATTTATGAGATTTCATGATATATGTGTATTAGGGTTCATGATTTTGTATTGTTGGGTTTTAATTCATGATTTAGACTACCACTACCAATTTCAAGAGTTGATTCTAGTATGTGATGAATTGTATGATGTTCATGATAAACCCTCTTCAAGTTTTATTATATTGATGTATTCATGATGATTAAGTATAGAATCTGTGGTATAACCAAAGCATGCTCCCCATATGTTTGATCGAATGCTTAAGTAAAGATAATAGTGCCTATTTAGTATGTTAAGCATGAAATTCCCAATTTTGTTATAACTAGTTCATGCCAAGCATTTGTTGAAATGCCTTAGTGAATGTATTATGATAAGTTGCATGCATTCTTATCCATGTGTATTCCTTATTGAATAACTATGAGATATTAGTATGCATTCCCTATACATTTACATGTGTATGATATTCAAGTGATTGACGAGATATCGTATTGATTGTGTTGTGAATGAAAGTCCATGGTCATGATTATTCAAGAATAGTTATGTTTTACTTTTATGTTATCGAATCCTGGGGGTATTTATACCCGATAAATTAGCTTTTGTCTAGAGCCAGTGTCAGTTTTTAGATAATCTCAGTCAAGCCATGATCCTTAGAACTCAGTCAGTTACAGAATTCATTACTCTCAGACAGTTACAAAACTTAAGAAATATCAGTAATCTAAGTATCATTAGCATTCCAACTTCAGTTCAGTACTCAACTCAGATCTTAGTAGTATTCAAGAATTCAGTTTCAGACCTTAGTAGAATTCAAGTAATCAATTCAGAACTTAGTATCATCCAATCAGATAACGAGATTCAGATGTATTCCGTCAGATAACGGAATCAAGTAAACTCAGTCAGATCAGTCAAGTAAGATAATCAATAATAGATTCAGCTCAGTCTAGAACAGTCCAAGAATTAGTTTAGTGTTTTTCAGTTGGGAGTAGGAACTAGCACCAAGCGAGTGCAGGGATGACGGTGTAATACCCCGGGAAATTTTTCGTTGAAATTTTATGCGTAAACGTGTTGGGTTCTATCTTCTAAAATGAATTATAAATTTTTCGTGAAGAATTTCTTAGATTATAACCCACCATTACGTAGAGTATCGAATAATCTTTCCAACTATATGTGGATCATCCAAAACGGACACCCGAGCGACGAGTTATGAACATTCCGATCGAACCGTGAATAGTAGTGAACAGTAAAACGTGCAGGAAAAAGTACTGAGGCCTGGCGTATTTTTTCTCCAACTTTAAACGATCATAACTCCTTGTACATAATGACCTGGGTGATCTACTATATATCAACGGAAATCTCTGCAAGTCCTCTTTCCAATGAAATTAGTTTCATCCAATTTGTCTATCGTAGCAAAAAGTTATGGTCGATTTACTTCAGCCTATCAAAAGTGAATTTTTAGGTCAACTTCAAACGTTCATAACTCCTCGTACACAATGATCTGGGTGAGATACTATATATCAACGGAAATATATGAGAGTCCTCTTTCTAATAAAATTAGTTTCATCCAATTTGGATATCGGAGTAAAACGTTATGGTTGATCTACTTCAGACTATCAAAACAGTCCACCAAAGGATAGATTCGAGAATTATTTGATTTTTAAGGGCATTTTGGTCATTATGCCTTCACTTCATGGACGAAAATTGTCCATTTATACTATATTGAGCCATAAAATTCATGTCTTTCCATCAAAAACATTGAGAGAACTAAACCCTAGGTCCATTTTGAGCTCCAAATATCTTCCAATTTCACCGTAGAAATTCAAATTTGGTCTGATAATCGAACTCATCATCTCGAGACCTTCGAGGAGCACGCCTTATTTGTGTGAACAGGATTCCATAATCAAGAGATCAATTTCAAAGTATGTGGGTTTTTGAACAAGATTATCCTTTCGATCTTGTGCCCGGAATTTTATTTACTTATGTTGATATAAGATTTTACATGTTTTTTCTATGGATTGGAAATATGATTTTATAGCTCATATTGTTATCCATGAAATATGAAATTTTGTAAATTGGTACATATATGATTTTGAAATGGAATTGTGTCCAAAATTACTTGGTTATGAATATACGATGATTTGAATTATTAAACCTTAATTTATACAATTATACCATTACTTCCTTATTATGACTTGATAATTGTTATCGAGAATTATGTATCCCTACTATTGATTATTGTTTCAAGTGTCTTTAAAATGTGAGTTGGATTGTGAATTGAGGCGTGTTGAAGTTGAAAGGCTATGATGAGCCTTGGCATTGTTTTGGTGTTATTGATGTTGTGGTGGTTTAAAAAGGTGATACGTTTCGATGTTGGAAAATATTCTTGATTTGAGTCGAGTTAGAGATCCACAAATGATTATTCAATAATTTGAGAAAGATACATGATTTTGGTCATCATTGTTGACCCTTGAGATATTTTGAAGTGGAATCCATAACGCGTTCTGAGCTTGTCGGGGAGTAGTACTTAGCACCGAGAGGGAAATTTGATATTTCCCCAAACCTATGTGCCACCGTAAGGTTGTTTGATGATGATATTATTAACCAGAGAGCCCGATTATGATTATTACAGTTTTAAGGTCGTACTCCCTGGCAAAGAGTATGACGCTCCCGCCAACGGGGGTTTCAAACGTTGGTATTCCACGTAGCTCACATGGGGTTGTCGGTTATAGGAAACTCCCCTGTCCATAAGAATCATGTTTATTGAAATACCGAGTCACTCCGAGTTTTGATGTGGTAAGTCAAGTTGCCTATGATGATCTATAATGATTTATGAGGTTTTTCTCCTACATTTCCTATCTAAGGGGTTATGAGTTGCATGACTCAATGTCACTCAAGCCAGGGGTGTCATTATGGTCCGTATGTACATTTTTATGAAATTTATGATATTATTTATATTTTTCATGCACCCCCACGTACTCGTACGTATCTTGTGTTGACCCACATATTTCTCTATGGGCTACATTCTTACCATAATGTAGGTTCAGGTACTAAGCCGCAGCCGCGACAGTGATATCCGAGTGTCGCATCTACGTTCCTTCAGTAGTGAGTCCTCATGGTTCGAGGACCAAGTTGCTAGTTTTGGTGTTGTTGTTTTGTGATCCCTTTGGTCTGTTGAGTCAGTTGGGGGTTTGTCCCAATGGCTCATTGATTTTGTTGTGTAGAGGCTATGTCAGACTGGTGTATTATTGGGTTGGTTTGTGTAAAGACATTCCATATATGTACAGTCTAACAATATTCCGTGCCATGTGCAATGTGATATGATATGTACTTATATACATATCCTTAGCGTAGCGTGTATGTTATTGTGTTGGAACCCAAGGGTAGTGTTTTGGCTTAAAGGGTTAGCTTAAGGCTACGTGTAGCTTTGGGCACCGTGTGGCATCTCGGGATGATATTTCAGAGCATTACAAACGGCTTCCACGTTAGAGAGGCAGAGTCGTTAGTAATAGTCCCTGAACTCCAAAACTGCGTAGCCAGCGCAGGACCAGGAGTCACCCGTTAGATTAAGGCTTGACTATCATATTGCCTTAGGCTTGACTTCCTGTTTAGGGTTACCCGGTAGAGAGGCGTAACCATAGCAGAGGTCTTTACCCGTGGCACGGTATTGACACCCTTCCAATTGAAGTTACAGGTTGGACCCCACTAGATCAGATTCGGGGCATGTTGGTTAAGTGAGAACTCCCACAGTTGCAGTTTCAATATCAGTCTTCAGAGTAGAACTCAGAAATCAGGACTATCAGATACAGTCACCCATCTCAATAAGGAACTTAAATAGTTCCATAGATTCATGGACCACCCGCTAGATAGGCCTGGTTTCATATAAAGTTAATCAGTATTAGTACTAATAGAGCTGGAGATCACCCGTTAGATAGGCCTGATCTCAAACTCAGTCCGTCATTTCTATTATTAAAAGATTCAGAGATCTTCCGCTAGATAGGTCTGATCTCAAATACAATCATTCTTTATCATTATTAGTAGATTCAGAGATCATCCGTTAGAAAGGTTTGATCACAAATTTATTCAGTCAATAGTAGAAAACTCAGAACTCAGTCATTGATATGAGCAGATTCAGTTAACCAGCTTCAGTATCATTAATTTCAGAGATCAACCGCTAGAGAGGACTGATCTCAACCTCAGTACTCAGTTATCAATATCAGAAGATTTAATTATCCAGTATCGCAGTATTAGTAGTGAGTTCAGATGTCAGTAAAGCAGTATCCGAGTATCAGTATTCAGAGTCACGATGATTTCAGTTATGGTTTGTGCATTAATGCATATGTCTTCATTCAGTACTCTCATGTTATTCAATTAAGATATGTTCATGCATAAGCCCTTTCATTTAGCCTTACCTCATCTAGCACACCAGTACACTCAAAATACTGACGCATACTTTTCTCTTGCGCTATGGTGTCTTATACCATAGGTTCAGAAGCGCGAGATCCATAGTACCCTTAGCAGTCCAGACTCAGTCAGCAGCAGTGGACGTAGTAGTGAGTCCTCTTCATTCGAGGATAATCCTTATTTTACTATGGCATTAGACTCAGTTTATTTTCAGTAGACAGAGTTAGTTGGAGACATGTCCAATCAACTCCACAGTTCAGACAGTTAGATGTTTTTCAGACAGATGTATCAGTATTCAGTTTTCAGTTTTGAGTATTTTAGATATTTTAAACTTTATGGCAAGTTTCCACCAGTTTTCCACATTTATAATATTATATTATGCAGTGCTCAGGTACAAATATCAGTAGAGGGTTAGCTTGTGGTCCCTTGGGATCATGAGCACCGTGTGGCATTCCGATTCCAAAAAAATGAGGTGTTACAGTTATAGACTTCACAAGGCTAGTGGGAGCAACATTTGACCTTAGTAGAGTTTTCTTATAATAATAGCTACCATTCAAGTATTGAGATGATACCTTTTGAGGTGTTATATGGTAGCTGTTGTTATCTCCTATTGGGTGCTTTTAAACTTTAGAGGTTAGACCCCGTGGTACCGATTTGCTTTGCAATTCTTTGGATATGGTTTAGATGATTCGGGATTAACTTCGGGTAACCCAGAGTAGGCAAAAGACTTACATAAATCGTAGGCTTCGGACCTTGAAGTTTGGGATTAGTGAACGAGTCTTCCTTCATGTGTCGCCTATGAAGGGCGTGATAAGGTTTGGAAGAGTGTCATGCCCTGTTTTGCCAAGGTTAAACAAAACATAACTTACAGACTCTAAAAGAACTGAAATTTTATAAAGAGTCGCCACCTAATTTTTAAGGAAAATAAAGAAACCTACTTATTTATTAACATGTATGACTTATGTTTTAGTCTGTAAAAAATCAATTGAGACTCTAGGTAAGGGTTCAAATTATCCCAAAGAGAAAGGGCTCGGCACCCTTCAGGATCCATAAATATGGTACCCTACTAGACTAAATTTATCAAAGAAGGAGGAGAAAAAATATTTCTTTTGAAAAATATTAATATTTAAAAATCGTGTGAAAAATGTATGTGTATTAAGTATATGAATAAAGCTTATTGTTATGAAAATATGTAAAAAGTATGTATAAAAATGTATAAATTACATGTGAAAAAAAAAGTATTTTGTGACATGTGAAATGGAAAGTATCTTTTGTGTACTATAAAAGAAAAGTATTTTTTATGAATAACACTACCTATTCAATTGAAATTCTGGAGAGAAAAATAAAGATTTTACTTCAAAAGAAAAATTATACAATGTTTATGATGTAAATGTATGAGTTAATTGAATAATTTAATTTTTATGTGTAAACGGCCTAAGTTTGTCTAAACATGCATTAATAAATATGTAAGTAGAGAATGTCCCTGCCCGATACCCCAAAAGTAAATTTTTCACTATGGATGATGTTTATACAATTGTGATAATGCAAAAATACAAATGTAAAGGTCAAGCTCCTTTAGAACGCTATTTTAGACAAGTATTCTCAAAACCTTGTACAAGCATTTTAGTGACAAAACAAATAAATTAAGAACTATTTGTGCATAGATGTATAAAAATATACATAAAATAAATTTTTTTGTTAAAGTGTGAGCTCAGATTAGGTTTTAGATACGTCATGGCTACGAAGTGGTTGCTCGATTTATCAGTCATCCTAAATCGCATTGTCAAGATACGAATCGTAAAACTCTTTGTGGTGCTATGACGTTATAAAAATTTTGTCATCACCCAAATTTATTTATTTATTATTACATATTTGTATACGTAACATTCGTCTTTTTATTTGGGAGGCCTCGAAAATAGACAGAGAATTTTTTCATCGGCCATGTATTTATTTTGATATAAATAAGTAGAGTTGGAAAATAAAAATCCGTCTTGTTTTACGGGTTGGCCTCAAAAATCCGACGGAGAGATAGTTTCATTGGCCATTTGTGTAGTGTCCCACATTATCAGTCTAATAGAAATATGAAGGATAAAGTCATCCAAAATCAGTTTCCAAAGTGTGAAACAGTAGCAAATCAATCAGCAATGAATCAAGTTACGAGAGTAAGATTTTTCGGCAAGGATCAATATAACAGTCCAACAGTAGTAAAAAATGGAGCAACGATACGCCGGAGTTTCATCCAAAAATTAGATGAGGTCACTAAAAATTCAACGTAGCCAAATTAGTCCAGCAAATCGACAGAAAATATACAAGATCATCAAATTATGTACAAACATATATGAAAAATTATAAACAAAACAAATGGGTTGCAGTTTTAATGAAGCTTTGCTGGAAAAGTAGTGTTTCACCGGGACACAACCAACTCCGGCCAGATTTACCATATTAATAAAATTATAAAATAAAAAAAAATAAAAAATAGTGATGGCAGCGGCACAGGCGGCGTTGCTTCAACGGCGTTCGCTAGAGCAACGTCGGATAATCAAAAATTCGACTAGATTTGTAAGAAATTGAAAAAATAAAGTACAAAAATAGGAAAGGGGAGTTGGCTCGTGGTGGTGGTGCCTTGTCGAAATTCGCCCGCCGATAGTCAAATTCGGTGAGGCAGCGGCAAAAAAGAGGAAGAAGGGAGTAGGAAAAGTGTCTGGACTGGTTTAGCATGATGATAGTCGGCGTCGGGTTGGACCAGTGGTGAGAGAGAGAGAGAGAGAGAAAGGAAGGGGGCGACAGTGGTCTACCAAATTTGGAGCGGCGACGACGACTGGAGTGGATATTTCATCAGTGGTGGTTCGGCTTTGTGTGGCTAAAATTGTTGGAGTTTTAGCGGCTGTTGGCTGGAGGTATTGGTGGTTGTCGGATCTTCGGTTGTTGGCAGTGAAGAAAGAGTGTGTGTGTGTGTGTGTGTGTGTGTGTGTGTTTTATTTTTGTGTGTGTATTATGTGTGTGGTTGTGTATTTTTGTATGAATTTTAGAGAGGAAAAAAAGGAAAGAAAATATGTGGGAATAAGGAATCTGATCTTTTAGGGAGGGATGGGGGTGAATGTGTCAGTGTGTGAATTGTATGAAAAAATATTGACCCCTACTACTTATTTATAATAAAAAATGGTACCTCTTATTGTCCAATGGATAAAGGGGTGTCCTCTCACCCTTTGGTCCTTAAGTTACTAACCAAAGAATTTTCATCCTTTTGACCAATAGACAAAGTTATTATCCAAAGAATTATGTCATTGAGTAGTTGTTATCAGATGTGACAAGACATCATTGTGTGGTCATTGTCAGATGTGACAAGACATAAAATTATTATTGTATTGTGTATTGAAATAACTGATCCGGCTTAATTTTTGTGGATTGTAATAAATGTACAAAAATGTAGGTATTGATATGTAATTATAAAAAAAATATAAAAAATGTAATTAATTTGAAAATGTTATAAAAAAGTGATGCCATGCCGTGTACATGTGCAGATAATTGTGGAAAATGTTAAAAACGATAATGAATTGTTAAAAATCCTAATATAAGGAGGATTATTAATAAATAATGAAAAGCAAAAATATGACAATAAATTGATAAAATCCTAAACTAAGGATGATTATTAATAATTTTTTAACAATTGTAAAAATTATATTTTGTGCCCTTTAACGATCAGGAAGCCCAAAAATGTTAATTTTAAGCACGGAAAGCAAAAATTGGGTGTCAACCAAGAGGATCAAGCTTAACCCGAGGTACATTGGACCATTTGAGATTCTTTGGAAATTTGAAGAGGTTGCTTATGAGTTGGCATTACCCCCAGACTTTTCAGTCATTCATTCACTTTTCATGTATTTATGCTTCGACGCTCTATTTCAGATAGTCTCATGTGCTTCGTTGGGATTCGATTCAGTTCGATGAGAGGTTAACCTTTGTAGAGGAGACAACGTCTATTTTAGCCAGGGATGTTAGATGGTTGTGTTCTAAAGATATTCTTGTGGTTAAGGTTCAGTGAATACACCGTCTTATTGAGAAGGCTACTTGGAAGGTCGAGTCTGACATGCATATTATTCACCCTCAATTTTTTACCAATTCAAGTTTTCCCTTGCCTTTTAGTTTGAGGAAGAACTAGAGTCTTAGTGGTAGATATTGTAATGACCTAATTTGTGAAAAGTTGCATTTTATGTGTTTTAACTAGTTTGCCTTTCTCCATAGTTTCTATATGATAATTTTGGAGTGTGGAGATGGTTAGTACAGTTCTCGATGCAATCAGGAATAATTTGGGCAAGTTTATAATTTTTAGAAATTTTAATAGCGATATAGTTGACTTCGATCAATATTTGACATTCTTAGTATCTGATAGCAATTTGGACAGTTTCATTAGGTCCAAAATATAGAATTTGGGTTAGTAGCGTGGTTGATTCGGGTTTGAAATCTTTATTTTGTATTTCGATCCTTTGTTTAGAAAATAGTAAAAAAAGGGTTTCCTAAGGTTAATTTATTGAAAATAATTATTTTTTAAAAAATCTGACATTGTCATTGAGTTTAAAACGCCAAAATTAGTCTGGTAGCATATATGATTTGTCTCTATGGGGTCCCGATTAAATTTTGAGGGTCCGTTTTAGGAGCTTGATAGGTTTGAATCAAAATCAGCATTTACTAATATCTGGTGCAATCGCTTAAGCGGTCAAATTTTGCTGAAGCGACAACCACGTTAGTGGCCTAAGATCACTTAAGCGGTAGCCTCTTTAGCAATCAGGCATCACTTTAGCGGTAGCCACTTAAGTAGCAACCGCTCTACATATAATCCCCCTTTCTCGATTTTCACTAGTTTTGGATATCCAAGCTCTGGAAAAGCAATTTTTGAGGGTTTCTTAATTGTGTTTCATATGGGTAATCTTCAAACTCATATCCCCATTATTATTCATTAATTACATCTTTGAAAATACTTTTTAATCATGATTATGAAAAAAAAAATTGAGGTTTTTACCGGTAAAGCTTAAAATAATTTTTCTTCTATTTGGACCTTGTTTTAACCCATTTTCACATATGTTTTCAACTGTAGACTCCTATAACCTTGAGAAATGTATTTCTAAAATTAAATTTCAGTTTTACTCCATTCATTTTTTAACTCATTTTTCAAATTCTTTTTGGATCCGGCTTCAATATGGACAATATGGTTATCATTAGTTTTCTTTTAATGTGTAGATATTATATTTGAATTTTATAGTTGATTCGAGTCATCCGTAAGGGAAAAACTCTGTATTGAAGCACTTTAGGCCAATATCGTACGTTTGAGGTAGGTTATGGCTTAACTTCTTTCAGATTAAGTGAGTAGTTAATACATAAGTAAAGCATGTTATGAGTCGGCAAAAGTAACTATGAAATTTATATTTTGAGATTTTTATTACTTTTGTGTGCCTGTGTGGGGGCTTATTTCCTATTGTTGTTGACTTGAGATATTTGATAATTTTTGTTGCTCGTGTGGGGATTTTATTTGACATCATTGGTCTTATCTATGCATTTAAATGCCTTAAGTTTAGATATAACGCCCATGCAGGGGCTTGAATTGATATTTTAGGCCTTTTTTAGCATGGATTGCCTTTATCATGATAGAAATGCTAGAGTTAGGGGTTGATATGATATTAATGATCTCTTACTTGCATATTTATTTCCATGGTTCTTAATTAGAGTTGATAATCATGAATTGTGAACATATTGAGTTGATTTCTGAGCTCACTTATATACGTGTTAGATAGATTGGATATCTTTATACTGCTTTGATTATGAGCATTACATCCTCATTCCAACATATACATTCATGAGACACTGGAACCCTAGAGTAACACTATTTTTGAAAGAAAATGAGATATTTTTATAAAAATCCTCTTCGTGAACACGCGTCAAAGAGGTTGGTTGAGATTTTATGATATGAGTTACAGTATATGAGTTGCGAACCCCTCATGGATTTTATCTTGGGAGTTGTGAGCTTGGTAGGTGTATAAAGAAAGTCATGCTACGACTTTCACCATTCCATTCCATCACTATTGCATTACATATGCATCTTTGTGGTTCCTTAGTTTCTTTGACGTGTGTTTACTTTGCGCATACTTTTCATATATATTTGTGTTATTTTCTTTCAATATTTTATTAAAATTGTTAGTGGAGATGGTGTGTGCTATTAAAACTGTTAGTGGAGATGGTGTGAGCTAGCGTTTGTGACTTCTGTATTTGCAAGTGACGTGCTCATAGTTTTCTTGTGTGCTATTAAAACTGTTAGTGGAGATGGTGTGAGCTAGCGTTTTTGACTTCTCTATTTGCAAGTGACGTGCTCATATTTTTCTTTACTTATATTATTTTCTGTTTTTCTCAGTAAGTCTATGATACCTACTGAGTACGTGGACTGTACTCATCCTACTATGCCGTTTTGGTGTAGATCCTAGCATGAGTACGACACACGGAGGTTAAGATCATGTTGTTGATTGATGATATTCGAGGTACCGATTACTCTATGTCTTCAGAGTCGACCCAGACCTCTTCTTTATATTTGGATGTCTTTATTTTCATTTTCTGAGACAAATCATGTACTTAAAATTCAGTTTGTATTATTACATTTTCTACACTTATGACATCAAATTTTGGGATGATTTTGGTACCTTGTTCAGATTTCTATCCTTTGCTTATATCTAAGTGTGACTTAACTTCATTCTAGAATTCTCGTTTTATTTTTTACCTTATTTATTCGTATTTTTTTAATTTGGAGGTGATTGACTTACTTATCAAGGTTAGGCCGTGATAAGTGTCATCATGGCCTTGTTTTAAATCATGACAATGTCTAGCTTGAACCAAAGATAGCATGTCCTTCTAATTAAAAGAGACATTTGACTCTTAATTTAAAAAATAGGGACCCAAGTTTAAACTAGGTTGAGATAAGCATATAGTACCCCTCATAACAATGGCCAAATTTTCTACGGCATACTCCAACTTTACAGGGGTTCTATTACCCCCTGAACTAAATTTTAGCTTATTTTTTTCAATTTCTTTAGCTGGTGGATCACATGACAGTCCTTCACGCGCCTCAGGTGTTTAACATCATGCAAGGTACCATATAAGCACAAAAGAACGACAAAAATATGCTAAAATTGAGTTCAGGGGGTAATAGGGCCTCATGAAGTTAGAGTGCATCGCAACAACTTTGGTCATAGTTCAAGGGAGTACTGGATACTTATCTCAATAATTTATTTAGCTTCAACATCACCTGACCAATAAAAATTGACTATTGGTGATGTAATTAATCTATATCTATAATATATTAAAAAAGTGAAGACCCTTAGAAAAGTGATTTGAATTTTTTACCCTTCATTAATACACTCTCCTTTAGACACAATCGTCTTTTTACTACTTTTTAAAATTATAATTATATATAAATACTAATAATATATATTTTTGGAAAAAGAAATAAAAAACCACTATTATTAAAAGAGTCCTAATTATAGTACCTTATATTTGGCAAATAAATACAATCATAGAAGTAAAACAAAATTGCTTTATTAGTCAAGGACTGTACAACTTGTTTGAAATAGAATTCAACATATACACTAAAATAACAAATTTGTCCTATTTTTGGACAGTTGCTTTAATTTGGGGGGGGGGGGGGGGGACGTCTAAAAATGTCTAAGAAAAATTCAAAAGAAATTCTCCTTCATTAACAAAGTGAGAAATTTTCCTTAGAAATCTTTTCGTACGTTTCTACTAACTTCTATGATATAATAATATAATAATAATAAATATAATATATAATAATAATAATAATAATAATAATGTATATCTATATCTAGAATATATTAAAAGTGTGAAGACCCTTAGAAAAGTGAATTGAATTTTTTGCCCTTTATTAAATGTCCTTGCTTTAGACAAAGTCATCTTTTTCGCTATTTCTTCCTAATATTTAAGAGTTGAAAATTGATTAAATATATTTATGATAAAAACTTTTCCTTATTAGAAGACATCAGAATTTCTAAATCTTTTTCTAATTTAAGAGTTGAAAATTAATTAAATATATTTATGGTAAAACCTTTCCTTATTAGAAGTCATCAAAATTAATGATAAGTGATACTTTTTCTATTAGTTTAAGAATTCTAAATCAACTAAATTTGATTTTAAGAAGATTTCAAAAATCTAAAAATAAATATAAAACTATTGGAATAAGAAAAAATTAAGAAGTTTTGGATTTTTAAATGTTTTAAGTACGTAATAGAATGTAATCAATAAATTTGTAAGGATTTGACTTTAAAAATAAGGAAAGATTTTAAATATATATATATACAAAATAATCATAACACAAATATGATTCAAATTGATGCATCTCTCTTAGCTTGTGGCAACAAGGGAAAGAGGTACACTTGGAATTGAAAATCATATATATGTGTATATGTTTATGTTTACATTATTATATTAAAGTGTGAAAGATTTTTTAAAAGTGATTTGAATTTTTACACTTCATTAAAAATCTCCGCAATAGATAAAATCATTTAATTTTAAATAACCAAACGTTACACGTGCGAGGCACGTACGATTAATGAGATATGATAGCTTCTTTATGATCTAACATTCTTGCCAATACATTATCTTTATTTTGCTCTGGATTGTAATCTCTAGTGAAAAATATAACTCCTTGAGCAAAAGCTCCTCTTATGATGAATCATGCGATATATATTGGTGGTGAGTATATAATGCAGCTTGACTAGTGAAGTCTTGTGCTATGAATGCATAAGCAGGTAAAGAGTACATGTGTTGAGCTACCAAAGAAGTAATAACCCCTAAAGAAGCTAGAGCAAGGCCTAATTAAAAATGAAGGGAATTGTTGAATATATTAAAAGTGTAAAGATCCTTATAAAAGTGATTTGAACTCTTTACCCTTCACTAAAAGTCTCCACAATAGATAAAATTGTCTTTTTTCACTTATTTTGAAAAGAAATTCTAAAATATAATGTAAGAGGAAAAAAATATATTTTCAAAATAAAGAAGTCCTAAAATATATGGTAAAAAATCATTTTATTTGTATTAATTCTTAGTTTAGTCAAAAAAATTGTTTGGGTAAAATTTTCATCCTCCTTACGTGAGTTAAAAGATAAAAACTAACATAAATAATTTGTTTAGTATAAAAAACATTACCATAATTGATTTTTATTTTTGTTACACTAGGTAAAAATTATACATATATACTAATCTGTATTAAATCCTAATATTAATATATTTTAAAAAAATTCAAAAGAAATTCTCCTTCATTAACAAAGTGGGAAATTTTCCTTAGAAATCTTTTCGTACGTTTCTACTAACTTATAAGTCCTTTTTGGGTTATAACAAATGACTTTTCTATATAATAGAAGGAGTGGTTTCAACATATCACTTATTTGACATTAAATTAAAAAATAAGGGTATTAAGGTCTTTAAAGAAAATTGCAAGTTCTTATTGAAAAAAATTTGTGCTTCTTTTTGTGGACCTTTCAAAAAATTTAAAACAAAATCCACTCTTTTCTCATTAATTACAGAAAATGTCATTTAAAATTTTTACATAAATGTCATCACATGTGGCTTTTAGCCTTGCATTCATTTCCACAGGTGGACCCTCATCTATCATCTATTTTTCATAAAAATTGTATTTCCCATTGTATTTAGGATGAATGTGGGTACTTACATGCTACTTTTATTTAGGTTATATAATATAAAATTATTTCAAATATGTTATGTTTAAATAAATTTATTAATAAGATAATAATTTATTATAATACTTAATATAATAAATATAATTAAATACATTTTATTCCTTATTTACATTTCATATCAAACATATATTTTGCTTTCTTCCTTATTTGTTACATGAAATACAAGTTTGCCTAATTTAAATTTTTAATGTATAATTAATAAAGTTAATTTAATAAAATAAATTTTTAATAAAAAAAATTTTAAGATTTCTGCCAAGTCAATATATACCAACAAAAAGAAATTAAAGAAAAATACCTAACAAGATTTTACTTATATAAGGTTAAACATAATTTGTTACTAAATAATAATAATAATTAGTTATTTTTATATATGCAAATCATATTATCCGTATTGGATTAAGCATACTATTCCTACGAGTTAATGACTTTTTTAATTAAAACTTTGAACATTAATTACTTGTTGGATTGTAATTATTTCAACCACCTCAAACTCAAACCAAAAGTTTTAATATTTTATTTTTAAAAAACTTAATATATAAAATGTATTTTACTCATATAACTTATTTGATTCATTTGATATTTTCTCGATTTATCTAAAACCTCCCGAATTATGGTTTTAACTAAATAAACCCAATAATTAGTGTTCCTTTGATTTTTACAATATCACCAACATTCCTATATCACCCTTGATTAATTATTATTATAATTCATTTATATATTTAAAAATTAATAATATTTAATTAAAAATAAAATAAACAGTTATGACATGTCTGCTTTAATCGTAATTTTACTATATAACCTCTAATTAATTATTATAAATCATTTATATATTGAACAGTTAATAATATCCAATCCGTACTTTTACCATACCACCTTCAATTAATTATTATAAGTCATTTATGTATTAAAAAATTAGTACATCCTCCGTTTTAAAAAGAATGACCTACTTTACTTTTTAGTCTGTTTAAAAAAATTGACCCTCTTCTTTTTTTGACAATACTTTAATTTCAACTTTACACATGACATGTTTAAAACCACAAGATTAAAGCGCATTTTGGTTCACATTTGATTCAACTTTAATTTAAGGCCACATGATTCAAAAGTCTTCTTTATTTTCTTAAACTTTGTAAGGAGTAATATTTAATTAGAAAATGTAAAATAAACATCTATGACATATCTGTTTTTGCTGCTTCAATTGTGATTTTATTATATCATCCCTAAGTAATTATTACAAGTCATTTATGTATTAAAAAATTAATAATATTTAAGTAAAAGAGTAAAATACACATTTATGACATGTCTGCTTCAGTTGCTTCCACCATAGTTTTACTAAATATCACTCCTAATTAATTATTATAAGTCATTTAAGTATTCACAAATTAATAATATTTAATAAAAAAGTAAAATAGATATAAAAATGACAAATTAACTCTTGATGTTTTAAATTAATTTGACATCTTATATGAGATCCACTTAAATTTTCTCACGGGTATTTTTATAGTAATTTTGCTATGTCATTTATGATTAATCTTTGTAAGTCATTTAAGACATTTATGCGTCACTGCTCAATCGTGATTTTATTATATCACCCCTGATTAATTATTATGGTCATATAAGCATTGTGCCACTTAAATTTAAATAAAAGAAATATTCTAAAGCATCACAACTAAAAATTTAAATTATTTCAAAAAAAATAATTGGCTATCAACTACACAAAACTCTGGACAAAGAGAGTAACATATATTATTCATAAAAAATTATTATAAATTACAATAGTTAACAACTTAAAATATCTAAAAATAATTTAATTTGTTATATATTTTTAAAAACTATGTAAAAATACGATAAATCACAATAATCAACAACTTAAAAAAATTTAAAATATAAAATATTTGGTTGACTCTCAAAATTATATTAGTGTCACTTAAATTGGAACAGAAGAAAAGTATTATAAATCATAATAATTAAAAAATTAAATTATTTTTAAAATATAATTGACTATTGATTTCACAAAAGTTTGGACAAGAAAAGTAATGAATATTATTTGAAAATTAAATAAAAAATATTATAAATTACAATAGTTAACAACTCAAATTATCTAACTACATATTAAAAGTATGATTGATTATCTAAATTATATTTGTTTCGCCTAAATTGAGTCAAATATAACATATATTGAACCCGTGCTAAATCTCGGATGAATCTTAGAATGTATATGCAATCCTTTTTTTAAAAAAAAATCTTTATTTAAATATATCAAGATTGAAAAGACAAGTTCTAATACAACATATCAAATAGTGTATAAAAAATAATATTAGCATAAATACTACCAGCATTACTAATACAAGCATTATTAATGCTAACATTACTAATACATTCTATTCAAAATTATTTTTATACACTCTAACAAATGACTCTTACGTTTCAATGAAAGGAACATATACAAAAGTAAAGTTTGATAAAACATTTATAGAAGTATGTTTATCGTGTTCTCAAAGTGAAATAACTTAAATTAATACGACAGATTGTAACTTATAGTTTTTTTTTTTTATAATTTTCAAAACATTTAAAATTTAAATTTAAAATATTAATTTGATTTATCTTTAAAGAACAAGTTAGCAAATAAAAGAAAAGGAGAAATGAAAGCAAATGATGTTTATGTCGGTTTAGTAGGGAATACATTTCAATTTTGGGTTATTAATTGCAACCACATGTGATATAATATGCAATGACTAGATAATCCTTTATCCTTTTCAGCAATTATTCTCTATTTTATACAATAGATGTCAAGTCTTATGTATCAATTTTAATCTCATAGTTTATACTTAATGTATCAAATTCCAGTTATATGATTAAAGATCTGAACTTCAAAATGCATTGAATTTTGTTATTTATATGAGTAAGTCATACATAATTATCTTCTGAAATAATTTGGCTCCTTGAAAAATAACTATCAAGTAGTTAATATGTTTTGTGTATTCATGTTTTATAATTCATATTGACATCAATCTAACTTATCGTACATAATCAAAATATCTTAATGTTAGGTCTGTGCTGACACGGGCCATGCTATTCTAGTATTAGTTAATATAAGTCAAATAGGAGTCCAAAATTTAATCCTTCTTTAATTTTCTAAAACATATAGAAAGAAATTATTAAAACTCCTAAAATGCATGAATGCTTGTATTTGGCCCCTTGAAATTACTTCCGTCAATTTTATACTTTTTTTTTCTACGCATAGTTTTTAAAAAAAAATTGTTGGTTTTAGGTTGTTCTTTATTTTTTGGATTTAGAATTCGATCTCTTAACGTCAAAAAAATTTATTGCTGTTATTTGATTTATTTTGTATTGATTTTGTAGGTATTTTGAAGACAGGTAACAGTGATAATATAGACGGAATTGATGAACAAAATTTTGAAGACAACATAGTTAATGCTACGTACCAAGTAAAAGACACAAAAAGATTTCAACTATCTCACCACAATCCATATCAATTTGCTATTTATGTGTTTGTTTTCTCTTGAAATAATTTTCTCTTCTTTTAGCCTACAATTTATTGTCAATTTTTTTCTATTAAAAATTCACTTACTTAAAAATCTTGGTGTTCAGATTAGCATTTTGTGCTTTACTATAATCCTTTATATTATTCTTAATTTGTTTTAAGTAGTTGCTTATATTACTATGTTCAAATTAATGTAGTTGTTATATTTTTTATATTTAAAATTTTAAAATTAACTGAAATAAATAATTATTTAATTTTAGTTTTAAATAATCAAAGGCTAAACGTGCGAGGCATTTGAGGAATATTTTGGTAAAGGTTAGTTTTAATTGCATTGTTTTGATATCTTTATTATCGTATTATTTTATTTTAATTTACAGGTAGTCGATGAATATCGGTCGACTTTGAAAGAAAAATTCAGGTAAAGGTTAGGTTTAATTGTATTGTTTTAATATTTGTATTAGTATATTATTTTTGTGGTACTTTACAAGTCGTAGATGGTAGTTTACAGGTCATAGATGAATGTCAACCAGCTTTGAAAAAAATTTGTGTGTAAAGGTTAGGTTTAATTGTATTATTTTGATATCTTTTTTTTTCATATTGTTTTGTTATAGTTTACAAGTGGTAGATAAATGTCGACTGGCTTTGAAAAATTTTTTAGGTAAAGATTAGATTTAATTGTATTGTTTTGATATCGTTGATTTGAATTTAATTTTTTTGTGTGTGTAAAGATTAGGTTTAGATGTATTATTTTGATATCTTTATTATCATATTATTTTGTTGTAGTTTACAGGTGGTAGATGAATGTATGTCGGCTTTGAGGAAATTTTTGTGTAAAGTTTAGATTTAATTGTATTATTTTCATATCTCTATTACTGTGTTGTTTTGTTGTAGTTTACAAGCGGTAGATGAATGTCGATCGTTTTGAGAATTTTTTTGATAAAGGTTAGGTTTAATTAAATAAATTCTCCATCTTTATATATTCAAAAATGTTGAATTTAATTATTATACTCATCTTTATCAATTTAAACAAATATCCAATTTAGTGTAACATTTGAATTCATTATAGTGAGATACATCTAAACTAGTATAGAATACACGTAGTGCCACACAATAATTTCTTTTTATGAATTTTTTTATTTAAATAAATCGTATTTTATTCAAATCAATAAAAGACCTAAGTTTATAGTTAAAATTGCTAATAGAAAATCAAAATAACTAGTCATATAAACAGGTCAAGACTAAATCCAATAAATATTTTCTTTTTACGTACATGTTTAAAAGGTACGTATCCATTTCAAAAATTGAGTTGAATGGAATTTTTTTGATTAGTCTATTATTATATGCAAACAACATTAATAAAGATAAAGTGACAGGCAAATAAAGGAAATCGACTCATCTAATGCAAACATTCTAAAAATAGATTTTTTTAGAATCATTATAGAAATAAGAATATGATTACGCTCCTTTTTGTGCTGGTGATGGACGTGTTGACGCGGAGTATTTAAGGTAAGGTACCGTGGTGTATAACGTTGATTATGTCTCTAAACGTATTGGAGCAGGTTGGATGAAGTGGAGGCTCGCCTCGGGAGTGTTGTGTGATAAGAAGGTGGCCCTTAAGCTTAAAGGCAAATTCTACAGAGTGACAGTCCGTCTGGTCATACTGTATGGAGCGGAGTGTTGGCCAGTCAAAACTCTCATATTCAAAGATTGAAGGTGGCGGAAATGAGAATGTTGTTTTGGATGTGTGGCCTTACTAGAGGGAAAAAGTTAGGAATGAGGTTATCCGGGAGAAGGTGAAAGTTGCCTCGGTGGAGGACAAGATGCGAGAAGGAAGACTGAGATGGTTTGGGCATGTGATGAGGAGGGGCACGGATGCCCCAGTTCGGAGGTGTGAGAGGCTAGCTTTGGATGGCTTCAGGAGGAGTAGAGGTGGGCAAAAGAAATATTGGAGGGAGGTGATTAGGCATGACATGAAACTGCTTTAAATTACTGAGGACATGACCCTAGACAGGAAGGTGTGGAGGGCGCGGATTAGGGTAGACGGCTAGTGTGAGTGTGTAGGTTGTGGCTAGGTGTTAGGAGAGTTTGGGTGTGGTGGGTGTATTAGGTCTGTGAGTGCAGGTTACTATTACATAGGTATCCGTTTTCTGTTCCCCTATTCCGTATTGTTCGTATTCCTCTTATTTCCTATTTCTCTAATACTTAGGGTTATTATTTCTTATCTCTGTTATGCTATACATCCTGTTTCATGTCTCATTACGATCTTGGTATATTATTCTCTATCTTGAGCCGAGGGTCTATCGGAAACAACCTCTCTACTTCCTCGAAGGTAGTGGTATGAACTGCGTAGATTTTACCCTCCCCAGACCTCACTTTGTGGGAATATATTGGGTATGTTGTTGTTGTTGATGATTACGTTGATTCATTTTATTAACTAAATAACTCTTGAATAAATTATTAAATTAATAAAAATTGTATCGTCTAACTTCATTAAAAAAAAAATTAAAATTTTTATCGAATCAAGATAGAAATTATTATCGAATTTGATCATTTCTAGGCCCTATTAAATTGTATGGAATCCATTTTTTATTTAAGTGCATAAATTTAGAAGTTTTTTTTTTCTTTAATTCAATAATCAGTTAAATTGAATCACATAAAATAAATGAAAGGAAATATTTTCTTAGATTTTGAAATCGGAATGAGAAATGACTTAATTAAAGCTAAGAATCTAAGAGGCGTTTTAGCTATGAAAAATATTTGCTTTTTTTTCGGAGTTGAATTCTGAAAAATGTGTTTGGCAATAAAAACAAGTAAAACTCATTGAGATAAGACATTGTTGGCCTCTTAAACTACAGTCGAATTTGTTATGACATACCTAAACTTTATAGGGGTCCTATTACCCTTTTAAACTAATTTAAAGTATAATAATACATCTTTTAGTTCTGATGTGGCACATCGAGTATGTTCACTCTCTTGAAAGCAAGTGAGAGATGAAAAATAAGATAAAAATTTGATCAATAATGGACACATGTCCCTTTTCACTTGGACATTTTACAATTAGTTAATACACATAAAAAAAAATAAAAAAATAAAACTTATATATATTTTATTATTTTATTTTCTTTATTTTTGAAAATTATTTCCCTTCTCATTTTTAAACTTTTATTTTTTTTATTTCTATTTCATTAATTATTTTATCTTTTAAATTTTAACTAAGTTGAAAAATTACGTTATTTTTTAATAAAAAGGAAAGTTAAAAAGTTTCCTTTATTTTAATATTTTTTTATTTGATTTGCTTTAATCTTTTGGGTATCCATAGGACGATAGCTTATTTTAAATACAAAGTATTGAAATTAAATCTGAAATCAAATTCAAAGTAAAGGTAAGGAAAATTAAAAAAAAAATGAAAAAAATAAATAAGAAGAAGATGAAAAAATTTAAAAATTATGTTCTTTTTGAGAAAAATTTAAATACAAAAAAAAAAAGGAAAGCGAAAATTAAAAAAAATGTGTGTATTTGAGAACATTATTACAAGAAAAAAATAAGATGACAAGAAAAAATAAAAAAATTATGTGTCTTCGTGAGAATATTAAATACAAGGCAAAGAGAAATAAAAGATTACATGCATTTGAGAAAGTTTTATATACAAGGCAAAGAAAAAAAAATACATATATTGACTTATTTTAAATATAAGATCAAGACAGACGAATAAATAACTAAATAAATTTTTATATACGTGGTTGCGCGTGCATAGCACCACAACTAATTGAATTGAGTTGTGGTGCCACGACAGCACTGAAGGACGTATTTATTACACTTTAAAAAATAATTTAGAAAGATAATAGAACCCTATAAAGTTTAAATATATTATAACAACTTCGGTTATAATTTGAAAGAAAAATAATATCTTATCTCAAACTTATTTTCTTTCCAATTTACTAACAAAAAAATTAAAACTACTTTAATTAATATTTATAACCACACATAACTCCATCTCCAATATAATTTTCATGCCCTAACGCCTACCATGAATGACACAAAAATTTAGTTGTCAGAAAGCTGCAAGTTTATCTGTACAAGAAGATCATGAAGATTTCCACTCAAAAATTCGTTTCGTTTGAAAACAAGTTATATTATGATGAGATTATTTTTTATTAAGTGTTTGATTTGTTGTATTCAAAGTAATATGCATGGTATAATTTCTAGAAATAAATTAATTGATTACCAAAATACCCTCCATCTTATTTAACGGTTTTTATTTATATATTTCTTTTTAAGCTTTAAATATTCATTCTTAATTTTTTATTTTTTTTAGAGAAATTAAAATATATAAATAAACATAATTTATATATTTTACAACCATTTTGTAAATTGTTCAAAATTTATTTATTTATGAATATATTATACGTTAATTAAACATAATTTATGTGTGTGTGAGAATATATTACGTTATATATTATGTTATATATAATTAAACATAATTAACATAATATATTATAATTAAATATATTAATATAATATATATATATAAAATTAAAAATAATTAATGTATATATATTCATAATATATTCATAATATTATACGTTATATATTACGTAATATATTATATTTATAATTAATGAATATATTATACGTTAATTAAACATAATTTATTATTTATGAATATATATATATATATATATATATATATATATTACAACCAAACGTATAATATTATGAATATATATACGTTAATTATGTTTAATTATATACATATTATGTTAATATATTTAATTATAATAAATTATGTTAAATTATATTTAATTATATATAATTTAATTATATATAACATTCCCAAGAGGGTATTTTTGTCCTTGTATAATTTTATACCAAAGAAAAATAATTTCGGGATTGTTATCCCACCATTTGGGTGGATAACTTATCCCGGAATTAATTATTAGTCCCGGGATAAGTTATCCCAAATATTTACAACCAAACGACGGATAAAAAGTTTTATCCCGGGATTATTATTTTATCCCGTTATTATTTGCAAACCAAACGGCCCCGGAGTCGTTTGGTTTGAAAACAAGTTATACCAGGATTAGTTATGCTGGGATAAGTTATACTGGGATTAGTTATGCTAGGATTATTTTTTATTGAGTGTTTAATTTGTTGTATTCAAAGTAATATGCATAGTATAATTTCTAGGAATAAATTGATTGATTACCAAAATACCCTCCATCTTATTTAACTTTTTTATACATATATTTCTTTTTAAGCTTTAAATATTTATTCTTAAAAAATTTTATTATTTTTTAGACAAATTAAAATATATAAATAAACATAATTTATATATTTATCTAGTCGTAGCAGTGGATTCCCTCAAAATAAGAAATTAAGGGGAACCTAAAATGTTCCCCCCACTAAGCTACATAAGCAACTAGTTAATATATTTTCCAATTTTAGTAAACGTTAGTGATTATTCCATGATTTTTAAATTGCTGGTGATAATGGTACATAAAATCTAGTTTAAAGGCACACAAGATTTTACTAAAATGTATCACTAGTCATATGTTTAGCCCGATTAACCTATATTTATCACAATTCTATGTCGCTGAAACTGATTGCTTAAAGCTTTAAATACCAACGAAATTTACCAAAACAATTAAATATGGCTCGGCTCGGCTCGGCTACAATATAATATTTGTATTTGTATAGGAATTTAATAGGTTGCATTTGGTATTTCTTTTTTTAACATTACCAAATAATTCCTATTCAATATGATCAATTATAAAGTCATACTGACATCTAATATGATGAAAAAGTTGACAATCAGTTCGATTAATTTTCAGGGTGAAAAATAACCTTTTTTCCAAGCTTGATAAAGTTTGATTAGTAGATTGTTTGACCAAGTTTTTGAAAGATAATATAAGGGGTTGTTCGGTTTGTGGGATAAAAATAAATAATTTTGGGATCAAATTTTAGTGTCTCACAATTTCTGTTTCGTTGTACAACTTAGAATAACTTATCGCAGGATTATTAATTAGTACCGGGATAAGATATTCCTCCCTCTTGGTGGTATAGTAATACCAAAATTAGTTATTTTTGAATAAAGTAATTAATATGACAAAAGTACCCCGCAAATACTTTTTATAATCACTTTTCATATCCATGCATATTCACAAGTTTTTTAATATCATTTGTAATAGTATTCACAACCTCCACTACTCATTAATTTATGATAAATCTTCATATATTCTATTAAAAAAATTACACTATATAAATATATTTTTATTTATGAATATATTATACGTTGCATTTATTTGACTAATTATTATGTTTATTTATACATTTTGATTTCTCTTAAGAATAATAAAAAATGTTGACTCCATTGTTAAATTACATCTTTAAATTAAATAGTTTTTAATCACTTGAAAATTGATATTGTATTAATCAATTAAAATGAAGATAATTTTAATATTTTATAATATATGAGTGATTTGTGTTTAAATGAAGTGGCAGTTGAAAGTTTTATTTTAAACTAAAGAAGATGTAAGATTTATTTCTAACACACGACATAATCATGGAAAGACACACAAGAAAATTTTAAACTAATAAGATGAAAATTTTATTTTTTAATACACAAGACATAATTGTTGGAATACACACACAAGAAAATTAAGTTAAATAAGATGAAAGTTTTATTTTTAAGAATGAAGAACTAAAGCTTAAAATGAAATTATATATAAAAAGTTAAATTAGGTGGAGGGTATATTTTTAAATCAATGAACTTATTCTTAGAAATTATACAATGCATATTTTTTGAATACAGCAAACAAAACACTCAATAAAACATAATCTCAGCATAATTAATCTCAGTATAACTTATCCCATCATAACTAATTTCAGCATATCTTGTATTCAAACCAAACGAACCTAAATGTTTGGTTCTTTTGGTTTTTTGGCCAAACCTTTTGGAAGTATAGCAAAAGCTCTCAGAATTACGAAAATAATTTTATTTTTAAATTATTTTTTGAAAAATACTTTTTGTAAAAGCTACACTTTAATTTTTTTTAATAATATTTAACCAAACACTAATTATTGTGTAGTGCTACAAAATCTATTGACCAAAAACAATTGCTTCTCAATAAACTAAGGGTGATATGGCCCGGGTTAGCTACGGGCGCAACATAAAGAACATTTTTAGATTAATTATTGTGATTTTATAATATTTTTTTACTTAATTTTTAAATATATATATTACACCCTCTGTTAATTTTGTGTGGTATTGATATAGTTTTGATAGTTAACTAAATTTCTTACAAATTTTTTAAAAATATTTTAAACTTTTAATTATTGTGAATTATAGTATTTTTTTCTTTTGTTTCAATTTATGTGGCAGTAATAAAATTTAGAGAGTCGACTAAATTTTTTTACGCCTTTTTTATTGTATATTGCTAATTATTTGATTTATAATACTTTTACGTAATTCTCAAGTATATAACAAATTAAAAAGAAAAGTATAATAAACAAATATAGAAGAAAATATCTAAACAGGCAACACAAGCAAACATGTCGATCCGTTATCTGCTTATCATTTAATAAATCACAATGTCAATTTAAGTGACACAATGCTTAGATAGCCATAATAATTAATTAGATGTGATATAGTAAAATCACGATTGAAGCAGCGAAGCAAGCATGTCTTAAATGACTTACAACAACTAATTAGAAGTGATATAGCAAAATTACTATAAAAATATCTGTGAAAAAATTAAGTGAGCCTTATATAAGACGTCAAGTTAATTTAAAACTTTAAGAGTTAATTTATTATTTTATGTCTATATTACCTTATTTATTAAATATTATTAGTTTTTTAATATTAGATGAATTATAATAATTGATTAGGAGAGATATTTAGTAAAAAGTGATATAGCAAAGTTAGTATGAAAAATATTTGTGAAAAAAATTTAAGTGAGATTCATATAAAATGTCAAATTAATTTAAATAATCAAGAGTTAATTTTTTATTTTATGTCTATATTATTTTTTTATTAAATATTATTAAATTTTTAATACTTAAATGAATTATAATAATTAATTAGGGGAGATATTTAGTAAAAAGTGATATAGCAAAGTTACTTATAAAAGATATTTGTGGAAAAAATTTAAGTTGGTCTTATATAAGACGTCAAGTTAATTTAAAATAATAAGAAATAATTTATCATTTTATATACATTTTAAGTTTTTTTAAATATATTTTTTTAATACTTAAATGACTTATAAAAATTAATTAGGAGTAATATTTAATAAAATTACGATTGAAGCAATTGAAGCAGACATATCATAAATGTCTATTTTACTTTTTATATTAAATATTATTAAATTTTTAATATATATAAATGACTTATAATAATTAATTAGGAGTGATATTGTAAAATGACGAACCAAGTAGTCTGTTGAAGCAGACATATAATCCAATGAGACATTATCAGCTTGTATAGTAGATGACTAAAATACCCTCCGTATGAATACATAAAAAATATTAATTACTTGATAATATTTTTCAAGCAGCCAAATTATTTCACAAGATAATTATGTATAACTTTTTACTCATATAAATATCAAAATTCAATGTATTTTGAAGTTTAGATCTTTAACCATATGACTGAGATTTACTACATTAAGTGTAAATATGAGATTAAAATTAATACATAAGACTTGACTGACACATGTTATATAAAATAGAGAATCTATAAGATATTAAAAGTGTGAATACCCTTAGAAAAGTGATTTAAACTTTTTGCCCTTCATTAAAATGTCCTATAATAGACAAAATCGTGTTTTCACTTCTTTTTAATTATTATATTATTAAATTAAGAACTACTAAAATATATGGAAAGAACACTGATCAAATAAATATATAGAAAGAAATTAGAATCCTAAATTGCATAAAATATATGAATCCTAAAATATATGGGAAGAAATTAACAGTCCTAAAATATATGTAAAGGATCACATTTTATTTTAATTAAATATATAGACTTGATATATACGTTCCAACCCCATGGATCCAAATTCTTTTTTACGCCCCCCCTCCCAACTTTTTATGCAAATATGAGCTCTTTTTTTTGGGGGGGGCGGGGGGGGGGGGGGGTTAAGCTTTTGTTTGCTGCCTTTTAAAAAAAAAAATTGCCTTCAAAATAAGTTTATATTCTTTTGTTATTGGTTTAAATTAGGCTTAATAAAATTGAAGATCATTTGACTTTTAAAATGGTTTTTTTCATAATTTTAAATTATTTGTATTTGTCTCCGTAAAAAAGCATTATTGATTGATTTTTAATATATTTGTTCAGATGAAGAAAGAGATATGTAAAGCATGTGAACGAGACTGCATGCCGATTACGAGTGAATTTAAGGTATATATATATATATATATATTAATTTTATTTCTTATTCATGTTAGCTTTATTTCTTATTAAGGCATAAATCAAGTTAATACTCTTTTGTCAGAATCATACTTACGTAAAAGAACTAATAAGAGAAAATAAAGTAATAATTATGATTTGTCATGATAACAAATAAATCATAGTATCAAACAAGTATTAAACAAAGTCATTAGTTGACTAGAAGATAAAACAAAACGGGGATTAGAATTTTCATGAGTTAGCAACTCAAATTTATAATCGATTTCAATCTTCCGTCAGGTTCTTAGATATGGACGCTGGGAATAATTTGCATCGCTCGATTTATGTTTTAGCATCAAAACTCTAAAAAAATTTATTCTTTTAAAGTATAATATTAAATAATTAATATTTCAATGTATCTTTTTTTAAAAAAAAATGTGTTCATATATTTGTTTCACAATTTTTAATTATTAGTCTTGGATGAGAAGACGTATGACATGGAATATGATTTTACTTGCCTTGACGTGGGTGGTATAGAAAGAGAGAAATGAGAGATCTTTTGAAGGACGAGCTTTTCTCTATCAAGAAATTAGCCTTACATGACTTTAAATGGATCCGATTCATAATAGTAGAATTTTTTAAGACGGATCAAGTACATTGTTCGATAGATAGTAATTTATTCTTTTATATACACTTATTATTATCATCATTCACACGTGCAAAACATGTACACTTGACTAGTAATTGTTGAAAAAGATAAAGAGTTATCTAGTAATTGCATATTACATAACATGTGGGTTGCAATTAATAACCCAAAATTGCATTATATACCCTACTAAGCCGACATAAATATCCTTTACTTTCATTTTTCCTTCTCTTTTATTTGTCAACTTGTTCTCTAAAGTTAAATAAATTAATATTTTAAATTTAAATTTTAAGTGTTTCGAAAATTATATAAAAAGAAAACTATAAGTTATCATCTTTCGTATTAATTTAAGTTATTTGACTTTGAGAACACGATAAAACATACTTCTGTAAATGTTTTATCGAACTTTACTTTTGTATATGTTCCCTCCATTAAAACGTAAGAGTCGTTTGTTAGAGTGTATAGAAATAATTTTGAATAGAATGTATTAGTAATGTTTGCATTAATGCTTGTATTAGTAATACTGGTATTATTTATGCTAACATTATTTCTTATACACATTTTGATATGTTGTATTAGAACTTGTCTGTTCAATCTTGATATATTTAAACAAAACTTTAAAAATAAAGGATTGCAGATACATTCTAAGATTTATCCGGAATCTAATACAGGTTCAATATATGTTATTTTTTGTCTCAATTTATGTGACACAAATAGAATTTAGATAATCAATCATACCTTTAATATGTATTTAGATAATTTAACACTACTGGAAATTACCCCTATGGTGACGGTGGTAAAACCATTGCAATAGACAACAAAATCATTGTCATAGTTCTACTGCAACGGTTCAGTAAGCGTCTTATATGTGGGTGTTGCGATAGGTCTATGACAATGGTTTATGTGATGGTTGGCTGAAACCGTCGTCATAGATGAAGCTATAGCAACGGTTACTTTTTGACTTATTGGGATGCCTCTTTTCATCTATTACAATGGTCACTAACCGTTGTAAAAGATTCTATCACAATGATATTAAACTATTGCAATAACATCTATTGTGACGGTTTTGTTATTCTGTTGCAACGATTTTTGAGTACCTATTACAACTATTTCATTAAACTATTGCAACGATTTTATTGGTCTTTCGCGACGATTTTTGACTACCTATTGCAATGGTTTATTGATTTATTGCAACGATTGTTGCCGCATGTTATTAAATTGAAACGATTTATATAAAATAGTCACTTGTATTAATGTAAATTTTTATTTACATACATAATAAATTATAACACAATATGTACACATCACAAATTAGAAAGTATACATGAATACTATCTGCATACAAAATAATGTTTGGGGACCAAACACTCCTTCTGGACAACAAAGAGCACTACTCATAAGCATAAGCACAATAAAGTAAACTTCCTACCTACTGCTTTAACACATTCTGAATAGAAGATGTGGTCAATCTAAAACAAATGATGCTTCAGAGGAGCTTTACCAAACTATTACACTACAAGGCTTTTGAAGATCCACGACTTAGTCATCTTTGCAATCTTTTGCAAATGTTGCTGAACTTCCATTTTGTTCACCATTGACATTTGAAGCTCCCTTTAACTATGGAAACACAACATCATCAGCTAAAAGGCATATTTCATTCTGGCAAAGAAGCATGAATTCAAAAATAAACATTAACACCTACAACTTTGTTAACTTGAACAATATGAAAAAGCTTATTAGTTTCATTATTGACGACAAGTAATAGAAATTTGTTAAGTAGCATTATGATGCTTATATAATAAATTAATATCCAAGAAGGCAGCAAGCAGTCACAGTAGCAATACTTGCTGAGGACTTTCTTTTGGTTTCCAATCCAATAGCATCTCCTTCATCAGTATTGGTTTCCAAAACAGGAGTCACATTTTGAAGTTTTGCTGAAGAAAGAGGGAACAACATTAGAAGTGGGAACAATACAATAGGGGGCAACATTAGAAGTGGGAACAATACATCGTCCAATTCCATGAAAGCCCAGGGAAGATACAGCAGGGGATCAAATTTAAGAGATAAATGATAGAATAAAAGTTACATGGTTACTAGAAGCCCTAGCATATTTTTCAGTAGTTTAGTATTATGAAACAAAAGAGAATAGGAAATAGTCCAATGTCTCATTCCCTCTCCACTAGGAAACAAAAAATGGTCAAAATACACTCCTGCAGAATATAACAATTCAAGGCGAGAAAGATTGTACAATGTGCAAGTATAATTTGGTAAGTTAACCAATATGATTATCACCAGTCATCTAAAGTTGTGAATTATGGAACTTTAATAAAATTAGGACAAACATCCAGTCTCATGCAAATAAATGCATAATATTAAGGAATTATCATATTACCATGTCATAAGAACCAGAACCAATTGGGTAGGAAAAACACTAAAGTGGTGTTAGAATTTGATGTTTAAGACTTGTACGAAGGTGACTTTGTCAGCTATAGTTAGTCAATGAGTGAACACAAATTATTTTATCAAAGACTTCATAGCACTACTTCTTGTAAGAACTAGTAGTGAGCAATATTACTAATCAATTTCACTTCAAATCGTCACAGCTAAAAAAAAACACTCGAACAACTCTAACCTCAATGATTAACAACTCTTCAGGATGTTTACTAAAAAAAGCACGTTTTCCAAGAAAGTTTAAAGATTCTAACACCTGATTTTTAACAAATAAGAGAATTATAATTCCAAGAAAGGATAGAGACCAAATAGAGTAGAGACTTTCCAGGTTCGAGATGAGTGGTCTAGCAAGCACTAACCTCTTCCATCAAGCTTTCATTGGTCTGAAATGCTTCATTTACTTTCTATTCGAATGAGGATGCCAATTTTGTGGCTTTAAAAGCTGAGACTAGGATGTTTTTAGACCATGATAGGAAACCAAATGGAAATGAGTTTTGTATGTGAAACCAAATCTATAGTTGAACGCGACACTCATTTGATCCATGGATCATCTTTACAATGTAATTAGTTGTGACAAACAAATAATTTTTTTGACAATTAGGTAAAGATGTCATTGAACAAATAAAAAATACACCTACGGAGCACTTACTCCTTAACCACTTGAATGGTGTTAAGAGAAGAAGCCTCAAAAGCATCTACTAAATATATGTAATACATCAAATTCAATATAGTTAAATTTAAGTTTAAACAGTACATTCTTGAAACAAGCGTGTACTCAAGAGAGCCCGAATCAATGAAAGAGCTAAGAGAGATTACTACAAAACACCCTTGAAACCTTATGACTACCTCTGCTAATAAAGGACAATTCTTGAATATACTTCTCAAACTCATCAATGCCAAGAACATTATGGATATTGGGGTTTTTACTGGTTACTCTCTACTTGCTACTGCCATGGCTCTTCCTGATGATGGCAAGGTAATTAACTTTCACTAATTGCTCGCTATTTTTTTTATTTATTATTATTTTGATTTCAATAAAATTATACTAGTTTGCTAAAATTGATTCAGATTCTAGCGATGGATATCAACCGTGAAAACTATGAGATTGGTCTTCCAGTAATTGAAAAAGTCGGACTAGCTCACAAAATCGATTTCAAAGAAGGCCCTGCACTTTCTGTGCTTGATCAAATAATTGAAGACGTAAGTAAATAAAGTTCCATGAACATAACAACAAATGAATAAATTGAAAGCTCGTATATGATTGTTAATGTTTTTTTTTTCAATTTCGATAACAAGAAAAATATCATGGATCGTATGATTTCATACTTGTGGACGCTGACAAGGACAACTACTTGAACTACCACAAGATATTAATCGACTTGGTCAAGGTTGGTGAACTAATTGGCTATGACAATACCCTATAGAACAGATCAGTAGTGGCACCAGTTGATGAACCCCTGAGAAAATATGTTGGGTATTATAGAGATTTCGTAATGGAGCTCAACAAGGCCTTGACTGCTGATCCCAGAATCGAAATATACCAGCTTCCCATTGGTGATGGTATCACCCTTTGCCGACGCATCAGTTAAAATATTCATCATATAGTACTATTTATGGTGACTAAGAATGAAGGGCATGCCACAAGGCTCATGAGTCCTAACTATGGAGGATTTATCATTTTGAAATCTCCTGTTTTACTCATTCGTTTATTTTTATCATTTTTCTTTTAGTTTTGTCTATTCTAGCAAAAGTTGCATTATCTATGTTATCTACTGCTTATTTTACTATGTATTTTGATAAATTAAAAATAAACTCAAGTTCAATGATTGATTGTACAAAATTTCACATGTCAATGGGGTTAGTGGGGAACTTGTTACTATTAATACAACAATAATGCATTTAAACCAAAAAAAATAGAAAAAGGAAGAAAAGAAGAAGCAACAGGACATCAACATCTAAACATAAACTTATGGATCAAAATTTTTTTAGATGGGACTATTGTTTTATTTTTGAGCCAATACAACAAAATCAACCAAATCCACCGACCACAAGGAAGATTTTCACAAACATGATCAGGCTATTAGAGTAACTTTTCTGGGGGAGGCGTACCGACCTAGTGGTAAAACATTGAAAAGTTATGCTGCTTGGTCTTATATGTAAAACTCATAAAGCAGACATAAAATTTAAAATTTAATCACCAGCCTTCATAGTATGCTATTTTTGCAAATTTTGAATTCTAAATTTGCTTAAACTGATCGAGTTTATGTTGCTTTATCCTTGTTGCATTTGACAAAATTACGTTGGAGAAATAAAAATTACCCCATACATATGAATCCCCACTACATGCAAACAATGCCAATAGCAACAGTTGTTTTACTATTTGTTATAAAACAATAGCCAATGTTACAAAATAAAGGCCACCAGAAACATACAACATACCAAATGACAATTGAGTAGATTATACTAGCAAACGTTCCAGTAAAAGAGCACAATTTTAATATAGCACGAATGACTAACACAGATCAAACTAATATTCATGTTATTTCTAACAACAAAACATCCAAGACTACTATGAACTACGAAAGACTAAATCTAGACAAAGTCATTAAGAAACAAACCTGATCAAGCACGGTTTCGCTGATCATATCCCCTACCACCTCTTTTGACTCAGCAACAACAACCAACTCGTCAGTAATCCACTTCTCCCTAGTTGGTGGACTTACCACTGATGCAAATCTCTGGAGATCCGTAATCTCTTTTTGCATTATCTCGGCCAATTTCTTCTTAGCCACATCAACAACCACATGATCCATTGCATCATCATTTATATACACCTTAAACGTTATCTCATCTTTACAAGGCACCACCATATTATACAACCTCAATATCAAACCTTGCCGACTTTTTAGCTCCATCGTAGCCAGCAAGCCCTGACAAATCTCTTCCCACTAGTATAAAATTTGAGCATATTTTGTCCTTATTTTAACAACAATGGCGAATCTTTCGTTTCCCCAACACCCAATACACTAAAATTCTTATCAAATATTGGATCCCTCGTTGCGAATTGACTCTTCCAAGCTAACACTAAGTTCTCATTATCATTCTTCCCAGTAAATTAATTTGTTACAAACATAATTAAGAAAGAAACACAAACTATCTCAAAAGTATAATCCGATATCAATCTCGGTTTTTCAGTGTCAAGCTCCAGTTCAGGTTTCAAATCGGGATCTAATTCGAAAGAAGTGAAAGTCTCTGTGGCAGATTCCATAATTAAAGAGGAATTAGAGGGCGGAGATTAAGAAATACCTTCTAACTTATCTTCATCCCATTACTCAAAGGAAATTAATGTAGGCTTTGGGTCGGATGGCGAGGTGTAACTTGAGTGGCAGAATTAGACGGAAGAGAAGAAGGTGGACCATGATGAGATTCGATAAAGTCGGAGACGGAAAGAGTAGTTTCACTACAACGGTTATAGCACACCTTCTATAACAATGCTTTTGAAACTATTGCCAAAAGTTCTGTTGCAATATGGTAATTTTTAGTAGTGTAAATTGTTAACTATTATAATTTATAATATTTTTTATGTAATTTTCAAATAATATATGTTACTTTTCTTGTCCAAACTTTTATGGCTTGATAGTCAATTGTATTTTAAAAATAATTTAAGTTTTTAATTATTGTGATTTGTAATATTTTTCTTCTATTCCAATTTAAGTGACACCAATATATTTCAAAAGTCAACTAAATATTTTATATCTTTTAAATTTATAAGTTGTTAATTATTGTAATTTATAGCATTTTTTATGTATTTTTTTGAAATATATGAAAGATTAAATTGCTTTTAGATATTTTAAGTTGTTAACTATAGTAATTTATAATACTTTTTATGTAATTTTTGAATAATATATGTTACCCTCCTTGTACAGAGTTTTGTATCGTCGATAGCCAATTATATTCTTTAAATAATTTAACTTTTTTTTTAATTATAATTTATAATATTTTTTCTAATTCAATTTAAGTGACACAATGCTTAGATGACCATAATAATTAATTAGGGGTGATATAGTAAAATCACGGTTGAAGCAGTGAAGCGTAAATGTCTTAAATGACTTAAACAACTAATTAGAAGTGACATAACAAAATTACTATAAAAATATTTGTAAAAAAAAATTAAGTGGACCTCATATAAGACGTTAAGTTAATTCAAAACATCAAGAGTTAATTTATTATTTTTATATCTATTTTATTTTTTATTAAATATTATTTTTGTAATACTTAAATGACTTATAATAATTAATTAGGGGTGATATTTAGTTAAACTATGGTTGAAGTAGTTGAAACATACATGTCATAAATGTCTATTTACTTTTTTTTAAATTAAACATTGTTAATTTTGTAATACACAAATGACTTATAATAATTAATTAGGGGTGTCATAGTAAAATCACGATTGAAGCAGCTGAAACAAACATGTTATAAATATTTATTTAATTTTTTTAATTAAATATTATTAATTTTTCAATACATAAATGACTTATAATAATTAATTAAGGGTGACATAGTAAAATTACAGTTGTGACAGCTGAAACAGACATGTCATAAATGTCTATTTTATTTTTTTAATTAAATATTATTAATTTTTTAATATATAAATAACTTATACTAATTAATTAAAGGTTATATAGTAAAATCACGGAGCAAGCAACATGTTGAAGGAGGCATGTCGAAACCCGCCGACATTGGCTCTTCTATAATACTAGTGAGCATGGCCCGTGTCAGCACAAGCCCAACGTTAAGATATTTTACGATAAGTTAGATTGATTTAAATTTGAATTATGAATTATAAAATATGAATACACAAAATATATTAACTACTTGATAATATTTTTCAAGAAGCTAAATTATCTCACAAGATAATTATGTATAACTTACTCATATAAATAACAAAATTTGATGCATTTTGAAGTTTAGATCTTTAATCATATGACTGAGATTAGCTAGATTAAGTATAAAGTATAAGATTAAAATTGATACATAAGACTTGATATCTGTTGTATAAAACAAAAAATAATTGTTGAAAAAGATAAAGGATTATCTAGTCATTGCATATTACATCACATTTGAGTTGCAATTAATAATTCAAAATTGCACTGTGTTCCCCTACTAAACCGATATAAACATCATTTACTTTCATTTTTCCTTCTCTTTTTATTTGTCAACTTGTTCTTTAAAGTTAAATTAAATTAATATTTTAAATTTAAATTTTAAGTGTTTCAAAAATTATATAAAAAAACCAAACTATAAGTTCCAGTCTGTCATATTAATTTAAGTTATTTGACTTTGAGAACACAATAAAACATACTTCTGTAGATGTTTTATGTAATTTTCAAATAATATACGCTATTCTTTTGTCCAAACTTTTATAGCATTGATAGTTAATTATATTTCTAAAATAATTTAAGTTTTTAATTATTGTGATTTATAATACTTTTCTTTTATTTCAATTTAAGTGACACCAATATAATTTTGAGAGTCAACCAATTATTTTATATCTTTTAATTTTTTTAAGTTGTTAATTATTGCGATTTATAATATTTTTGAAGTATTTTTTAAAACTTTATCACAAATTAAATTATTTTTAGATATTTTAAGTTGTTAACTATTTTAATTTATAATACTTTTTATGTAATTTTTTAATAATATATGTTACTCTCCTTGTACAGAGCTTTGTGTCGTCGAGAGTCAATTATATTCTTCAAATAATTAAAATTTTTAATTATTGTAATTTATAATATTTTTTATTTCAATTTAAGTGGCACAATGCTTAGATGATCACAATAATTAATTAGGGGTGATATAGTAAAATCACGATTGAAGCGGCGAAGCATAAATGTCTTAAATGACTTACAACAACTACTTAGAAGTGACATAACAAAATTACTGTAAAAATACTTGTCACACCCCTTTTCCGCACTCCAAAAATGGAATATTTTTAAAGTTCGAAAGGGTTTTATTATTTTAGTGACAAGAAATGAAAATTTATTTCAAAAAAAGGATTATTTGCATTTTTATTCAGAGTCGCCACTTGGCATAATCCGGTGTGCCAAGTCACCTTTGGAAAATCCCTTTTTCGAAACCAAGTGACTCTTAAACCGGTTTACGCACAGAGATTCCGGCTAAGAAATTCTGTTGACCGAGGGGAAGGTGTTAGGCACCCCTCGATCCCATGGTTCGACCACGGTCGCTTGGTGGAGTGTATCGACTATTTTGGCATTATGAAGTGTATAAACCACAGAAAAAGCACGCAAAAAAAAACAATCAAACAAAATAAAACAAACCGAAATGTAAGTCCAGTCCAATTATTACAACCCGAAATAGAAAGGGACTGAAAATAAACCTACGCTAATCCTAAACTAATGCTTTAACCAATGCCTCGGGCCTTCATCACGGACGTCCTCTGGGTACAAGGTACTTCGGGGCATTCCCCGGATAAATCAATACAAATTCTTCGGGGCATTTCCCGGCCAAATGAGTAAAATTTAAACTTTTCGTGCAATAAAGTAGAAAGTATCATTCAAGCACATATTCAAAACACTCCAACAAATTGTTATTCCTAAATTTACCTACCCGGCCTACGTTTGCCTATGCGTTCTCGACTAAGGACATAATTCCATCATTGATTCATACCAACAATAAATCAAATTAAACCGAATCTATCTTTTTGTCAATGTTTCAATTCCATTCTCCGACTTTCTTTCTATCCATCCATTAGAACATGATCAAGTTTATGCCTTAATCTACCAAAACCAAACAACCAAGCATCACAATCATAACATCAACATAAACAAAAATTCAACAAAAACCATAATCACCACTCGCAATCGCAACTAATCAAAACAACCAACCACATATATATATATAAGAGACGAGTTAAGAAATGAACCTCGATGAAATGTTTTGTCGATAATAAGGAAATACGAAGACCAAAACTCGACCGGAGAACCTCACGACGAACAAACCATACTCGGTATTAGAATGATAACCGGACAGCTCCAAAACCCGTGAATAACACCTTACTATACGAAACCCACTACCAACGTCGAAACATGAAATAGACGAAACCAAAATCAACCAAAGATAACAAGAAACCAAAAAACCAAACAGATTGAGCTGGTCAGATCTGGTGACGGAGAAACGGGCGGAGATCTGGTCGACGTTACGGGTCGGCGAACGATGACGGTGAACGGCGAGCTGGTCGACTGACCGACGCATTGCGGCGGAGATCTGGCCGATTCTCGGTCGACGAACGGCGTGAAGGCCGGCGACGGGCCGACTGCCGTCGTTGACCGAAGAGAGAGAGGAGGAAAGGCGGCCGGAGCTGGCCAACGCATGGTGGCGATTGGTCGGAGACGGCGGCGCTGGTGTTGTCGCTGATTATCGCTGGCGTCGGTGTTAGTGGTTATCGCCGGCGTCGGTGTTAGTGGGCCGGCTAAAAACGGCGCTACTCCGACGTCGGTGACTTCTTGGAGGAGAGAGAGAGTGAGTTTAGAGGGAGAGTGAGTTTTTGAGAGAGAGAGAGAGCAAAATGCTGATGGTTTTTCTCTTTTTTTTTTTTTTTTGTTCATTGTCCCCTTTTTTGTGTATGGGTAGGTATATATATTTTTTTAGGTTTTCTTTCTTGACAAGAAAAAGAGAGTGGGGGTGGGGTAACGTGGGGTAGGGGGTAGGGTGTGAGGTGTTTCTTTTTGGTTGGATGGGATAAGGATTAGGTGTTGTTTTTTTATTGGGTGGGTTGTTAGAATATTAGGAAAAAATAAAATTAGTTAGGGGTTGTTATTTTTTGTCATTTTATGGAGGAATTATCACACGGGTGAGGGTACACGGTAGGATAGGGTAAACAATAGGTAAAAACAATATCAGGGAGGGACGAAATTAGGTGTCTACATCATGCCCCCTTTGAATGTAAACACAAAGTGTTTTCAGGCAAAGAAGTAGACAGTGAGGCCAAATTTTGACCCGACCATTATTCAAAGAAAGAAACAGAAGGAAGAAGGACAACTGAGTCTTGACTTAAGACATCCTTCCTACCCAAATTACGAGAGAATCATGTCACAGGTATTTCAAAGGATTGGAAGAGGTGGACTATACCGAGTTGGAGAGTCGAGTGAGATTCCGTCGAGGTTCCGGTCTGCGGCTCTGTTCTTATATCAAAATAAAAATTAAAAGTTAAAACATAAATGAAATTACAAAAATCCTATCTATACAGCTTCTGTTGGCTCTTGACTCGACTTTCATCACCCTATTCTTCAGGCGGGCTCCTGACTTGCAATTCCTTTCAACTTGTTGTTTGGCTTACAATTGCTTCGCTTTATTGCTTGACATTTCGATTCTTCACCCTATTCTCCAGGCGGTCTCCTGACTTGCTATTTCAACACCCTGTTCTTCAGGCGGGCTCCTGACTTGCTAGTTCATCACCCTGTTCTTCAGGCGGGCTCCTGAAATCCAAAATTAAAACTAGAACGAAAATTATCCTAAACAAAGATTATAGTAAAGTAGTATTTCATTTTTGAAAGCGTTGTCCCATTTTCCAGGAGGGTCCTGAAGAGAAAGTAAAATCCTATTTTTCAGGAGGGTCCTGAGCATAAAGTAAAATCCCATTTTTCAGGAGGGTCCTGAATATAAAGTAAAATACCATTTTTCAGGAGGGTCCTGAACATAAAGTAAAATCCCATTTTTTTAGGAGGGTCCTGAACAAAAGTAAAATCCCATTTTTCAAGAGGGTCCTGAACATAAAGTAAAATCTCATTTTTCAGGAGGGTCCTGAACAAAAGTAAAATCACATTTTTCAGGAGGTTCCTGAACATAAAGTAAAATCCCATTTTGCAGGAGGGTCCTGAACAGAAAGTAAAATCCCATTTTTCAGGAGGGTCCTGAACAGAAAGTAAAATCCCATTTTTCAGAAGGGTCCTGAACATAAAGTAAATTCCCATTTTCCAGGAGGTTCCTGAACATAAAGTAAAATCCCATTTTTCAGGAGGGTCCTGAACATAAAGTAAAATCCCATTTTTCAGGAGGGTCCTGAACATAAAGTAAAATCCCATTTTTCAGGAGGGTCCTGAACAGAAAGTAAAATCCCATTTTTCAGGAGGGTCCTGAACATAAAATAAAATCCCATTTTTCAGGAGGGTCCCGAACATAAAGTAAATTCCCATTTTCCAGGAGGGTCCTGAACATAAAGTAAAATACCATTTTTCAGGAGGGTCCTGAACAAAAGTAAAATCCCATTTTTCAGGAGGGTCCTGAACATAAAGTAAAATCCCATTTTGTAGGAGGGTCCTAAACAGAAAGTAAAATCCCATTTTTCAGAAGGGTCCTGAACATAAAGTAAATTCCCATTTTTTAGGAGGGTCCTGAACATAAAGTAAAATCCCATTTTTCAGGAGGGTCCTGAACAGAAGTAAATTTCCATTTTCCAGGAGGGTCCTGAACATAAAGTAAAATCCCATTTTTCAGGAGGGTCCTGAACATAAAGTAAATTCCCATTTTCCAGGAGGGTCCTGAACATAAAGTAAATTCTCATTTTCCAGGAGGGTCCTGAACATAAAGTAAAATCCCGTTTTTCAGGAGGGTCCTGAACAGAGAGTAAAATCCCATTTTTCAGGAGGGTCCTGAACTTAAAGTAAAATCCCATTTTTCAGGAGGGTCCTAAACAAAAGGTAAAATCCCATTTTTCAGGAGGGTCCTGAACATAAAGTAAAATCCCATTTTTCAGGAGGGTCCTGAATTGAAAGTAAATTCCCATTTTCCAAGAGGGTCCTGAATTGAAAGTAAATTCCCATTTTTCAGGAGGGTCCTGAACATAAAGTAAAATCACTGAACAGAAAGTAAAATCCCATTTTTTAGGAGGGTCCTAAACAGAAAGTAAAATCCCATTTTTCAGGAGGGTCCCTAACATAAAGTAAAATCCCATTTTTCAGGAGGGTCCTGAGCTGAAAGTAAATTCCCATTTTTCAGGAGGGTCCTGAACATAAAGTAAAATCCTATTTTTCAGGAGGGTCCTGAGCATAAAGTAAAATCTTTGAACAGAAAGTAAAATCCTATTTTTCAGGAGGGTCCTGAACAAAAAGTAAAATCTCATTTTTCAGGAGGGTCCTGAGCAGAAAGTAAAATCCCATTTTTCAGGAGGGTCCTGAACATAAAGTAAAATCCCATTTTTCAGGAGGGTCCTGAACAGAAGGTAAAATCCCATGGGTGTGTATTTCCAATGGTAGCTGAATCAAGTGAAACGAATTTGCCCCTATTTCAACAAAGAAAATTTGTCAGTTAAAAACTTAGTGGTGGTTTGCAGATCTTGGCTTCTCAGGTATCTGCCCAACACTCGTTCCTTTCATCTTTGTTCCAAATTGCTAACACTTGTCGTGTCTTGCCGCATCATTGACCCGGATCCAGATTGAGGGAAAATGAGTTCTGACTCAAACAATGGGTTTCCATTTTACCATGCCTCTGAGGTGCACTCTTTTCCCAAATCTGAATGCTTCCACGAATCCAATAGCCTGTCGGTTGATAGACTTCCTTTGCTTCGTGTTGAATTACGATCATTTTTCTTCATGTGCTGTTCCTTGGCTTTTCCTTATATAATTGGAAAGACTGGTAGTAAATTTTGAAATCCTTTCTCGTTTGTTTTGACACAGACTTGACTTAAAATGTAAAGAAATGATGGTGACTTTTGTTTTGATAAATGACATAAAAGACAAAAAGCATGAATATGTAAATGAAAGAAAGAGGGCAATGTCCCATATTCAAAAAGAAAACTTATCTGAATACGACAACCAACTCCAATGAGTATGACATGCATTTAGGATTGAGCTGCCTGATCTTCCTATCCAAAACTCCCCATTTGTTGTCGAGTTTATGCCTTTGCCGCTGAGCCGCTTCTTCAAATCTATGGGACTCATACATCGCATTCGATTGACGACATCTTAAAAGACTTTTGCCAACAAATCTCTTTCTTTTCACTTTTCACTTTTCTCTTAAACTCGCCATCGCCTTACGGTGGCCGTGAGGGTTTTCACCAATAAGACTCTCTCATTTTTATTTCTCTCTTCTCACCATCGCCTTATGGTGCCTGCAAAGGTTTTCACCAATAAAACTCTCTCATTTTTATTTCTCTCCACTCACCATCGCCTTATGGTGCTTGCAAGGGTTTTCACCAATAAGACTCTCTCATTTTCATTTCTCTCTTCGCACCATCGCCTTATGGTGCCTGCAAAGGTTTTCACCAATAAGACTCTCTCATTTTTATTTCTCTCCACTCACCATCGCCTTATGGTGCCTGCAAGGGTTTTCACCAATAAGACTCTCTCATTTTTGTATTTCTCTCCTGATTTCTTATGCCGAGGGAGACAAATGGTACCTCACAATGTATCATCAATATCCATTGCATGCTTAGCCTTAACATTATCAAAAATTGATCTGAAGGACTTTCTTTGGTTGTAACTTGGCTTTTGGTTAAGGTTAGAAAAAATGGTAAGGGGCTCAAACGATACTTGAAGTGGGGGTGGGACTTACAACTTTTGGAATCGACTCAAACAACATGTTAACTCATGCCCCAATTTTTGTTGACTGGGTGAATCTTAAATCTTTATTTGGTTGGACCGAGCCCGAAATAGGGCAGCCTACGTATCTCACTCCCGAGAGAGGAGAATCAGGTCGCACGTAGTTCCATCAGCTTGTTCTTTGTTTTGATTTGATTTTTTTTTCTTTTATTTTCGAACTCTTTCTTTTATTCTTATTTTCTTGACATTTATCTTTGACTCTATTTTGATTCCAAAAGAGGGATATGAAAGAAAAATAAACGAGGCTCAAATGGGTAACCAAAGGATGACACAATGTTTGGATAGAAGAATAAAATGCCTTCATCATATAAATCTTCGAAAATGCAAGTACTAAACATGCAATAAAATCAAACAAAGGACCAAATATCATACATAGTATCTTTTGACCGCATCAGCATTGATAGCCATTTCTGCCATTTTGCCTTCAATATCTGTCAAATATAAGGCTCCATTGGGTAACACTTTCTTCACAACAAAGGGACCTTTCCAGTTAGGGGAGAACTTGTCTTTCGCTTCAACCTGGTGAGGAAGGATACGTCTTAATACCAACTAACCAACTTTAAAATTCCTGGGACGGACCTTTTTGTTATACGCACGAGCCATCCTCCTCTGATACAACTGGCCATGACACACGAACGTTAGCCTTTTTTCCTCGATCAAACTCAAATGTTCCAGTCGGGTTTTTACCCATTCGTCATCATCAATCTCTGCTTCTACAATGACTCGAAGAGAGGGAATTTTAACTTCTGCAGGGACGACTGCTTCTGTCCCATACACTAATAAATATGGAGTTGCCCCTGTTGAAGTACGAACAGTGGTGCGATAACCTAGCAATGCAAACGGCAACTTTTCATGCCACTGTCTAGAACCTTGTACCATTTTTCGCAGTATCTTTTTTATATTTTTATTGGTGGCTTCTACAACACCATTGGCCTTTGGGCGATATGGAGTAGAATTTCGATGTGCGATCTTAAACTGTTGACACACTTTTTGCATCAAATGACTATTGAGATTGACAACATTATCTGTAATGATCATCTTAGAAATTCCAAATCTACAAATGATATTGGCATGAACAAAATCTACCACAACCTTTTTTGTCACTGACTTGAAAGTTACTGCTTCCACCCACTTTGTGAAGTAGTCAATGGCTACCAAAATGAATCTATGTCCATTTGATGCCTTCGGCTCAATCGGTCCAATCACATCCATTCCCCAAGCCACGAACGGCCATGGAGCGGCCATTGCATGCAACTCAACATGAGAAGAACGTATCAGATCGTCGTGCACCTGACATTGATGACACTTTCGAACAAATTGAATAGAATCCCTCTCCATAGTAAGCCAGTAATAACCTGCTCGAAGAATCTTCTTTGACAAGACATGACCGTTCATATGCGACCCTCATTCTCCAGAGTGTATTTCAACCATGATTGCCGAGGCTTCTTTTGCATCTACACACCTTAAAAGTCCCATATCTGGGGTCCTCTTATACAAGATTCCCCCACTTAAGAAAAATTCACTAGCCAAACGCCTAATAGTCATCTTTTGATCGTTGGTGGCATATGCTGGGTATTCTCTCGACTGAATGTACCGCTTGATATCCAAAAACCATGGTTCTCCATCGAGCTCTTCTTCAACCGCATTACAGTAAGCATGCTGATCACGACTCTGTATATGCACTGGATCGATATAGGCTTTATCAGGATGTTGGAGCATTGAAGACAGAGTGGCTAAAGCATCATCAATTTCATTATGAATCCTTAGAATATGCCTAAATTTTACTAACACAAATCGTCGACATAGCTCCTGCAAGCATTGTCGATACGGGATGAGTTTCAAATATCGCGTCTCCCAATCGCCTTGAATTTGATGGACGAGCAAATCCGAATCTTCCAACACCAATAATTCTTGGACTCCCATATCAACAGCTAACCTCAAACCAAGGATGCAGGCTTCATACTCTGCCATATTGTTAGTACAGTAGAATCGAAGTTGTGCTGTTACCGAGAAATATTGTCCCGATTTAGAGATAAGAATCGCACCTATTCCGACTCCTTTCATATTGACAGCTCCATCGAAGAATAACCTCCAACCTGGATCAGCATCTATAACGACTTCATCGACACACGACACTTCTTCGTCAGGAAAATATGTCTTTAATGGCTCGCACTCTTTATCGATGGGATTCTCAGCAAGATGATCTGCCACGGCTTGGGATTTCATGGCGGTTCGAGTCACATATACGATGTCGAACTCGGTAAGAAATATTTGCCACTTTGCCAATCGACCTGTCGGCATAGGCTTCTGAAAGATATACTTCAAAGGATCCATGCGGGAGATGAGATAAGTAGTATAGGATGAGAGATAGTGCTTCAACTTCTATTCTATCCAAGTTAGGGCACAACACGTCCTTTCAAGAAGAGTATACCTGGCCTCATATGCGGTGAACTTCTTGCTAAGATAATAAATAGCCTGCTCCTTTTTGCCTGTGACATCATGTTGACCCAGGACACAACCGAAAGAATTGTCCATGACTGATAAATATAAGATCAAAGGCCTACCAGGCTCCGGGGGGTACCAGCAATGGCGGATTTGACAAATATCTTTTGATTCGATCGAACGTTTCCTGACATTCTTCAGTCCATTTTACCGCAACACTCTTTTTCAACAACTTGAATATGGGCTCACAAGTGGTTGTGAGTTGAGCAATAAATCTGATAATGTAGTTCAGTCTACCAAGCAAACTCATCACCTCCGTTCTATTCTTGGGCGAGAGCAAATCCTGAATGGGTTTGATTTTTGAAGGATCCAATTCAATTCCCTGACGGCTGACTACAAACCCCAACAACTTTCCAGATAGAACTCCAAATACACATTTGGCCGGGTTGAGTTTGAGATTATACCTGCGAAGCCTCTCAAAGAACTTTCTTAAATCTTTAACATGGCCGGCCTGACTTTTTGACTTAATAATCACATTATCCACGTAGACCTCAATCTCCTTATGAATCATGTCATGAAACATAGTGGTCATGGCTCTCATGTATGTTGCTCCAGTATTCTTCAAACCGAACGGCATCACTCGATAACAATAAGTTCCCCATGGTGTGATAAAAGACGTCTTCTCCGCGTCTTCTTCATCCATAATGATCTGGTGATATCCGGCATAGCAATCCACAAAAGAGGCAACCTCGTGTTTAGCACAGTTGTCTAAATAAATGTGGATATTGGGCAGTGAAAAATCATCTTTCAGACTTGCTCTGTTCAAATCGCGGTAATCAACACACACTCGAATTTTGCCATCTTTCTTTGGTATGGGAACAACATTGGATAACCACATGGGATAACGAGACACTCGAATTACTTTGGCTTCAAGTTGTTTCATGATTTCCTCTTTGATTTTAATACTTACATCGGTTTTAAACTTCCTCAACTTCTGTTTGACAGGGGGGAACGCGGGATCAGTTGACAACTTGTGAGCCACTAATTTTGTGCTTAAACCGGGCATATCATCATAAGACCATGCAAAAACATCCTTATAATCAATTAATGTTTGAATCATTCCCTCTTTTAGCTGTGGCAAAGCATGTACACTGATTTTAGTTTCCCTAACATCTTCTTGATCCCCTAGATTTATTGGCTCAGTCTCATTCAAATTAGGATTCGGTTTGTCTTCAAACTGTTCCAACTCTTTGCTTATTTCTTTTAGTGCTCCTTCTTCATTATATTCCCCATCCCGCTTCATTACATCTTGATTAGTTTGGATTTTAAGATCAGGCTGAAAATTCCTCATGCATGTCATGTCATTAGAATCAGCATAAAGAGAATTGTGTAAGAAAAGAAAAATAAAATATATTAGACACAAAATAAAAAGGACATTGCATTTCATTAAATAAAAGATAGAAGGGTTTAAACACAGATGGAAACATAACATAAACAAACTAAAATCTGAATTACAACCCTGAAATAACTCGGATAAACAGAAAGAAAAACAAAATAAACTACCAAAACTCCCTCCTGACGGGGAGAGGAGTGACTTCCTAATTATTGAGCCGGAAAGCTGGACCTATGAATTGCAAGTCTGCCATACTGGTACCTTCTCCTGCTTCGACCATATCAACTTCCATACAAAGGTTCTGGAAGTCATCAACCAATTCAACCTCAAATTCCACATGCTTCGTGACACCGCTCTTAACAAATGATTCACTGAGTAGTGGCATTGGGCGAGGGACTGACCATATTTCCTTTTTCTTTCCCTTGGCTTTCTTCAGATCTTCAGCTGTAGGCTCAAATCCCAGACCAAACGTGCCCACGTTCTCACTCGGCCATATGGGATGAACTATACCGTGCAGAGACGCTCCCAAGTCCTTTCCTGGCTCAAATCCGTATTTCCAAAGTTCACTCACCATCATGATCGAAGCAGAAGACAATTGCGGTCCCGGTATAGCCTGTCATTCAAAGATACGATTCACTGGCACTGTATTAAAAATTTGATAGACGAATGTCTCCTCTACGTTATTTGCTTCAATAAGAGACAAGGGAGAATCTTCGTAGGCTGACAAATCTCCTTCACCATGAATAACTACTTCTTGCCTGTCATTCTCAAACTTAATCATCTGGTGCAGTGTAGATGCAACCGCCTTGGCCTTGTGGATCCACGGCCTTCCCAACAACAGATTGTAAGAGGATTCTACATTCAATACTTGAAACTCTATGGTGAACTCAACAGGCCCTATGGTCAACACTAGTTCTATTTCGCCAATGGAATTTGATTTTGCACCATCGAAAGCCCTGACACATACATTGTTGGGCCTGATCCTCTCAGCACCAATATTCAGCTTTTGCAAAGTAGAAATAGGGCAAATATTTGCACCTGAACCTCCATCAATCATAACATGAGTGACATAGAAATCTTCACACTTCACTGTAATGTAAAGGCCCCGGTTATGCCCTGTACCTTCAATAGGCAATTCATCGTCAGAAAAGCTGATCCGATTGACCTCAAAGATTTTTCCAACCATTTTCTCAAGATGGTTGATTGTAATCTCCCTTGGAACATATGCTTCATTTAATACCTTCAGTAAAACATCACGATGCTCCTTGAAGTGCAACAACAAAGATAAAAGAGAAATTTGAGTAGGGGTTTTCTTCAGCTGGTCTAATAATGAATACTCTGGCAATTTCATCTTTTTCAAAAATTCTTCGGATTCTTCTTCGGTGATAGGCTTTTTGATAGATGACGGTCCACTCACCGTTGGCTTGGACTTTCTTAAGCTTTCAGGCACGAAATATCTTCCTGACCTAGTCAAACCCCCTACCTCATCTACATCTTCCACTACTTCTTTCCCATGATAGGTCATCACGGTCCGCCCATAATTCCAGGGAATTCTTTTCGTATCAACTATCGGAGGTTGGGTCACCGGTTTGAGGACAATAGGCGCTACCAGTGCTCCTTTCACCGTCAAGATGGGCTGACTCAGAGCTCCCACCACCGTCAACTTAGGTTTATCCTGACTTGAATCAACATACCTTCTGGAGCCTTGTACTGTGATCATGGGCTTCTTTATGCTTTCTTGGGCTTTATCTTCTCTTATTCCTTCCTGGCTCAATGACATTGCTTTCAAAGACTCCGCTACATTCACCGATTTCTCCTCAATGGTCTATATCTTGACAATAGGCTTATAACCCCTCGAAGACTCTTTCCCATCATATATCAATTCTAACATATTGGCTTCAGCATGGGTTGGTAGCGGATTCTGGTTAATGTTTGGACCCTCCGGGGCCTGGACCAGCATCTGATTTGTGTCAATTAAATCTTGGACAGCTCTCTTTAAATTCCAGTATTTCTCGATATCATGGCCTGGCATATTAGAACAGTACGCACACCTTAAAGAATAATCGAGATTCCTTGGTGGTGGATTTGAAAGCCTTCCTTGAATTGGGCTTAAAACCTTCAACTTTCTCAACCTATCAAACAAGCTAGCATATGACTCCCCAAGAGGTGTGAATTGATTTTTGATCGCCTTCTCCTTTTTATACTCGGGCCTAGGTTGAAAACTGGGTCTGGAAGGGTTTTGGTAATTTGGTGGAGCGAATGGGCGATTTTGTGGAGTTTGCGCGCGCCACTGCGGGTAAGAAGGGGTTTGGGCATATGGTTGCGTGCTATATACTGGGTATGGGGGTGGTGGAATGGAATATAAAGGGTTTTGTGGAGGGTAGTAATGGTGGAGAGGAATATATGGAACTTGGGCATGGACTTGGGCTTGGGATTGGGGATAGGGGCGAGGTGGTCTTTTGGGATAGGAATGGGTTCCAGCTACAACAGTCGCCACGTCCTCTTTCTTCTTTTTACCGCCAAATGTGCCAGATCCACCTTGAATCACTTGTGTGGTGGCTTTTAACGCGGCAAAACTCACTATTCGTCCGGTCTTGATTCCGTCCTCTATCATCTCCCTCATTTTGAGGACTTCAATAAAAGACTTTCCCATTGCCGGGAGTAAATGTTGAAAATAAGTCTCATCCTGTGCCTGAATGAAAACCTCTACCAACGTACTTTCTTTCATCGGAGGCTTTACCCTGGAGGCCTGTTCACGCCACCTTATCGCGTATTCCCTAAAACCTTCAGTGCTTTTCTTCTTCATATTGACCAAAGATTTTTCGTCCGGAATCAGGTCGATGTTATACTGAAAATGTTGTACAAACTCAGAAGCCAAGTCGTCCCAGCTGTTCCACCTGTCGATATCTTGATCGATAAACCATTCTGAAGTCAGATCAGAAAGACTCTCGCCAAAGAAAGCCATGAGCAGCTCCTCCCTTCCTCCTGCAGCCCTCAACTGGTTGTAATAGCGTCTCAAGTGGTCCACGAGATCACCATGTCCTGCATACTTCTCGAACTTAGGCATTTTAAAACCGAGGGGAAGGTTGATGTCTGGGAACATGCACAGGTCTTTATAAGAAACACTCTTATAACCTCCGATTCCCTATAAATTTCTCATGGCCTGTTCTAAGCTTTTCAACTTCCTCGCTATGACTTCTTGTTCCTCTGTTGCGACAGGTTTCTCTGAATCAAATAAAAATGCAGGTGGTCGAGTGTACCCATACGGTTCATTCATTCTCAAAGTCGGCTCCGGGGCATAATACTGACTATCTGCAACCTTCAATACTGGCTCATTGGCAGACCGAGGAAGCCTCATTGTGGGACGCACAACATATATGGGAGTTTCATGTGGTGGCGGGGCCACGAATACCGGTGTGATCGATGGCGCTGGCTGAGCAGCTGGTCTTGATTGGGGAGCTGCCAAGGGCACACCAGAACTGCCAGGATAATAATGTCGTGGAGTGAATCCTGGAGCATGCTCAGGTGACTCAGTAGGAGCAGAGAATTGCGCCTGAGAGAGCGGTGGGCAATTAGAGATATTCCCAAGACCTTCAGGGAGCGGAGGAGGAGGCATTCCGCTGGCCCATGCCCGGTGCAAATCTATCAATTGTTGCCTGAGCCTTACTAACTCATCATTGTGTTCTGAACTTTCTTCCCTGTGATCCTGATCCGGGTCAATGAGCGAATTTTCAATCTCCCTGCTAGCCATGACAAGCTTTGCTTTGGATCTAGTGAAGTATGGGTGACTAGCCAGAGTGCTGCAAACCTACCACTGTTATCTGAAAGAACATGCTCATTAAAGATGACATCCGTTAGGATTAAGACACACAACAAGCATGAGAGTCACATTGGTAAAATTGTCCTAAATTCATGCTCATTTCTACCAGCTTTTGAGGGTAGCGAGGTCATTTCAACATCATTCCGATTTTTATCTACACTCCCTTTTTTTTATTATTTTATTATTTTATTTTTTTTGTATCCACCTCTGTTCTTTCCACTCCTCTCGTTATCTACCTTTATTTTATTATTCTTTATGGCTTTTTTTTTCTTTAAAAGAGGAAAAATAATGAAAAACAACGAAACAAAATGATTAGATCGAACCCAAAAGTAGGTTGCCTACGTATCATGTTGTACATGAATCAGATCTTGCGTAGTTCGGGCAGTTTTGCCAAAATGGCCAATTAAAATCTTTTTTTTTTCTTTTTCTTGAAACTTTAAAAAGAAAAGAAAATAACAAATTATCAAAAGAATTGACGAAAATCTTTTTGCATTTTTTTTTTAGGTTTAAACTCCCTATACAAAAATGGAATCTATGATTACCAAAGAAGAATCTTTTTGGGTTTTCGATTTAGAATTTCATAGGAAAATGAGACTTGAAACTATTAAAGAAAAATCTTTTTTGCAGTTTTCTTTTAGAGATGTATATGAAACACCTACTCTAAGTGAAGAGTGAAGAAAATCTTTTGAATTTTTCAGATTCCTGTACAACATGAAATCTATGGTTACCAAAGAAAATATTTTTGGATTTTTGATTTTAAATTTCATACGAAAATGAAACTTGAACCCATTAAAGGAAAATATATTTTTTTGCTTTCTTTTAAAGATATACATGAGACACCTACTCTAAATGAAGAGTGAAGAAAATCTTTTTTGAATTTTTGAAATAAGATTAACCAAAAATGAAACCTACGACTATTGAGGAAAATCATTTTTTTTTCTTTTTGTATTTTTCTTTTCAAGATATGTATGAAACACCTACTCTAAATAAAGAGTGAAGAAAATCTTTTTGAATTTTTTAAATAAGATCCCCGAACCAACAATAGGCTGCCTACGTATCTCACATCCCGAAAGAGGAGAATCAGGGGTGCGTAGTTCGTCCGGTCTGGACACTTGACGATTAACTAATAAATTGACCCTAACTTAAGAGACAACCAAAAACAAACGAGTGAAAACTTTTTGGATTTTCAACTAAGACTGACACCATCAATTATAAAAAAAATCTTTTTGGTATTTTGTTTTTGACAAATAAGTAGAAAAGGCAAACAAAACCCTCTTTTTTTCATTTTTTTTTGAACTTACGGTACTTTGAGAAGATAAATGCAAAACGTAAAAAAAATCTTTTTGAGTTTTGGATCGTGAAGAACAAAAGCCATAAAGAACTCTAAAATAAACTACGACACTCCTTTTGATTCATTCTTTTCGACTCACCTTTTTTCTTTCTTTTTTTCACACTTTACTTCTAACACATGTTTTCCTCAAATCGGTCTGTCAAATGACCATATTACTCTCAAAGATGCAATATTTAGCACGTAGGGATGCTTTAAAGGTGAGTCTCCTACAAAGGACCGTGTGGGCCCCGCTAGGTCTCAATATGATGCACATAAGAATGACCTAAAGGCTGACCTACGTTTGTGGTTTACTAACAAGGTCGTTCGGGGGAGCATATGGTCGATAGTGGCTGCTTTGATTTCCACCTACTCCATACATCCAACGGCTCCCCCCTAAAATAAGGGTGACTTGACTAGAGTTCGTGCGCACGACGTGCGCTCCGAGACTTGTTACAGAAAGAAGGCCGGGTTATGCACATGATGTCAGATATAAAAGCGGTAACACATAGGATAAATACTGTAAACAAAGAGCACGAAAACGCACAAAAGTGAAAACAATAACACCAACAATAATTACAAGCAATGCTTATACACTTGTAATGCCAAACAAAGCCGATACGACTCAAAAATAAGCTCGAATTCTGAAATGGTCCCTAGCAGAGTCGCCAGAGCTGTCACACCCTTTTTTCGCACTCCAAAAATGGAATATTTTTAAAGTTCGAAAGGTTTTTATTATTTTAGTGACAAGAAATGAAAATTTATTTTAAAAAAAGGATTATTTGCATTTTTATTCAGAGTCTCCACTTGGCATAATCCGGTGTGCCAAGTCACCTTTGGAAAATCCCTTTTTCGAAACCAATTGACTCTTAAACCGGTTTGCGCACAGAGATTCCGGCTAAGGAATTCTGTTGACCGAGGGGAAGGTGTTAGGCACCCCTCGATCCCGTGGTTCGACCACGATCGCTTGGTGGAGTGTATCGACTATTTTGGCATTATGAAGTGTATAAACCATAGAAAAAGCACGCAAAAAAAAAACAATCAAACAAAACAAAACAAACCGAAATGTAAGTCCAGTCCAATTATTACAACCCGAAATAGAAAGGGACTGAAAATAAACCTAAGCTAATCCTAAACTAATGCTTTACCCGATGCCTCGGGCCTTCATCACGGACGTCCTCCGGGTACAAGATACTTCAGGGCATTCCCCGGATAAATCAATACAAATCCTTCGGGGCATTCCCCGGCCAAATGAGTAAAATTTAAACTTTTCGTGCAATAAAGTAGAAAGTATCATTCAAGCACATATTCAAAACACTCCAACAAATTGTTATTCCTAAATTTGCCTACCCGGCCTACGTTTGCCTATGCGTTCTCGACTAAGGACATAATTCCATCATTGATTCATACCAACAATAAATCAAATTAAACCGAATCTATCTTTTTGTCAATTTTTCAATTCCATTCCCCGACTTTCTTTCTATCCATCCATTAGAACATGATCAAGTTTATGCCTTAATCTACCAAAACCAAACAACCAAGCATCACAATCATAACATCAACATAAACAAAAATTCAACAAAAACCATAATCACCACTCGCAATCGCAACTAATCAAAACAACCAACCACACATATATATATATAAGAGACGAGTTAAGAAATGGACCTCGATGGAACGTTTTGTCGATAATAAGGAAATCCGAAGACCAAAACTCGACCGGAGAACCTCACGACGAACAAACCATACTCGGTATTAAAATGATAACCGAACAGCTCCAAAACCCGTGAATAACACCTTACTATACGAAACCCACTACCAACGTCGAAACATGAAATAGACGAAACCAAAATCAACCAAAGATAACAAGAAACCAAAAAACCAAATAGATCGAGCTGGTCGGATCTGGTGACGGAGAAACGGGCGGAGATCTGGTCGACGTTACCGAGTCGGCGAACGATGACGGTGAACGGCGAGCTGGTCGGCTGACCGACGCGTTGCGGCGGAGATCTGGCTGATTCTCGGCCGACGAACGACGTGAAGGCCGGCGACGGACCGACTGCCGTCGTTGACCGGAGAGAGAGAGGAGGAAAGGCGGCCGGAGCTGGCCGACGCGTGGTGGCGATTGGTCGGAGACGGCGGCGCTGGTGTTGTCGTTGATTATCGTCGGCGTCGGTGTTAGTGGTTATCGTCGGTGTTAGTGGTTATCGCCGGCGTCGGTGTTAGTGGGCCGGCTGAAAACGGCGCTACTCCGGCGTCGGTGACTTCTTGGAGGAGAGAGAGAGAGAGTGAGTTTAGAGGGAGAGTGAGTTTTTGAGAGAGAGAGAGAGCAAAATGCTGATGGTTTTTTTTTTTTTTTTTTGTTCACTGTCCCCTTTTTTTGTGTATGGGTAGGTATATATATTTTTTGAGGCTTTCTTTCTTGACAAGAAAAAAAGAGTGGGGGGTGGGGTAACTTGGGGTAGGGGGTAGGGTGTGAGGTGTTTCTTTTTGGTTGGATGGGATAAGGATTAAGTGTTGTTTTTTTATTGGGTGGGTTGTTAGAATATTTGGATAAAACAAAATTAGTTAGGGGTTGTTATTTTTTGTCATTTTGTGGAGGGATTATCACACGGGTGAGAGTACACGGTAGGATAGGGTAAACAATAGGTAAAAACAATATCAGGGAGGAACGAAATTAGGTGTCTACAATACTTGTGAAAAAAATTTAAGTGGACCTCATATAAGACGTCAAGTTAGTTTAAAACATCAAGAGTTAATTTATTATTTTATATCTATTTTACCCTTTTTATTAAATATTATTATTTTTTGATACTTAAATGACTTATAATAATTAATTAGGGATGATATTTAGTATAACTATGGTTGAAACAGCTGAAACAGACATGACATAGATGTCTATTTTACTTTTTTTAATTAAATAATATTAATTTTTTAACACACAAATGACTTATAATAATTAATTAGGGGGTTCTTTAGTAAAATCACGTTGAAGCAGCTAAAGTAGATATGTCATAAATATTTATTTTACCTTTTTTAATTAAATATTATCAAATTTTTAATACATAAATGACTTGTAATAATTAATTAGAGATAATATAATAAAATCATAAATTGGATATTATTAATTTTTAATATATAAATAAATTACGGTTGAAGCAACTGAAACAGATATATCATAAATGTCAATTTTATTTTTTAATTAAATATTATTAATTTTTTAATATATAAATAACTTATAATAATTAATTGGGGTGATATAGTAAAATCACGAATCAAGCAACCTACTGAAGCAGGCATGTGGAAACCACGCCGACTCTGATTCTTCTATAGTATAGAAAAGAAAAAAGTATATTTTTAAAAACACTCTTTAAAATATGTTCTTTTTTTAAAAAAAAATAATTAGAAATTTAGTCAAACTGACTATAAATCAATTAAACCTATATTAAAATTTCTTTTGAAATACTCACATGCTAGAATGTCGGTTCTTCTTTCCCGTGCAATCTTCCAGAAGATCAAGTGACCTGATTTACTTGATATTAACAAATTTTTCAACAAATTTGTGATTAGTTAACTTTTATTAGTCGTGTATTAATCATTTGACTCATTGAACTTTAGAATAAAAAATGAAAATCACATGAATTATTTGTCCTGTTGCTTTGCTTTACCTTGACAAATATTAAAAGTATAGTGTCGTCGCAAAAATAAATTAAATGGAAACCAAATGCCCCACCAAAACAAATTTTGTAACTTAAACAACAAAAAAATTAATGTAATTTCACAAGAAAGGGTTATGAGAGGGAAAATTTATGCAGCCTTGCTCCTATTTTTATAGGGTAGAGAGGTTATTTTTGATTGATCATTAGTAATTGTCCTCCTTTATTTGAATCTAAGACCGATAATATGAACAAGCTCACACAAATGGAGTTTAATTTGCCACTTAAAAAAATTCACTAATTTAATAAAGTTGTTATGGTAAAAGGACTCAAGTTGATGATGATTTCTTTCTATTATATCTTCTTTTTATTGCTACTGCTTAATGTGGTTGAGAAATGTTCTGACCACATCTATAATGTTCAAACTTCAAAGCCCCCGCCACAAGTTATACCATCAACATTCTGATGACTTCTAAAACAAATTGGACTTTGATTAATTATATATTTTTATTTATATATTCATTTGTGAGTGAAATTAAATGCGTCCAATACTTCCTGGACTTCTGATACGATGGTAAGACCCAATTATGTTTGTGAATTAGACATATGTACGGGTCTGTTTAGAAAGTCATCTTAGTAATTGAACTTTGACATGACTGAGTGTAATTACACTATTTAGCATGTTCGATTGGTCAGATAATTACTTAGTTAGCATATAATTGGGTATAATTGACAGCGGATAGTAACACTCCAATTCTTAGGGAGAAGTTGTGAATTCGTGACAATTATATGATGTAATTACGGGATTGCTACTTTTTATTTTTTTCCTTTTATATTTATTTAATTCTTCTTGTTTTAATTTATTTTTTAATTCTATTATTTTAAATTTTTTATTTTTATTTATTCTAATATTTTTTAGAAATATATTTTTATTTTTATTTCATTTCCTAACTTTTACCTCTTGCAATTTCATGTAATAGTTTGCATTATTTATTTTTTGTTTATTTTTTATTTAGCATAATTGTGGTAGTATTCTAATTTTTAAATTAAAGTGGAGTTTATTATCGAATAAGGTTATAGACTTATATTTTTCTTTTCTTAGAATAATATTTATGCAAGTCATGTTGAAATTTGACATTAGAATATTATATTAATCTTTTTGGTTTTGAATTTTGAACTTATGCTATATTGTCGGTCCCAATTTATTTGTTTTAGTCTTATTAACTTGATATTTCACATTATTTTAGTAATTATAATTGATAGATTAGCATTTCGTCAAATATTTTAATAATTTTATAATATTATATATATAATATTAATCTTTTTATCAAACATGCATTTCATGATGTTCTTAAAAATTATGTGCTTTTAATTTTTATGATTAATATAACTAAAATATACTAATTTGAAATATATATATATATATATATATATATATATATATATATATAAATTATATTCTATAATATTAATTAAGACAATATATATCTTAAATACCTAATATAATATCCTTTTTAAAGTCCCTTATTTATCAAATATTAGTGCTTTACCTTTGAGGGAAAAGATGAAAAATCACATGGCTTATTCTAATGCGTTACCTTAAAAACTAAAAGATAATTACATTACTAAAACACCTAGACCAACTAGTTTACAAAAAGGTATTATCTATCTTTATATCAAATATAATTATTTATACAGAATATTTGGGATCTTTTTTCTTTTGAACTTCAAACGTGAAAATCGTTGAAATATTGGTTAACTAACTGAACCAATTGTATATATTTAGTAGGATTCCCAAAAATTAAAATAAACAAAGTAGGATTGGGTTATCTTATCTACTCATAGCAGTGGATGCCCTCAAATTAAGAAATTAAGGGGAACCAAAATTGTTCCCACTATAAGCTCATAAGAAACTCAACGACATTTTTCAGTATTAGTAAAGTTGGTGATTATTCTATTAACTTTTAAAATGCCGGTGACAATGATACATAAAATTCTAGTTTAAAGGCACACAAAATTATACTAAAACGTATCACTAGTCACCTTGGCCTGGGCAACGAGTTGAACCGGTTCGGTTGGCCTAAATTAAGATTGATCGCTCAGAGCATCAAATACAAATCCACCAAAATAATTAAATATGACTCAGTTATAATATATTAAGATTTTTACACTAATTCTAAAAGTTTTATCAAACAGACTATTAAATCAGTTAAACCCGTCTTAAAATTTCTTTTGAAATACTCACATGCTAGAATTTCAGGGCACATTTTTCCCGTGTAATCTTCCAGAAGATCTAGTGACATATAATTTAGTTTATGACATTAACAAATTTATCAACATACATGTGATGATTTGTCTTTTGTCAGTCATGTATTAATCATTCGGGAGTAAATATATAATTATACCATTGATCTTGTTCGAGATTTTAAAAAAGACACCTAAACATTAACATCGTCCTATTACACCACGATTCTTCTTTATTTCGTTACAAACTCACCATTTTTCGCTGAATCTCAGTCACAACAAAGTGAGTGAAGACACGAGCCAATCAGGTGCTGTCACGTGTCAACTACGTTTAATTTCATATTTTTTTTAATAAAAATTTTCTTTTTATTTAATTTAACACCCCACCCACCCCCCATCCAACACCTCCCCCCGCATCAGTAGCTCCCCTCAACCCCCAACCCCAACCCCCATTCAGCACCCCCACCCCGTCCAACACCCCCACCCCATCAGCATCTCCCCCCTAACCCCCCAACCCCCTCCCACACTCCGTCAGCATGTATTCCTATTCTTTTTTTGTTTTTTGTTCAAATCACTTCAAAAAATAGTTTTATGATTGAATTGAGTTTTAAAGATAGTTAAATGATATGATTTAACTGAAAAATGGAGCTTTAATGATATGATTTAAAAAAAAAAAGCTTCAATGGAGGAGCTTTAATGGTGACATTGTGTTGAAGAGCTTTAATGGTGTTGAAGAAGATATTGTGTTGAAGAAGAAATGGTGGGTAGTTAAATGATATGATTTAGTTGTAAAGTGGAGCTTTAATGAATGTTTTTTTTTTAAAAAAAAAAAAAGCTTCAATGAAAGCTTTAATGGTGAATTGAGTTGAAGAAGAAAGAGTGGGTGGGTTGGGGGGGGGGGGGGGGGAGGGCGGAGAGGAGTAGGGATAATTTTATAAAATAAATAAATATTTTTTTTTTGAAAAAGAATATAAATTATATATCAATTATTTTACACGTGACATCTTTTGATTGGTCAAAAAAGTCAAATTTGAGCCCTTTCACGCGCCTGTGGTGCGTGTATACACGCAGAGGGTCAAAATTGTGTGTTTGCAACGGATTAAGTAAGAATCGTGGGGTAATAGGTCGAATTCAAAGTTTAAGTGTCTTTTTGAAAATCTCGACCAACATCAGTGGGGTAATTATGTATTTACTCATCATTCGACTCATTGAACTTTAGAATAAAAAGTGAAAATCACAAGACTTATTTGTCCTGCTGCTTTGCTTTACATTGACAAATATTAAGGTTCGTTTGGTTGAGAAATAAGTTATGCTCGGATTAGTTATGCTGAGATTAGTTGTTCTGAGATAAGTTATCTTAGTATTATTTTTTAGTGATTGTTTGGTTTGTGGTACTAAAAATGATAGACATTACATCTTTTATAAGAATAGATAGTTTGTTTACAAAAATACCCTTCGTCTTATTTAGCTTAATATTTCACGTTAAATTACTTATTTCGTCCTAAATTCTATAAAATGTTGATAATCCCATTTTTTTAAAAAAGAGATCTAGTATCAAAAAATATGAAAAAGAATTACTCTCATCTTACATTATTTAGTATCATTAATATTTAGAAAGTTGAATTGTATTTTTTTTTTAAAATTAAATTTTCAAACATGTTTAACTATATATAAAAAATAATTTTTTATTTAATAATTAAGCATGTACTAAGTTAGAAAGGGAATGTAAAGATACTTTAATTACTTGTCCATGATAAATTTGTTAGGAAAAATAAAAAATGGAGTAAGATTAATAATTACAAAATACAAAGACAATAAACCCTTGAATCAATTTTGAATTTGATTGTATGAATAGTTAAATCCATATAATTATTCAAATTTAACTAAATGAACGAAAATTTGTAGAGTAATTAAAATTTAAATTAGGGATAAAATTATCAAAAAAATTTAATGTAAAGACTATCAAAATCCCACGTTCATAGTAGTAAAGTACTATATATATATAAATATATCCTATATAATTGTTCAAATTTATCAAAATGAGCGAAAATTTATAGAGTAATTAAAATTAAATTAGGAATAAAATTGTAAGAAAATTTAATGTAAGGACTATCAAAATCTCGCGTTATTTCTTAAATATAGTAGTAAAGTGTTTTTTTTTTTTTTATATATATATATATACTCAAAAAAATACCTGAAATTTGACCGGATTACCAGTTGAACATATTGAACTTTGCAGGGGTCCTATTACCCCCCAGACTTTTTTTTTTTCGTATTTTAATGGCGTATATCTGTCACTTGACCCATTGCGTATTAGTCACGCGCATTGAGCGCGTGAAACTATTAAAAAACGTTAAAAACTCTTATTTTTTTGCCAAACAACCCCTAAATTTTCTAATTTTTTAAAGCTTTATATTTTTTATTTATTTTTTCATTCTTCTCTCTTCTCTTCTATCTTCGTTCTTTATTTTCTCCAATAAATGGTTGCTCCATTGTTGAATTGAAATTGAACACAATTTCATCACACACATACACACCCAAATGGGTCATATTCAACACACCCAATTCAATTACATCAATTTGATTCAATTTCAACACACACACACCAAATGAGTCATCTTCAATTCCATCAAAATGACAAAATTTAACCCACCATTGTCACCACCAACCAACCACCATTGATCAACCATCAACTAAGGGAAAAATTAAAAAAGAAAATCCACCAAGAGAGGGGAAAAAATTGTTCGTCGAAATTAGAAACAAATTTGAATAATTTTTGAAGAAAGTTTTAAATTTGAAACTTTGAATAATTTCAAATTCAAATTCAATTTCATACTTGAATTCAAATTCAATTTTCAGTTTCATTGCTTTCAATGTGCCACAGGTTGTGTTCAATAGTCGAAAATTGAAATTTGAATTTGAATTTCTAATTTTTTGGACTTGAAATTTGTAATTGACTTAATGAAATCATTTGAAATTTGATTTGTAGAAGGAATTTGAGTTGTGAAATCTTTAATATGGTTATAATGGTGAAAAATGGTTGAAAAGTGATAAAATGGAGAAGACAAAGCGCGTGTCCTATACTTCCGACGTCAAAACTGGGTATAACTTTGCGGGGGGGGGGGGGGGCAATTAATTCCACTTTTAAAAGTATAGGTGTGTAATAGGACCCCCACAAAGTTCAATATGCTCAACTCACAAAAATACCTGAACTTTGACCGGATTACCAGTTGATCATATTGAACTTTGACCGAATATTCATATATATATATATATATATATATATATATATATATATATATATATATATATATATATATATAAAACGTGATAATTAAAGAATTTGGAGGATAATTTTGTTATTTTATGACTTTATCCCAAGTTAAAATATAGTGGGATTATTTATCCTCTTCTTAGGTGGGATAACTTATCCTGATACTATTTATTAATCTCGAAATAAGTTATTCCGAATTTAGCAACCAAACATAGCATCAAAATATTTATCTCGGGATTATATGTTTTAATACCTCACACCAAATGACCCCTAAAAGTATAGTGTCGTCATAGAAATAAACTAAGGAAAAACTCAAATATACTAAGCTAATTTGTGACTTAAACAATAATAAACTCAATGTAATTTCATAAGAAAGATCAAGGGAACTAGTAAGATATACGCAGTTTACCTTTGCTTTTATGGAATAGAAAGATTATTTTTGTTTGACTTTCAATAATTTTCTTCCTTTATTCAGATTTGAAATTATCGGCAACGCAAAGAGAGTCACATGACCAGAATTTTATTTGGGGCTTAAAGAAATTCTCTAATTTAATAAAGTTTGTTGTGGGTAAAAGGGCTCCAGTTTGTGATGATTTCTTTTGTACTATCTATCTTTTTATTGATTGCTATTGATAATGTGGTTGACAAATGTTCTGACCACATCTATAATGTGAAGCCCTAGCCACAAGTTACCCCATCAACGTTCTTATGACTTCTAAGACAGTGAATTTTGATTAATCTATAATCTATATCTATATCTATTTATAATTTATATTTATAATTTATAATTTATAATATATTAAAAATGTGAACATCTTTTATATAATATATTAAAAATGTAAATATTCTTAGAAAAGTGAATTGAACTTTTTATCCTTCATTAAAAATTTCTGTAATAAATAAAATTATCTTTTCACATAATTAATATTATTTAATTATATTGATAACATTGACTCCTAAAATATATAAAACTAAGAATTTCTAAAATATACGATAAACGAAAATTAATGTATCAATAAACTACTAAAATATATGGTAAGTCGTCCCCCCCCCCCCCCCCCACATCTAAATTGGTTACGTAAAGTATGAAAAGAGTACAAGTTTTTCATATTTAAAGAATTTGTATCTTAAAAGAAACAAATTTGGTCAAATATTATTTAGGAAAAATGTGTATGATTCTTTTTTAAACCAATACGAACACAACTACACAAATAAAAAGCGGCGATTGAAAATTTATCACCATCTGCAGAATACCACAAGACTATATTAATACCTATATCAATACCTACATAATGATTTGTAGCTTTGATGGAAGATAGAGTGTTCTCTAAATCTAAGAAATACAGAATACCACAAGACTATATTAGTACCTATATTAGTACTTACACAATGATTTGTAGCTTTGATGGAAGATGTGTGTTTTTAAAATTAAAAAGATTAAATCTTTTAGCTTTGTTGGTTCAGAAATTTTGGTAGCAACAATAATTTTGTAACTACTTTTTTCATGTATTTGAAGGTGCGGTATTCTTCACATATTATACTATTTTTTTTTGTTATCAGTCATATATCTACATTTAATTTATTACAAGTTATATTTTTATAATTTCTCTTTGCTACCGTTATTCAAGATTTCTTTGTTTCTTGATGATGTAAAGAAAAATTAAAGAATAAATATTTTTATTATTCTTCATCTTTCTCTATTTTTCTATCGATAATGTATGCATTTTTTTTTTCTAATTTGTATTATAGGAATATGCAGTTTCTTAGCAGTATATATTCAAGTATTTTCAGTTTTATTTTCTATAAATTTTGTACTGTAAGGCTATCACTTTATGATTTTCTCAATGATTTCTTTGTTTCTTGATGACATGAATAAAAATTAAAGAATAAATATGTGTATTATATGCCTTTTTTTTTTTTATTTGTGCTGCAAGAACAGTTTATATTCAGATATTTTTAGTTATAGTTTTGATAAATTTTATCTTGTTAGATTATTACTTTATGATTTTTTCTATGATTAATAATTAAATTTTTTAAAAATATATGATAGTAGGAAAATAATAATTGTAGCCCAACAAAAGTATAATTGTTATTTTAATAATTTATTTGTGCACGGAAAAAAAGTATTACTAATGTCTTTCATTAAAAGTATTTGTTTTAGATAAAATTGTCTTTTCACTTTTTTTTTCTAACTATTATATCAATATCTTTATAAATAACTAGGGAGACTCCTAAATATATGGTAATTGTAATACAAGTCATAAGAAAAGGACACAGTGTTATAATACTAATGTAATAAAATCGATAAGTTGGAGTGGAAAAAGTAGAATTATACATGAAATAAAATTGGTGATTTTTTTTTTGTTGAAGGTTAAATATGGATCGTACACTTTTGTACACTAACCTTTTTCAAATCCACTATGTAGGCTTGTAGTTGGTATGCTGTTATTGTGGTAGAACATTAATATAATCCTTGCCGTATGTGACTAACTATTTATTTAAGTGTAGAATTATTAAAAAAAAGACTACTTCTTGAAGTATAATAGAATGAGAAAAGATGTGGTGATGAACTATTATTTTTTTTAAGTATAATTTTATCTTAAAGTTTTACGTTATTCTATAAAAAAGTTGTATACTTAATATTATAACATACTCACAATAATTTTTTTTAATAAAAAATATTGTTAATTAATGCGAGACACGCGTGCAAAGCACATAAACTTGACTAGTTATATTAAATATATGAATAATGCTAAATGACTCGAACGAATTGGACTCTAATGACAGGAATGGGGTAAAATGACTTCAATGCCCTTTAGGCTTCAAAATCGCCCACTTTTCCCATCAAAATGCAAAGTCACCTTTGACTTTTTTTTTTTTTATTCACAAGAAACTTCTTTTATACTCTTTAGATTACACACTTTAACCAAAGAACAAAACTTTACTTTACTCTTTGAGATTACTCTTAACTAATTTATTCTACTTTCTCATTAATTATTCTAAGTTTTCTCATATAGTTGTGGCGGAATGGATCATAATGATGAGAATAGCCAATTAAGAGTAACATTAAATGACGTTTTGGGATTGAAGGATAGTGATAGTTTGCTCCACAATGATAATGAGAATGATGAGGAATTTTATGTTGGTTATGGTGATGGTCCATATCAATATTTGGACAGTGACATTGAAGACCTTCAAAACTTGATCGATGAGGAGATGAATAGGTCTCATGAATCGAATGAAGAGGAATATTTAAGTGTTTTCGACGGAGAAGAATATGATCCTCAGGATGATGGTGTTGAGGAAGATGAAGGCACAACTCATGATGATGCCTACATCGACGCTAAATATTTCGCAGGCCTAGTTGTAGGTGTGTCTTTTGATAGTGTATAATCCGCCTTCGCTTTTTACGAAGAACACAATCGATTGACTAGTTTTGACGTTGTTAAGAAAAGTGCCAAAAAATGAGTGGTCAAATAAAGTATGTTGATCTTGGGCATATTTATATGCTCAAAGTACCGATATGCATCCAGATTTGAACTTAGTTTAAGAACTTTTTTATGAATTCTTAAGTGTAATTTAACTTTTATTCCGTCTTGTTCCTAATGGATATGATTAGTACTTTTAGGTGCAAAATCATGAAGAATTGTGCATAATTGGATACAACGAGGATATGGAAGTAGTGAAAGAATGCAAGGGACTGAAATTAAGCTGAAAAAAGGAAGTTGAGCAGAAGAAGGCCTCATTTGAAGACACTCCGCGTCGCGATGAGCAACAAAATAGCAATGGTCGAATTTCAGTGAAGGTTCGCGAAACCCCCGCATCGCGGAGAAAGTTAGTTTATCAGATTTTGTGACCTGAAGGTTTAGCGCGTCGTGGAGGATGATCATTTCACAATTTTCCCAATCTAGTGGCTCACCGCGATAGTGGCGTGTCGCGGTGAGGGTGCATTTTACAATTATTGGGGAATACTTGAGCTCTGCGATTTTCCAGATTTTAATAAAAAATAGCAATCTTAGTCATGGCGCGACGCGCTGGGTGGACAAATCGGAAATATTTTAAGTATTTTTGTCTCAACTATAAAAGAAAAAATTCAAGATAATGTGGGGGGACTTTGTCAAGCAGAGTAGCGGCGGAAGAACATAAATTTCTCTCTTTTAGGGTTCATAAACATTTCTTTGAATTTCTTTATTTCAAGGATTGATTTAGGTATGATTTATTACTTATTTTGGATGGTTAATTCAAACGTGAGTAGCTAAACACCCCCTTTCTGGGGTTGAGGCTAAGAACATGAGTACTATTTAATATTCTTATTCATAGTTTCTTTTTGGATTATCATATGGGTTGTTCTTAATTTCTTGAGCTTACTATTCTAATGATTGGCCATCATTAGAATAAATTTATATTTCTATGTAAATCCGGGAGGAGAATCATAGGATAGAACGAAGAAATTAGGGAGCAAAGTTCATATTCTTTTATAAAATAAGGAATTTGAATTAGCATCTAGGATAAGGATATACCTAGAAGCCTTGCTTGGTTCACTTGCAGGAAGATAACTTCATGAATCTAGAAGATTTGTTGTAACTCTGCGGGAGTTGTAGTTACAACATTCAATAGATAGAAGATCTGAGGTCGGGAGACTAAGATTGTGGCATAAACCTTGTGAACCATCAACCTGATAACCAATTAGATCGTGAATAGAATAGAGAATTGTATGATTGTTCAAAATACCTCAACCCTGAAATCGTCCTCATTATTGATTACAACCGTTGCTTACTTTGCTTTAGTCATCATAAATTATTTCTTGTGTAGTAATTTAAATTTTATTTACAAAAGCATATTAATCTTGATACAATCAAACACTTAATACTCAATTGTCTTGAACTAAAGATTGAGTAAATTTCTAGTTTATTGATCCTCAAGGGAACGATATCTGACTGTCTAAGTCATTATATTACTTGCACAATCATGTACTCTTGAGTGTGCGTAGAGACGCAACATATGTGACATTTGAGTGTGATAAGTGCCAAAAACCAAAAGCTAGAAATCAAAGCAAAATGGTGGATTGCAAAACTAGAGTTAACTGTCATGTGATGACTGATGATTCGTGCGTTGTGATAATGATTATTTTAGAGCATAATAATGAACTGGATCCTGCACTGTCACCTTTTTTGCCCTGCCACAGGGAATTGAGCAGGACTTTGAAGAGAATTCTTGTAGCGTACAACATTGCAGGTCTAAGGCCTTCAAAAAGCATAAGACTCTTGGAAGTCGAATCTGGAGGCTCAAAAAGAATGAGGTGTACTCCCAAGGACTGTCTAAACTACATTCTTTAGCAACGGAGGCTCCGAATACTTTCCAGCGATGCTGCCGCATTATACAAATTCTTTTTGGAAATGCATGGCAAGGATGAAATTTTTTTTATACTATAGACTCCGACAATATTGGGAGACTTCTAAATACTGTATGGGTGCACACACATTGTAAGGATGCCTACCACGACTTCAGCGATATCATATATTTCGATACAACCTACCTCATGAATCAATGACGTATGCCATTTGCTTCATTTATTGGTATTAATCATCACAACCAATCCATACTTTTGGAATGTACTTTGCTTACAAGTGAGGACATCGGTACATATCTGTTTGTATTCAAAACTTGGCTTGCGGCCATGGTGAAACATCTCCAATGGCTATCCTCACAGACCAATGTAAGGAGTATGAAAGCAGTCATTCATGAGGTGCTGCCTAATACAGTCCACAGGTATTGCATTTGGCATATCTTGACTAAGCTACCTGCAAATCTAAAGGGGGTGAGGAATTATAAGCGAGCCAAGGTTCATTTCAAAGCGGGCATCTTTGACAACATTACCATTGCCAAATTTGAGGACAAATGACATTCTTTCATTAAAGAATATGATGTAGGTGGAAGAATTTGATTCTAAAATATTTATTTAGAGCGGTTTAAATAGGTTCCTGTATTTCTCAAGCACTACTTTTGGGCTGGCATGATGTCCACGTAAAGGTGTGAGTCAATGCATGCCTTCTTTGATGGCTACATCACTGGCCGAAGGTCTCTAAAGCAATTTGTTGAGCAGTATGAGGTAGCCCTCAGGTATAAATATGAGAAAGAAATGGAGAGCCAAGCTAACAAAAAGAAGCAACTTACACGACCTACTTCCGGGTTCGATTGGGATATGCAGATTCAAACCCACTACACCCGTGCTATTTATATTTCTTGAGGGTGCATGTTGCAAGGCTATGTCACTGTGAAATAGAAAGGCATGTTGATTTCGATGCGGTGGAGGGAGTTGAGACAGACAATGAGATAGATTTTTTGATAAAAAGTAATTATCATGGAGAAAGTTTTATCTACACTATGGAGTATCGTCCAACCAATCAATATATTGAATGCAATTATAAGACCTTCGAAAGTGATGGGATTGCGTGCTATCACATTTTGAGGACGATGACTTTTAAAAAGATTTATTTATTTCATGATAGATATATACTGCATCATTGAAGAAGAAAAATAGTCCTCCCACACTTGAGTAAATTTTCCAGGAGGGTACCCAACAATGAAGAAGGAGTACCAAAAGTATAATGCGCTGAAGAAATGGTTCGATAGAAACTACGGCACCACTTTGGACTGTGATGTTAAATGTAGGAACTTGAAGAATGTTTTGAAAGCTCGTTTCAAAGTGTACTTGGGCTAGGATGATGACATGGTTGTCCCTAACGATCCTAATTCTGACTCCGATAATGATGCAATATTCATAAGAAATCCGAGAGATGTTTGTTCACGTGAAATGCCCCAGATCAACAGAAATAGATCTTCGTGCCAAAATGCCTTTTGTAGAGATGGTTATAGATGGGGTTCCGGCTACTATGATGTATATAATGAGGGACAAAGCAGTCAAAGTAGGAGTGGCGGTAGGAGAAATAGTGGTAAAGAAAGTAGAGGAGGTGGTGTTTGTGGTAGTAGAAGAGGTAGAGGTGATGCTACAAATGTAAGTAATCATCCTACAGTTCATCAGATTTTGTAGTAGGATGTTCCATTTCCTTAATCTTTATCGTATTTGATTCTACGATGATGTATGATCTTTTTGAACCTACTCTATTTATGTAGTATTTTTAACCTTTGGGGAATAGGTGCTGAAGTTGATTATTATGACTATCTTATTTTAGATAGGAGTATCACATTTAACAAAATCATAGGCCATTTTATTATACAGAGATGAGATTTTCAACCTCATTATGCATCATAGAGGAAAGAAATATATTGTTGATCTTGTAAAATTTTAAAAAAAATCACCTGAAAAGATGGAAAAAGTATGCTTAATTTGGTTGCTTATATAAGTTAACCCCCACCATTGCAATCGTATATAACTATTTTGTAACAATTAGAATGACAAGGGGATTCTTGTCATTCCCCATCAAATTTCAAAGAGTTAGAAGATCACAAATCAATAGAAATAATAATATGCAGCTAGATAGTTAGATCATTAAATAATTAATTTAATCAACTTTTAAATAAGTAAGAACCAATATGCTGGAATAAAAAAGGTAAAAAGTAGACAAATAAAATTTGGTAAAATTATTTGTAGTGATTCAATCGATTATTTACTGATTTAACTGTCTAGTTGCATATCATTATTTTTGTTGATTTGTGATCTTTAACTCATTGAAATTTGATGGTGAATTACAATAATTCCCTTGTCATTCAAATTGTTATAAAATAGTTACACACGATAGCTGCCTGCACACAGAAGTAAAGAAGCATTAAGTCATCAATCAAAAAATTTAAAATTTTAGATTAAAGAACTGAAAAGGGTAGAACTACGAATAATATAGAATATAGAAGATAATTAGACTTTATTTTACCTAATTATAAATTTTTAATTACAAAATCAAAGAACTAAGGAGGCACAACAACAACACCTCTCTAAGTATGATATTAAGATAATTTGATTAATCGACTTGTTGGCAATTTCCTGGACATTTTTTTCATTACCAAAAATCAAAAAACTTAATGTCCAACCGAGTTAATGCATATATTTGTGACCTGAATTTAAAATTCTAACAAAATAATTGCTCCTTGCCTAATTTTCATGCACTCCTAATTAATTACTTCATTCCTTCCCCATTCACGCCTAATTAATTGGGGAATCTTTTCAAATTTCTTCTTTATTTTTAATCTCTTTATAAATAGACGCGTCTTTTTAATTTCCTTCTTTGTTCGTTAATATCCTTTCAAAGAGATTAAAATCTTTCTCTATTTAATAACCTCATCTCCCCTTCCCCTTTTTCTATTTAATAACCTCATCTCCTTTGTTTAATAACTTAAGCAAGACTAATCACATCTAAGAGCAAGAAAGTTGTAAACTTATCGCAAGTATGTATGGATGGCAACGATCCATGTTGTGACCTGTCGATGAGGTGCGACCACGACTATGTGTTGCCGATAAAGACTTGTTGGGATGCTTGAAATCTCAGAAGACAGTATTTGGCTTGTCCACTATACGGTATAAGTTGTTTGTTCAAAGTTCAATTTAAATTTATTTTTTATGTCTAGTTTTTATCATTCTTACTTCATATTTTAATGAATTTAATTACTATTGCAGGGCCCCCAACCTTACAAATTATGGATATTTTTCTCCGATCGCGTTTTGCCATTTCCAAACTTGTTGCTTGAATTAATTAGTTACAACTGCAACTAGAATCTCGTAATAATGAGGACGATCCTATAGATGGTGATAAGGCTGCAACCGTTAAGGTCAGATATGTTCAATCAAACAAATGGTATAATGTAAATATAAATGTCCAGTAGGATGAGGAAAATGAAGGAGGGAGCATAGAAGTAGAGGTTCTAGAGGAAGTAGAGGTTGAAGATGAAGAGGGCAATAGAAGTACAACTTCGAAGGATACATCTCATGTTACTATTTTTTTAAAGTCACGCACTTGTATAACTTCATCGATTCTTTTATAAAATATTAGTTCATCTATGTTTTGTTTCATTTTTGATATGCATAATTTTTGTTCGCTATTACTTTCAATCTTGAAATTTATTCAGATTAGAAAAAGCCACTGATCCTCATACATGATTTGAAGTCTAATAAAAGGCACAATAACTCAACATATATCTTGATCATTATTATGTTATGATGTTCCACACACGTTAACTAAAACTTATGTGTTATTGCTAATTTTCTCTGATCAGACTTTAATAGAATGACTCTTCAATTTTCTTCTTTTTAGTAATAAATGTAGACATTTATTGATATAACAAAATATTTTTCTTGTATTTCAATGCACTCAACCTAATGGGATTGATTGGTTAAGCCTGATAGGCAATAAACCCTAAAGTAAGAAGGATAACCATAAAAATTGAAATGCAGTATAACCAGATTACAAAAGTCCAATGGTCAACTTGATATTATTGCAAATAAATTAAAAAAAGAGTCTCTAAGCATCAAATTACTTGGTTCAACACTTTTCAATACTTGAAATCCAAAATTGTGTGAAGGAGAATTAATTCTTGCTTATTTTAAACAAAGTACTCAGAATCTCTAAAGTTCACCAGTTAAGAAGTATAAAACTAGCTAACGAATGAGAAGCTAAAACATTAAAGCACTCTATTTTAAGCACCGCTATTTTATTTTACTTTTATGTATAGTATTTAGGGAAGCCTAGTCATTTGAAAGATTTATTTTCTAATCTCGTGCGGACAGTAGTAAAAATTCTTTGATTTTTAAAGTATTAGCATCAGCAAGAAGATTGCAATTAGCACTTACTTTTCATTAAAAATTTAATTAATAATATTACGTAAAATTGTGTATTGTAATATATATAATTTACCATATGTGGGACTAAACTCTTTGGAGGCTACGATTAATTTATTTGAGGTCAATTATTAATATCTATTTCATCCGATTGGAATGATCAAGTCTAATGGTTGTTTTTGTTTTCGATATTATTATTGTTTTGCATGTCTATGTTATTGGAGTCCTTGTTTTGAAGTTTATGAAATGAAATAGTTGGATTGCAGAATTTTAAGATTTTTGCTTTACTGATAAAACATAAACATATTGCATTATTTGTTGGCCAGGATAACGATGAAAGAAAAGAATACCTTTAAAGACTATTATTCTAACATAAAAAACATATGAACAAAGAAAGTTGATAATTATCTGTTTGATGGGATTTCTGGGAGGAAGATTAGTGGAGGCGGCTTCATCATTTTATCCATCATTGTTTTCATGTAACTTATAAGCAGGTACTGCTTGCGGCCAAAACTGTCCATACTTGTACTCAACGCATCAACCTATATTCTGACTTCGGTTATCTGAAAATACAACGATAGGAGTGGATTAGGGGGATCATAAAAGTGTTGGGAGGTGGAAGAGTTTCCAGATTTGGAAGTTGCAGTGTTAATTTTTTGATTTCTCATTTTCACTCGTAACTCTTTACTGTTATTCTGTGGATGATCTCGTATTGATTGATTTAAATAGAAGAACATAAAGGATTTAGAAAACAAGTAAAAGATAAGGTAATAAATTGTGTAGTTGTTCCAAAGGTCAAAGCATTTAAGAAATTATTATATTTTCAAGCCTTTTATTTCGTTTAAGATCATTAATACTTAGTTTGGAAGACTGATTTTTTTCTCAAAAAATGTACTTTGAACAATTTTCAACCTTTAATAAAGCAAAATTAAAAACTCAAACGTTTTCTTTAATAAATCTTTAAGTTATTTTGTGTAGTTACTTTTTTGTAGTTATTTTAAATGATTATCAATAGTAAAAAGCTTTTTGAAAAAAATACGTGAAAAAATTTAAGTAATTTGTTGAAAATTTAAATATTTGATCTCAATGATTTGGACATATTTTTGAGGGTTCTCATCAGACATTTGTAATTGAATGACTTTTCATTTTCTTCTTCTTCTTAGTAATCAATATAGACAACTACTAGTATAACAAAGTTTTTTCCCACAATGTGATTGATTATGTGTGCTTGGGCTAACCAAAAGCATTAATTCCTACAGTTTATTATTATGTATTGAGTTTTGAATCCATGTCTTAATGTAATATTTGATTTTCATTGTGTGAAATTTTTGTTATTTGCAAAATTTATCTTTGAAGTTACATTTAGTTCTTCGATGGAAGGGATAAATGACTTAGTATCTACTTATACGAATCAGACAATAAAAATAAAACACAACGATAAATTTCGTTAAGACGATAAAATTAAAATAACATTAAAAATTTCTATTTTCTCTTTAGAGGGCGGGATGGGACAGAGGAACTTGGAGGTGTAAGGGAGGATCTTGGAGGAGACATCAAAATTCTGTCCGTCATATTTTTCATGGACTTGATCATGACATCATGCGTACGATCAAAACTTTCCATGCATAAAGTTAAGGCATCAAGCTCTATTTTGATTTCATGAAGGTGGGTGTATAATGCAAGAAGTAGGCTCACTTCCTCATAACAGGTTGTGGATTGGAAGAGACTTGAATGCTGGAAGAGGCAGATGGGTTGGAAGACCCTTGTAGATTCAAAGTGGCATGACTGTTTGGCGAGCCATGGATCACCTCTAGAGATCTTTGAATGTTGAAAATTGAAGGAATATGTGCCATGTTTCTCAATTTTTACTTTGTAATCAAAGGTTGCTGGTATGGTCGTATATATTTATACAAATAATTTGTTTATATGATGTAAATTAATATTTTTTTTTTAATTTTGAACAACGAAATAAAATTGTTTCCCTCTATTTTAAGGCTAACATTTGGGTTGTTTTAAGATAATTAATACTATTTAGCATGGAAGATTGAAATTTTGTTAAAAAATAAACTTTGAACAATTTTCAACCTTTAATAAAGGGTTATTAAGAACTCAAATGTTTCTTTACTAAATGTTTAAGTTAATTTTTGCAGTTACTTCTTGTATTTATTTTAAAAGGTCATCAACAGTAAAAAGATTTAAAAAAATACGTGAGATAATTTATGTTGATTTTTGTAGTTATTTTGTTGATAATTCAATCATTTGATCCAATAATTTGGATTTAATTTTTCTTCTAAATTATTTTTGAGGGTTCTCATCAGACATTTTTAATAGAATTACTCTTGAATTTCTTTCTTCTTAGTAATCAATGCACACATATTTTGATAGAGTAATTATTATTCATATTTTCAATGCACTCAACCTAATGGAATTGATTAGGTATGATAGGCTTTAAACCCTAAAGTAAGGAGGATAACAAATTTTTTTATAGTACAACCAAATAACCAAAGTTCATGTGCAATGCGATATTATAACAAAAAAATTTAAAATAGAGTTTCTATGCATCAACTCACTCGGTTCAATGCTTTTCAACACTTAGATATCCTAAATTGTGTGATGGAGGACTAATTCTTGCTTATTTTTAAATAAAATACTATGAAACTCAAAAGTTCACCAGGGAAGAAGTCTAAGAGTAACTAACAGGCTAGAAGTTAAAACATTAAACTGTTTTAAGCACTTTGTTTTAAAAATTTTATTTGATAAGTAACCATTTAAATTTCAGTGAAAGATAATTTATTGTAAAGTAGGATTTGACTTTCAAAGACACTCTACCATTGGTTAGGCGTACTTGAGCTAACCAAAAGCATTAATTCCTACATTGATAGTTCATGTCTTTATTTAAACTGTGACCACATAAGGAATCATGTAGTTAACCTTATTAATACAACGAAATATATTTCAGTTCCAGTTGGTAAAGATATGGAGGAATGAATTGAAACTATCATCCATTCTTTTAATCCTAATATGTTTTATATTTATGTTTAGCCCTACCAATTTTATTTTGTATATATGTCCAGCCTACTGAATTTTTTTTTGATGGCATGCAATATTATACTGCACACTACTCCAAAAAATTGCTGACCTAGGAAAACAACTGAGGATGTTGGAGGTTCATCTAGAATCCACGAGGAATCAGGTTAATAGTTGAGAAAAGAGGTTAGGTTTCTTGTTAGGCGAACGTGTGATCACTTTCTCATGGATCAAGATAACTTCTTTCGTCGTTCAAGTTAAGTAGAATCGATTCTTTGTAGTTAGAATCTTCTTCTTACTCGTTTCTTTGAAAGAAGTATCAAAGAATTTTTTTTTTCTTACTATTATGTGTTGGTTTCTGAATCCATGCCTTAATGAATTATTTGGTTATCAATTTTTTTTGGTAGAGTAATCATTTTTTGTATTTTCAATACACTCAACCTAATGGGTTTGGTTAGGTTTGATAGGCTTTAAACCCTAAAGTAAGGAGTAAAAAAAATTGAATTACAGTATAACCAAATTAGAAAAATTCAATGCTCAACTTGATATTATAACAAACAAATTTAAAAATAGAGTCTCTATGCATCAACTCACTTGATATTGTGTTTAGAAGGAATAATTATTTATTAATTTGAAAAAAAAAACTCTGAAACTTAAAAGTTTCCTGGGGGAACTAGGTATAACAGTAGCAAATGAATGAGATAATACATTAAAGAACTTTATTTTAATTATGTCTGTCTTATTTTATTTTCAGTAGGAGAACAACTGAGGATGTCGGAGGTTCGTCTAGAATCCATGAGGAATCAGGTTAATAGTTGGAAAGAGAGGTTGGGTTGCTTGTTAGGCGAACGTGTGATCACTTTCGCATAGATCAAGATAACTTCCTTCGTCGTTCAAGTTAAGTAGAATCGATTATGTGTAGTTGGAACCTCCTTCTTGCTTGTTTCTTTGAAAGAAGTATCAAGGAATTTTTTTTTCTTACTATTATGTGTTGGTTTTTGAATCCATTCCTTAATGAATTATTTGGTTATCAAAATTTTTTGGTAGAGTAATCATTTTTTGTATTTTCAATACACTCAACCTAATGGATTTGGTTAGGTTTGATAGGCTTTAAACCCTAAAATAAGGAGTAAGAAAAATTAAATTACAGTACAACCAGATTAGAAAAATTCAATGCTCAACTTGATATTATAACAAAAAAATTTAAAAATAGTCTCTATGCATCAACTCACTTGATATTGTGTTTAGAAGGAATAATTATTTATTAATTTAAAATTAAAAATTCTGAAGCTGAAAAGTTTGCGGGGGAATTAGGTGTAACAGTAGAAAATGAATGAGATAAAACATTAAAGCACTTTGTTTTAAGTATGTCTGTCTTATTTTATTTTCATGTATAGTATTTAGAAACCCAAGTCATTTGAAAGATTTATTTTGTAATCTCTTGTGGGCAGTTGTAAAAATCCTTTGATTTTTAAATTATTAGCATCATTATGAAGATTGCAAATTGCATTTAATTTTTATTAAAAACCCTAAGATTAATAATACATCATAAATTACAACATGGGGACCTATACTCTTTGTAGGCTACCTAGAGCCCTAGAGTCCTAGAACACACCCTCTTTCTTAGTCTGCTCTGTGAAGCAGCATCACTTGTCTCGCCTTGATTGCCCCCTTGGACTACTGTGGTTCAGCTGCATCGGTGTCTCTTCCAAGGGAGAGAGAAAGGAGAAATCCATGAAGTATCTTTTGATAGACGTCAAAATATTTAGTCAAGGGGTCTGCTTCATTCAGGAAGAGCTTTTCAACATAGATGTTTTCTTTTCATGTGTACAAACAGTTAATTAGCTTAGTGACCTCATCCTCAAGTAACTTGCACCTTTGTTTGTGTTCTTCATATAGTTTCTCTAGGACATAAAGAGAATTGCAGCCCCCTGCAAAATTTGTTCCTCTTAAGGGTGTTCTCTCCAATTTGCGATTTTTTTTTTGTTATGATTTGATGAATAGAAATACGTGTTGTGGAATGGATGTTCAACACATATTTATAGACGTCTTAAGAATGTATTAATAACCATTTAAAATACTGTAGATTAATGTTAGTTAAAAACTATGATTTTTCTCAGGGTTTATTTGTATCATTTGACAGCAAAATTATGAATCACACGATATTAGCAAGAATTTTTTAGTCTAGTGAGATATATGATAGATAATGTGTTGAAATTGTAGTCGTTAAACGTAATAACTCATTTAGTCGAGAATAATGAAAAGTAACTTTAACAATTCAAAGCGCAAGTAGTTGAGTGAGTACTTGAAACAATAAATCTCTTAGGTCAAGTGACTGAACACAAGTCAAATCTCACACAAATGATTCAAATTTTACCTCATAATGTTTTCAATTTTATACATATTGACTCTTGCTAAATTAATCCATGGTAAAAAAAGATGATACAATAATACGGGTCACCTTGTTATTTATTTTCAATTGGAACCGAACGGTATCGGCACAATGAAAATTAACTTTAAAAATTATAGTGACTTGAAATCGCAAGTTGTTGAGTGAGTAGTTGAAAGCATTGATTACCCTATGTTATGATGCCTACTATCATAATCTTTCACCATGCAATTGCATTAAAATAAAATGATCTAAGACAAGTTAATCTTCCAACTTGCTCTTCTTATGCTTGAGCAGTCATGTTGCAAAACTCAAATCTCGCACAAATGACTCAAAATCCACCTCATAATGTGGGTAATTTTACACGAAATGACTCTTTCTAAATGAATCCATAGTAAAAAAAGATGTTATAAAAATACGTGCCACTTTGCTATGTATTTTCAATTGAAATCGAATGATATCGGCACAATGAAAATTAACTTTAAAAAATATAGTGACTTGAAATCGCAAGATGTTGAGTGAGTAGTTGGAAGCATTGAGGACCCCATGTCATGACGCCTACCCCTCCAAAATCACAATTAGTTGATGTCATAATCTTTTACTTTGCAATTTCATTAAAATAAAATGACCTAACACAAGTCAATCTTCCCACCTGCTCTTCTTATGCTTGAGCAGTCATGTTACAAAACTCAATCTCGCACGAATGACTCAAAATTCACCTCATAATGTGGGTAAATTTATACGAAATGACTCTTGCTAAATGAATTCGTAGTAAAAAAAGATGATATAAAAATACGGATCACTTTATTATGTATTTTTAATTGAAACCGAACGATAAAGGAACAATAAAAATTAACTTTAAAAAATATAGTGACTTGAAATTGCAAGTTGTTGAGTGAGTAGTTGGAAGCATTGAGGACCCTATGTAATGACGCCTACCCCCTCCAAAATTACAATGGGTTGATGTCATAATCTTTCACTATGTAATTGCATTAAAATGACATGACCTAACACAAGTCAATCTTACAACTTGTTCTTCTTATGCTTTAGCAGTCATGTTGCAAAACTCAATCTCACACGAATGACTCAATATTCACCTCATAATATGGATAATTTTATATGGAATGGCTCTTGCTAAATGAATTCGTAGTAAAAAAAGATCATATAAATTTTAAAAATGATATCGACACAATAAAAATTAATTTTAAAAAATATACTGACTTGAAATCGCAAGTTGTTTAGTGAGTAGTTGGAAGTATTGAGGACCCTATGTCATGATGCTACCCCCTCCTAAATCACAATGAGTTGATGTCATAATCTTTCACTATGCAAAATGAAGTGACCTTACATAAGTCAATCTTCCAACTTGTGCTTCTTATATGTAATGGCACTTGCTAAATGAGTCCCTAGTAAAAAATAATCATATAAATATACTAGATCATTACATATTTTGAATTTGAACCGAACAAAATCACCATAACGAAAAGCTCTTGCTAAATGAATTCATAGTTAAAATGATTATATAAATATAATACTCTGTGACGTATTTTCTATTAAAATGAAATGAAATCGGCATAACAAAAAGTAATTTTATAAAATACAATTACGTTAAAACGTTAATAGTTGAGTGAGCAGTTGAAACAATAAATATCTTAGGTATGATCATCCTATATCATGCTTGTCATAATATTATCTCTACGTAAGTTCATTAAGAAGGAAGGTGACCTATCAGCCCTCCAACTTTCTCTTCTCATGTTTGAGCAATGAGCTTACAAATCTCAGTTTTGCACGAGTAACACAAAATTCATCCAACAAGCTTAAATTTTTTTATTCCGGAATAGCTCTTTCTAAATGAATGCGTAATAAAAAAATGATCATGTAATATGTCACACCGTTATGTATTTTTCATTTGGACTGAGCGAAATCTGTATAACGAAAAATATCTTTAAAAATGTTAAAGTACAAGTTGTTGAGTTAGTGTTTGGAACCATTGAGGACCCTATTTCATGACTCCTCCTATTAAAATCAGAATGATTTGATGTCCTAATCTTTCACTATGCAAAATGCATTAAAATAAAGTGATCGGAATATTTCTACCCTCCAACTTGCTCTTCTTATGTTTGAGCATTGAGATAGCAAAACTCAATTTGGTAGGAATGCCACAATTTTTCCACCTCATAAGCTTGAAAAATTTTTGGCAATAAGGCCACAAATTTTTCACCTCATAATCTACATCGTTACTTATTTTCTATTGGAACGGAACAAAATTGGCATAACGAAAAGTAACTTTAAAAAATACAGTGACGTCAAATAGCAAGTTGTTAAGTGAGTAGTTGGAATAAAAAATATCTAAGTTAAATTGAGCACCCTATGTCATGCTTGCCATAATCTTTCACCATGCAAGTCTATTAAGTAGGATGTGACCTATCAACCCTCCAACTTCCTCTTCTTATGTTTGAGCAATGACCTTGCAACTCAATTTTTCACGAATCACATAAAATCCACCTCAAAAGTTTGAAATTTTTTTATTACTGAATATCTCTTGCTTAAATGAATTCGTAGTTGAAAATTATCATATAATATAATACATCGTTATGTATTTTCTATTGGAAACAGACGAAATCAGCGTAATGAGAAGTAATTTTAAAATTTTAAATGTCAAAGCGGTAATAGTTTAGTGAGTACTTGGATTACTAGATCTCTTAGGTATATTGAGGACCCTATGTCATGCCAACCCTCTTTAAAATCACACAAAATGTTTGTTTATGCAGGTCGATTTAAAGGATGTGACCCGTTTTGAACCCTTATTGACAGTAAGAAATGATATTTCGATGGTTTTGGGGTAGCCAAATAAGACATCATTTCACTGGTTTTGGGGAGGCCAACTATTACAACCCTTATCATTGTACAACAAAATTTTGAAGCAAAGTTTAAGAATCATGAGTTGAGAAATACTATTTTGGATTGGTAAATTCAATGACGAATAAATTGTTTAAATTTCACTGATTTTTTTACATCATTGTGGTTGATTAAATCATGTAAATAATTTTTAAATCTCAATTTTTGAATTTGATTATGTTGTAAATAATTCCCCTCAATTTATATATAGTTGTTATGTTGATTAATTGTGACTTTGTTTGTTCAAAGAGTATTCACACATATCTAATGAAAACCTATTTATTAAAACGTTTCATGTTGTTGTTTGTTAAATACATAAACATCTAATAGATTAGGTTTTAACTTGTTGAGTAGGTTAGTTAATAGTTATAAATGAATCAAGATCAAATTTTTTTTCCATAACTTAACCCAAGGTTTGCCCCATTATAAATCAAAGAGTGAAAATAAAGGAACCTTCATAAATAGGAGTAGCAACTAAATGAAATAACTTTTAAAAACTAAAATAGAAAAGACATTTCATATTTACAGAGGTAAACGAACCATTAATTGTTCAACCACAAGGAAGAAAAGTAACAAGTAATAACCCCAACCAGAAGCCTAACCACCCCCGCCCCTCCATACGAGGTCGTCCCTTAAGACCTTCTGGTAGATGTTAAAGTACTTTATCAGGGGACTTGGATAAAAAATAAGGATAAATTCAATTCAGTCTTCTTCCTCCTGGTTGACGGGGATTTTGATGATTTAGATTATATTATCCTCAAGGACATAACATTGTTCTTTTTTTCCCCGAATATAGCTTCTCCAGCACTTGTGGAGATGTGGAAAGGTTTAGAATCTTTATTGTTGAACTTATTCGGGTTCTATCCATTGTAGTTGAGGATATAAATGGGAGTAAGGAAAATGGTCAAGAATGTTTAGACAAACAAAGAAATGTAGTTCCACAAATGGCTTAGGATGATGAATTATAGATGTTGTAGCCAACCTTTATATAGGGCCCAATATAACGAGGGGCTATCAACGTACGCGCTATTTTATTATCTCTATTTCATTACAGATATATTTTATTGTGATGTGAAGTCATTGCCTGAAACGCTGTTGCTTTTACAATTAGTTGAGTCATATGTCAATTAAATTTGAAATCGTGGTACTTTATTTTGTTAAGAAATACGTTAAAAAATTGGGTAGAAATGAACATCAGCTAAGTATGATAGATATACATAAAAAATAATAGGCTACACAAAGAATTTTATTTATTTAAACAGCAATTACAAATAAAAAACAACTAATACATCACTGAGGCGGAGAACTTCGGGAGGAGGGGGGAAGGGGGTGGAGATGGTGATGAAGGAGGTATTGAAGGAACCGATGAAAGAGATAAAAAAGGAACACCAGGATCGATGCCTAATCGTACAAGTATAGATATTATCTTGGTATGTAAAGTATCAATTGGATATCCAAATCCTCATGGTAATTTTCCAGTCGTTCAAAATTTTCTTGCATTACATTGATGCGTGCAGACACTTCTTGTTGAAAACCCTCCAACTTGCAGTTCAGATCCACCAGCTTCGCATAGACATTTTTAATTTTGTCCTAGTAAAAAAGCAAATGAATAGGTTAGTTCTGCAAATTCTTAGTAAATATTCAATGAATAACAAAAGTACTGAATATTATCATTACCATTGATTTTTCGAAAGCAGTAAGCGACATAGAATTATTCCTTAACCCAAGTGCACCTACAAATAGAATTTTCTCTCTTGAAATGGATATTCAATGCTTATGAAGCCTTTCCAACAACCTAGCTTTAATTACAACTTTTTTCATTCTAATGTAAATTCTTTGAATGTGCTCCATATTTTCATTACCATCTAAATTTCAATGTGTCTTTGCATTTTCCACTATGATAAATATTTTTGAGTTATGTAAATAAATTAAAAAATAATTAATTCAGAAAAAATGATATTTGCAATGTTAATGAAATAGAAGATTATTCTTTTGTGATAGTAAAATATCTATTTATTTTTTATAAAACACTCAGCTGTTGAACTTAGATCAATTATAGACTGTGGTGGTAAACATATTTATTATTTGTTAATGTTTTCAGAAAATCAGGATTTTTTTGTAATTTAAAAACATAATTGACATATTGACAAATAATATTCTATATCACTACAAATAATATTACAAAACTTTGATACTATATCTTTTTCCTTTTCTCTTCCAACATGTTAATTTTTTTCTTATTTGAGAGTTGATTAAATCAATTATTTAATGATCTAACTGTAGAGTTACATATCCTTATTTATGTTGTCTAGTGACCTGCTAACTCTTTGAAATTTGATGACGATTTACAAGAATCTCCACGTCATTCAACTTGTTACAAATCAGTTACACATGATAGCTACCTGAACACAAAATAAACAAGCATTCGGATCATCAATCGAAAATTCTGAACTTTTACATTGAAGAAATGAAAATGGTAGAACTACCAAGAATCATTGACAAGCATACATTTATATAATATATAATATGATAATCAAAGTTCAAAAATAACAAATAATATAGAATAGAGTATAACAGATAGCAAGTAATTACACTTTAGTTTACCTAGTTCAAAATTTCTAATTACAAAATCAAAGAACTAAGGAGGTACAATAGTAGCACCACTCTAAGTAGGATATTAAGATAATTTGATTATTCGACTTGTTAGCAATGTCCTGCACACCTTTTTCATTACCAAAAATTGAAAAAATTAATGTACAACCAAATTAATGCATATTATTTGTGACCTGAATTTGAACTTCTAACAACATATTCAAGATCCTGTCAATCATTAGTTTGTCATTACTAAAACTTATTACATTGATATGGGAAACTAGCAATCTCTCCCTTTTTATAATGACAAATATTAAACAACAGTTGACTTCCCTGTTATAGTAGTCAACTAGCTCCCCCTGATTTATTGAATCAATCCTGCGACAGTTGACTTGCCCCGATTTAGTTTTGCCTTCTTGAGTTACAGCCTTGTTGACTTGCTCCCCCTTAGTTGCAGCCTCACCTGATATCTTTCTACCTATTTTGACATGATGACAAAGACCAAAACGGAGCAGCAAATAGAAACCACATACATGATATATGCAAAAAAATAAATTGGGCACACACTAGATAGCCATGTAAAGCTAAAATAGAGCAGAAACAAAAAAGTATCAGGACAAGGTAAGAATATCGTCATTCAATCCAAAACACAGAAAGGGACAAACCCTCTTTTAATAAACAAGAACTTTAGAGTTTTATCGCTTGGCTAGGAAGTAGGTTAAGGTATTGTGCATGTTGGCACAGAATCGGTCACAAGATCTTTCAACACTTTTGGTAAAGTTGGAGTAAGAGTTCTGGATGGAGACTGCGAGCTCACTGGAGGAGGAAGACGACTCATTTTTGATGGACTCAACCTTTTCAAACATTCACTTGAACAACTTTACTCCTTCCTGTTTGAAATCATCAAGGGTGTGACGCACCTTGCCCATGCCAGTACTTTTATCTTTGCTTAGCTGTAGCAGCTTGGCAATAGACTCCTGGAAACTCACTATTCCTTCCTCAATGACGGTGAGCCTTCCTTTAAGCTCTTCAATCTACTTAGCTACAGAAAGAACAAGGTTAGTCATGGATTTGCTTACCTTGAGTCTATCTGGATGGGTTTTTGTGCATTTTTTTTTACACCATTCGTTATCAGGCAGAACATATCCCATGCTTGCAAATGTCTTGAAATCATATATAGACGAAACTTCTACCACTGTATAAGCAGAGAGATCAATTCAATAGTAAATGAGGATTCTAGTAATAAGCAGTCCATAAGGCAAGCTGGCTGAGGTGTGAGGGTCAGCTGTACTTTCTAGTATGTATTCGCAAATTCAGATACCCCAATTTATTTTGTACCTTTTAATCAAGCAGTATAGGATGAACACATCCCTATAAGTTAGATTTTTGAGAGAACCTTTTCGAGGGATTAAACTGGTGTCAATGATGTGAGCCAAAATTATGTATTTAAAACTAAGGGATAAAGGACCAAAGGACAAAGGAAGAACTATTCACATCAGGATCTAAGACAACTTTCTTGAATTCTTCAAAACTAACTTCAAAGTTTACCAGTCAAGAGCCATTTATGAACGGAACGACTTCAGAAAACTTGGTTTTAAAAAATTTCTCAAACAGAAAATCAATGAGAATTATGTGGGTTCCCAGTAACAGGGTTTCCCATTCACCAGTGTCTTGGGACAGACAAAGGTTAGCATAGAACATGAGAACAGGATCTTTAGAAACTTCCAAAATACATAACTGAAATACAATAGAGAGATCTTGGGCTTTAAAAAATGCACTTACATTGCAATGTGACTCTATTAACTGAGACAGATTGACAATCCGTTCGGGCACAATAGGGCAACTTCTAAAATTGAGGAACTTCTCCCTTTTAGTGCAAGTCCAGAAATTGTGCTTGTCCTCTGAGGGAAGAGAGTCCAGAGGAGAGGGTCAACATTTTTTAGTGGAGGAGTTAGGGATAGAAACAAATCTTTTTTTGGAGACAACTAACTGAAGGGAGTGGAAAGAAGCTTCATCGGAGAATTCAGAGATAAGGATTGGGTTGAGGTTCTCGGAGAGATAGTCCAGAGTGTGCTTAGACAGGTTGGCCATTGATTAAGTTCTAGTCTTGGATGGAAGAGCTAGAGGTAGAGGATTGAGTTTGGACAATTGAAATTTTCTAAAAAAAATAAACTTTTAACAATTTTCAACCTTTAATAAGGGGTTATTGAAAACTCAACCATTTTCTTTAGTAATCTGTTGTAGCACTCTTTGATGGAAATTCAAACACTTGATATTTATTTTGTCTTCTTTAATTTTTTTTAGGGTTCTCATCAAACATTAAAACACTTTATTTAATATATGTCTGTCTTATTTTATTTTTATGCATTGTATGTAGGAAATTCTAATCATTTGAAAGAGTTATCTCTTGCGGGCAGTAGTAAAAATTGTTTGATTTACAAATTGTTAGCATCAGTAAGAACATTGCAAATTACATTTACTTTTCATTAAAAAATATTGTGACTTGAAAGCGCAAGTTGTTGAGAGAGTGGTTGGAAGCTTTGAAGACCCTGTGTCATGATGCCTACCCACTCTAATCACAATGCCTTGATATCATAAAATCTTTCACAATGAAAATACATTAAAATAAAGTGACCTAACACAACTCAGTGAGAAATTATACTTCTTTGATTTTGTGAAAGCCAACTAATACAATATTGCATGGATTTTGGGGAGGCCAAAAGTTAAGAATCATGACTTGAGCAACACTATTTTGGAGTGGTAATTTCAATTCAATGACTATAAAACTGTTTAAATTTCACTGTATAAATTTTTGGCCGTTTAAGTCACATAAATAAGTGAATTTGCTATGAGATTATTTATGTGATAGAGACGTTGTAATTGATTTATTCCGCTCTTGCACGCTACCCCCCTCCCCCCCCCCCCCCCGCCAAAAAAAGACTCAAAATATTAATAAATAGATTAATTGAAAAAAATAAGTTAAACTAAACTCAAGAGGGTCAAATATTGAGTTTTTTCATTAATAATAAAAATACTACATCTGACCAAAATTAATTACATACTACCAGATATGATCGAAACTAAGCAAAATACGTACGATTATAAAAAACCATAACCCTTATTATTATTATTATTATTATTATTATTATTCTCATTATCATCCTAAAATCCATTTGGCAGCAGATCCATTCAGATTCATAATTCTGCGTATCTCCCGAATCAACCTCGCTCTAGTGGTGGCCAACTCCCATCTTAGTTTATGTATAATCCTTTGAAGATCCTTGAATGTGTTCCCAAAATAGTCATCTCCCACTCTGGGTCTGCCATCGCTACAACATGAATGAACATAAAATTTAGCACTTACTAAAAGAAAAATTTTCAAAAGTAAAATCTAAATCAGACATGCAACATGAATAACCTAAGTCCTAAAGATATTTATTCAATTTTAAAATATAAAAAATGAATGGTAAAATTTACAACAAAATGAATTCAATTTAACACTTGTCATGTTAGAGCAAGAAAAAATAAATTACATCAACTCACGTAGAGGATTTTTTGCCTAGAAAAAAAAGGGGTTTTTTATTTGCAATGAAGTTTTCTGAAATTGAAGTTGAGTAGATGAGTAGTTTAGTGCAATGATAATCTCTATTTATATAGTGGATAAGTGAGAGTTATGTTTAGGCGATTTTTGTAGGTGTTTGGCAATGAAAATGAAACTTTAGTGAACATGAAGTTGGAGTTGCAATTGTGTTTGTCCATGAATATAAATTACAGTTGTTTTTAATTTGTTCTGATAGATGTGGGAGCGAAAAAAGTTCACACACATAGTTGTCTTTCTAATTCTAATTATCATGGCCAACCACTAACTTGGACTTGAATTTGAAATAAAGTGAAATAAATTTTTGAAAAATAAAATCTTATTTTACATAATTTTAATTGTAAATGTAATTGATGTTCTATAGTATGTAATATTGTCCCGTTCAGATTGCTTTGGGAATGCATGCTAATTAATGAAAAGAAAGTTCATCGGCCACAAGTAGATGAAATGTTTGTGGCTATTGAAAGTAGATCGAATATTATCAAAACACAAGAACAAGAAATTAAAACCAAATCCATTTGTGTTTCTAAGAGATTTTACACTTGACGATTTCTCTACATAAACAAAAAATCATGACTTTCAATTAATGTTGAGCCGCCCTAATACCATGTTTTGCTTGGAGAATTTGCAAATAATTATTACGTCTACTTAGCGGTTGGTGATAGAAATGACTGATTAAATGAATTAAGCAATATAAAATCAGATTTGGAAGAAAAGTTTAGGGTTAAGGGAAAATTGGAGCCTAACTAAACCTAGACTATCAAAAATTATGTTTTCCCCTTTGCAATTTGTAATGGAAAATGCGGTGACGAAAATTAAACAACACACTCTAAATATGATAAACACAACAACTTCATTAACTTCAAATAACAACAATCATTCATTCATAACAATTCAATGTAAATGAAGATAATTTAAACTCATAACAATAAGTACAACATATATTCTTTATTCACGAGGGGGTGAAGGTGGAGTCTGAAGGCACACATCAACATCAACGCCCAATCGAATAAATAAACCCCGTAGAAGACTGTTCAATGCGTGAATTCGCTTTGATAAATTCAAAAAAATTTCTTCTAATTCTTCACGACCAGGTAGAGCTTCAATTCTTTCCTCTAATTCTTCTACGAACACGTATATATGATCAACAGTGTCCATTTTAAGCTAACAAGATAGTAAAATTAACGACGAGTCATTGTGATTGTAAGACAACAAAGATTGAAAAGTTAGAATTTATTAATGTCTCTACATACCTTATGTGCAACACCTTGAAAAAATGATAAATACTAAACGAATTTGTTTTGACAAAAGAAAGCAATATCGCCTTTAAATAGCATCAATAAATTAAATTTGATTTCAAATTTTGATGACTAGTTTCCTCCATTTTGAAAAGTTTAGCTTTCACAAAAAATCTTTGAAAATATCAACATTTTCCTTCTTTGACTAAATTTTATTTTTCAATTGAGTATTTCTCTCCGTTTATATTATTGGATTCCGTATATTGTTAGTACATAAAAATATACAAGTACACAAGTCTTAACCCTAAATTGTAGATTGTTAAACTTATTATTTATCTCACAAAAAAACATACGTAAATACATTGAATCCAACCAAATTACCGATAAAAAGGTATTTACAAGTGCTAGTGACGTCTTTTTTAATTTCATTATCATTCATCCTCTTATAGGCAATGAAATTTAGAACACTGCCTCCTTTTGAATCCTCTCTTGGCAATGAAATGATTAGTATTTCATGTTCATTCTTTAATTTTGTTATTGATTTACTTAAACATTAATGTGCATAAAATGTAAAGTTAAGCGACAATCGGAACATATTTGCCAATAAAAAAGAAAGAGCTATAACATAGTAACTACAAAACAACCACTTTAGTACTCATTAAGTTTTCAAAGAAAATCACATTTTTTTCAAGAGGGGGGTGATGGGGGAGGATTTCCTTGTCATCAAGGCTAGAAGCACAGGAATTTTCCCTCACCAACAACTCCAGACCATCCATTTTCACGGAGTTGACCTTGATGGTCCAAAATCACGTCCATCTTTGAGACAAGGTCAATGCAAATAAAGTGTAGATCGGCGAGACGGTCCTTCGTCGACTTCTCAATGAGTGCATTGGTGTACTTGTCATAGATTTTTTTTCCATTTCTGTATAAACCAAAAAAATAAAGTCAGATGAATAAACAAGAGATGATAAACATTTCAAAAGAAATATAGAAAAATTGAATAATGGCTTGCCTTTTGAATTGAAGTCACGTCGTTATAACTCTTTTCTGATAAAGTTTAATAAAAAAATTGTGATTTCTCATATCTGTAAAGACAAGTATTTATACAAGTTTTAATGTCGTTTAAATAGATCTTCGTCAAAGTTAATGTCATTTATGAAACCTTCCAACCATATGAAGTAGTGCAACTTTATGAAATGGTGCAGCCATATGAAGCAGTGTAACTTTAAAAAATGTTGCAACAAAACAAAACATGGATTCTTTTAATATATTTAATAACTTTTGAAAATTTTGTATTTTTTAGTGCCATCAAATTCAAAAATATTTCTTTATTTAGTCTTAGTAGGTATTTGGCCCTAATTTTTTTTTTTACTTTTTTTTAGAAATTTATTTCACTTTAGTGAAAAATAGTGGTGTTTGGCCAAAAAACTTCACTTTAGGGAAAATTATTTCTGAAAAAGTAAAAATAATTTTTTTGACTTTTCTCTTTCCTATTTCTTTCACAAAATTTCAATAAAAACTTCAATTTATATCCACAGTCAAACACAATAACTCCAATTCCAACTCCAACTCTGAATAGTTTTTCATGATCAAACGAGATCTTTAAATTAGGTTTAACACGGAGGAAGCACTGTTTCTATGCATGTAATGGAGAACCTTACACAAATGGACAAAGAAAAACAGATGACTCATGGTCATTATTATACTTTTTCTTTGAATAGACAACCAAAGTGCCATTTCCCAACACTCTTAGAAGCTATAAGACCCCATAGGATAGAGTGAAACTATCCTTTAAACTTACTATTCAAAATCTTTCCAACAACAATCTTTGATGTTTATAGTGTTCCTAACATCTCGTAGAATATGGTAATCTCAAGTTTGAAATTTAAAAAGGTTTGGTGTTTAATATGTTTCTCGTAACATAAAATAAAGATTGGCTAAAAATCTAACATCCGTGATGTTTAATCTCTATACCTCTTTGCGCATTTATATAATAATTTCCATAATTATACTGGATTTTAAACAAAAGATTTAAGAAAATGTGAGATAAAATAAATATACAAATGATCGTTAAAAATGTAAGATACATGTAGCTCCTTTTAATGATATACGACTCATTAAAAATTTAACTCTTTTCAATAGTTTTCTCCTTGTTGAAAATATGTGTGGTTTAGTGACAATATTGTCAAAAGTATTTGATTTAAAATTCAAGTATTTCTCATTACTTTTCACCATATATTTAGTTCAGAGACAATATTATCCTAAAAATATTGGAAAATTTTTAACTGAGATGTTTCTACAAGTTGACAGACAATATTGTTAGAAAAATTCAAAAATTATTTTGTTGTGATACTTCTATAAGTTGATTGTTAGTTTGAGGAATTAGCACAACACAGGCATAATCTTATCAGCTTCGTGCAGTTGAATATAAGGTTAGATAGATCATGTGTGCATTCATTTTTATACTTTCATTCTCATTCTCTATTTTTTAGTATTGTTATGTAATTGCAGGTGAAAATGAGTAGCCCACACAACACCCCACAGGAATCTCACCCATCGCATGCCCCCCTTAGTACAAGTATGTTGCTATTAATCCACTTCAATCGTTGTACACTCGGTATGCGAGTGGAGGTGTCTACGTTAACACGCTGTGTGGAGAGCTTTGGCGACAAGCAAGAGGTGATGTTAAAGCGTATTGAAGCTGTTTCTTGTAGAATTCAGAGAATGCTGCAACAAAAGCAGCTTGGTAGTTGTTCCCACCCACCCCCGTACCCCAAAAAAATTATGTAATATTGTCTGTGTAGTTGCTTCACTTATTTTACTTTTTCGATATGAATCAATGAAAAAAATGCACTAGTTACATATTTCAAAACTATATCAACAAGACACGTTCAAACAAAATACAAACCAATCAACATTATCATACGTTCAAAACTAATAATGGATCCTACAAAATTATTCTAGAAAATATGCTAAAAATACATGGCTTTTAAGCGAAGACCTTGTCAAGACGAACAAACACGACCATTAAATGGTAATTATGAAGCCCAAATTTTTAAAACTTGATAATTGATAATCGTTAAAAATTGACTCACCAAAATGAAGATGACACGACCCGACTTGAGGCCTTGTCGTAATGGGTGTCCCAAGTCCGACCAGGACCGGAGACCACCCCCATTACTTAACCTAACCTCCATCCACCTGCCATGAGTTGGTTGAATTTCGAGCATATAACAAGATAATGTAATAGCTCACATATGGACTCTGAGAATAGATCACAATTGTGACCAACCCAACCGAGTCCACCCATCCCATACTAATAGTCCAACCATACCAAATAAAGGCCACAAACCAGGTCATAACCAAGGATGTTCCAAAACATAATATAATTAATCCCACAATGTAATAAGATGAAGCAACCAATAATACCGTCCAATGATGTCAGACCTCCGAATTATTCCAATGCCAAGGCTGACACCAATACCGATCCGACCCATACCAATCCATAGAAGTACCACAAAGCTCTATCCAAAAGAGTAATGAAATCCGATTGGGACATACCCCCAACCATAGCCAAAACCAATATCTAAAATAAAACCAAAATATCTAGAAATATCCATAACATGAAATGATGTCTTCCGAAAGGATAAAATTTCACCACTTCAGTCCAAATACTGTCCCCGAGTCAATCACTATGTAGGAGGAGTAGAATGGACGATTTCTGCATAGCGTGGGTATACAACCGCTAGTAGAAGGGGTTAGCGAGTGACCGTGTCACGACCCGAGACTACCCCCTAGTCGTAATATGGTGCTCGAAACCACAAGTGATCCAAGCTAACCCATGGACTGACATACTGTTGAGCAACCAATTTAATATGTATAAACTAACTGAGTTTGCTATGCAAAAACATAATCATGGCATAATCTGGATAAATACAATACTGATAAAGGTTACAATCTGATAATACTAAAGAGAGAACTGAACTTACATGATTGACATTGACTGACATCTATGAAGTCTTTACTATACTAACTATAGATAGCTGGGATATGCCTCCAACTACCACTAATCAATACATATGAAAAATAAACAAACTGTACATAAACTTAAACTGTCTAAAGTTCCCGAAACAAGAGAACTCATCACCTGCTGGCTGGAAGCTGCAACTGTTTGATCATGATACGCGGGCTACAAATGGTACTTACATTATGAAATAATGTAGCCACACAGACGTATATGTGGATTAGTTCTTCTGTAATGTACTGAGTAAGATGGGGTGAATGCAGTAAGTAAACTAGTTTCATATGTAATCTTAAAACATGCATGACTAGATACAAATAGACTCACCAAGAGACTGAAATAGACTGAAAGATGGAATATCTTAAAACATGAATAACAAACATAATCTGATAAGATGGTGAATTACCATACTTAGTTTCTTAAAACTTTCCTTTTATAATATAAGTAGAAGTGAATCTGGGATACGGTAAAACATGATACGCGAATGTTCAAAAATAGCATATATGTACTAAACTAATCTGATTAACTGAATAGCTGATGCCTGGGTGACGGAATGAGTGAAATCTAAGAAAAAAGAATAACTAACGTATACATATTGAGTATCTGATATATGAATACGAACTACTAAACAACATGAGATAGCTGAGCATAAATACATAAAAACTATAAAATCTGAGAATGTATGACCAAGCATAAGCATATTTCTGATATAGTCCGCAGACTGAGATACTGAAATACCGATAACTGAATAACTGATAACTGTATGCTATGGTCAAGCAAACTTGAAACTGAACTCTGAACTGAATACTGAAATGAGACTGTGGGAGCTATCATCTAATCGACATGCCCCAAAGAGTTAATGGGGTCCAACCTATGACCCCAGTTGAAAGGGTGTTAGTATCGTATCACGGGTACTAACACTGTATGTATGGATCCACTAAACTGATGTCCCAAAAGACCTGGGTGTCAAGCCTAAATTGACGGGTGACCTTAGAGAGGAAGTCAAGCCTAAACTGATGGGTGACTTATCATCTCCTACGCTGGCTACGTAGTTCTGTAATACAGGGACTACTACTAATAATTCTACCTGATTGACGGGGAAGATGTCATTCCTGTATTCGCTTGGTGCTAAATCCTACTTCCAACTGAACTGACTTGAAATACTGAACCGATCTAAGTTTAAATGATTATGATAACTGACTGAACTGATAATGCTTATAACATAGCTGAAACCATTCTAAAAATACTGAGACTAACTAAACAACTAAGTTTTTGGGTATTCATAACCTCGAGGACTCGATAGCACAACAATAGGGACATACTGAAACTTGGAAATCATAATAGGTATACATTGTTCAAAACCCATTCATCTAGGCATTTCATCAAACACTGAAAGTTCATGGATTTAAAGCATGGGAATAGTCAAAGCATATGAAAATAACATAATTCCAATACCAAGATCATAAATTAGGGATTTAACAGGATAATTTCCATTATTCAAACATGCAAGGCTAATTTAATCGAAGATCACTTGTGAACATGATATAAAATTAAAATTTAAGGAAGCGCATGGACATGGGCGTTTCATCCAAAATATGTAAAGATCACAGCTTGAACATAAGAGTGTCTTAAATATGAGAAAACAATAGAGTTACAAGGAAAAATTCATAACTTGAGGATTCATCTTAAAATTGATTGAACATGATATGGGAATTTCATCAAACATGTGAAAAGTATAAATTTAAAACATGGGAATGTTGCTAAGGATCATGAATTTAGGGCCTATCATAGAATTCACTTGTAACCATAACTTGAGAATATAACATGAAATCTGCTTGACTTAACATGGGAGATTGAAACTCGTAGCATGGGTTAACCTAACTTTTCATAGAATCATTCTTGAACATGAATTAAGCCAAACTGCTAAGGAGAAACATGATTTAAATGCATCTTGAAGAATTACAATCTCATAATAATGAAAAAACTCATACTTTAAATCAAGAAAGATTTTTGGGCTCCATGGATGAAAGGGGACCTATGGATGAACTCCCACATACATTAATTGAATGAATTCATGAAGGAATCTTGAAATTAAAGCTTGAATACTTGTGTTCTTGAGAGAAAAAACTTGGATTATTATTCTTAGGAAAGGGGAGGGTATTTTTACCTGAGTTGTTTTGAGGAAGATGGACAAATAATGCCCCTTTTCAAGTTATAAATCGTGTTTGGATAGCTGGGGTTGAGGTGAAAGATCGAAACTGTCCACTACTAGAAAACTGCTTATTACCTGGGGATTTTCATAGGGATAATGTGGTAAAATTCCCAGGTAATTTGATTACCTGCGGATTTTCCTATCAATTAGAATCCAAAGGAAATACCTTCCTAGGTAATTATTACCTACGGATTTATAAAATCCTTAGGTAATTTAGCTGCGGAAATAAATTCGCAGGTATGTTATTTGCGGATTTACCTGCGGATTTTCACAAAAAAAATCACAAATTATTCCCCACGAATATTCCCAAGTAAATTCCTAGATAATTTAGCTGCGAAAATAAATCTGTAGGTACGTTATTTGCGAATTTATTTGCGATTAAACATCAAAATTTTGCATGAGTTATTTTGTAAAATTTCATAAAAAGAATTTTACCTGCGGATTTTCAAGAAAAAATTCCCAAATTATTTCCCACAAAGATTCTCAAGTAAATCCCTAGGTAATTTAGCTGCGAAAATAAATCTGCAGGTACGTTATTTGTGGATTTACTTGCGATTAACCAAAAAAATTTTGCATGAATTATTTGGTAAAATTTCTTGCAGATATTTATGAAACTATTTCGCAAGAAAATTTATATAAAATACCCCTAGTAAATCTGCAAGAACAATGTTTTTCAAGAAAATTTTCATAAATATTTAGCATGTACATCCCCATACAAATTTCCAAATAATAATTCACACGTAAATTACTAAAAATATTTCACAATTAATCAAAAATTTATTTAAAACCTTCAATGATTCTCATAAACATCATTCAATACAAATCTAATGTAAATCCTTACAGCTAACAAAAAAAACATAATTCAAAACATCCACATCAATAATGTATGATTCTTAAATGGTCCAAAATAAAATATTTTAAACTTGAATCCTCAATAAAACTACCAACCATCAGGATCAGATCACTTTCATTCACGTTATCAGGATTATCAATTTCATTCACGTCGTCAGAGTCACCATCACTTTCATCCTCATAAGCTTGGTTGTCTTCTTGAGATGGGTGTTTATCATTTGCAGATGATTTCTTGTACACATGCTTCGTCAATAAGTCTAATTCCTTTCTCATCCTCCTTCCACAATTGATGCACTTTGAGCAACTAATATTTCTTGTTTCTTTCTTTCAAACTCATTCTGCATAAGAATATGTTAATTCAGGTCATAAAAAGTGCTAAAAATACATTATTAGCATAAATTATATGATATTATAGTATCAAATAAAATCATAACAATCAACAAATATAAATATGTATATATTAGCATTTTCAAGTAACTATACTTACCATTTTCAAGTCACTAGTACACATTTCAAGTCACTACACTTGACTATTTTCAAGTAACTAATTCACATTTCAAGTCACTACACTTAACCATTTTCTATTCACTAGTGCATATTTCAAATCACTACACTTAACCATTTACAAATAATTAATTCACATTTCAAGTAATTATACTTAACCATTTTCAAGTAACTATACTTAACCACTTTTAAGTAACTAATTCACATTTCAAGTAACTACACTTTAACAATTTTCAAGTCACTAGTACACGTTTCAAGTCACTATACTTAACCATATTTTCAAGTAACTACCACTACTAGAAAAAAAAAAAAAGCAACCACAAAAACCAACCACATGTGGTCGCTTTTCCTGTTTTCACTTCAAGTCGCTAATTCACTTCACGAGTTACCAAACTAAACTAAATTCAAAATAAAAGTTCACATTTCAAATACCTACACTTAAACATTTTCAAGTCACTAATTCACTTCACAAGTTACCAAAATAAACTTAATTCAAAACAAAATTTCACATTTCAAGTACCCACACTTAAATATTTTCAAGTCACTAATTCACTTCACAAGTTACCAAACTAAACTAAATTCAAAACAAAAGTTCATATTTTAAGTACCTACACTTAAAACATTTTCAAGTTGCTAATTCACTTCTCAAGTGGCCATGTATTTTACTAAATTCAAAATAAAAGTTCACATTTCAAGTACCTACACTTAAGCATTTCAAGTAACTAATTCACTTCACAAGTGACCATGTACTTTACTAAATTCAAAACAAAAGTTCACATTTCAAGTACCTACACTTAAACATTTTTAAGTCACTAATTCACTTCTCAAGTGACCACACTTTACTAAATTCAAAGCAAAAATTCACATTTCAAGTACCTACACTTAAATATTTTCAAGTCATTAATTCACTTCTCAAGTGACTATGTATTTTACTTAATTCAAAACACAAGTTCACATTTCAAGTACCTACACTTAAACAAATCGAAGTCACTAATTCATTTCTAAAGTGACCATGTACCTTACAAAATTCAAAACAAAAGTTCACCTTTCAAGTACCTACACTTAAATATTTCAAGTCACTAATTCACTTCACAAGTTACCAAACTAAACTAAATTCAAAACAAAAGTTCACCTTTAAGCTTTAATAACATTTCAAATTAGGCTTTAAACCTAACTCACACCCCAAAAGCTAGCTCAAAGGAAGGACATTGCTCAGGCCTTACGAGGAGTACAAGATTCTACTTATTCAATAACGGGGGACATTCCATTCACCAAAATGCATATTCTATCAAAACTTAAGTTATGATCTTATAAGAAATAGTAATACAATCTAGGATTGAAGAAGTAAAAAAATGCAGGTGCGATGCGAATATACTTCCATATGCAAAGGAATTAAAACTACAAAGTTCATATTAGTTGCACCCTGCTTTTTTATCGTATAGAAATTAGGGTGTGGGAATCAGATCAAAACAAAATTTCATGTACAGTGCATGTAGAAAAAATTGTGTATAGATGATCAAACAAAGTTCATATTAGTTTCACCCTGCTTCTTATAATTGTTTGTCATGGTTTTTTCATATTGTCACTATAATTCAGAATTTGCCTTGTGCCAACTTTAAACTTATTAATTTTATTCTCCTGAATCTTTATCAAGCATATCTACTATTAATTTATTGTCAGCTTCGCCCAATCTATCAAAATGATTAACTATGTATCTATAAAATCAATTTCATCACTTAAAATTACTTTTCAACACATAACTTATCAGTTATTTAAAACCAACTTTACCTAAGCGAGACTCTTAGTATGTTGAGCCTTGAAAAAATTATAATATTTTTATTAACTGAGTTGAATCTTAGCTTAATGAAGACTAATGATTAGCCTTAAAGAGATCGAGTCAGCAAGCGAATAAGAAAATGGGTTTGTTGACCAGCAAGGAGTCAATGTGAAATTTAAATTAGACATATTTCTCTCTCTCTCTCCATCTCTTAATTAAACTAGAAATATGTCAAAATAATAATTAATGCATCATTATACTAAATAAAAATTGGTGTGAACGGTGAACAATGAACGTAGTACACATCCGAACGCATGATTGATTAAAGACCATATAGTAATAATTATTTTTATGCATCAATAAAGAAATAAATATAACAGATCGAGCAGACCAACATTAACTAGGAAAACAGATGTACTACTGGACCTCAACTGGTATTAGACTTGAATTAACCGTGGTGATTGGACGAAGTTGTTGAGTCCGCCGGGGACGACGGCTGGCGTTGATGGTTGTGGCTGCTGCATTGATTTTGTGCAGCGGCGACAAACCTCAGGGAGGATAAAAATAGCTTAATGGTGGTCGCCAGTGAAGGCGGTAGAGGCGACATTAGTTGTTTTCATTTTAGAGAGAGAAGAAGTGTAGAGAGAGGAAAGAGAGAGAAAATAGGGAGAGAGGTGGATGGTTTTGGTGAAAATGAGATTAGGGTTTCTTATTTTGCTTAAAAGGAGAGTAGTGAGCAATTTGATCTCAGCTGTTGGATTGGTTTTGATGAACGAATGAGATTAAAGTTATTTAAAAAAGAGTCAGAAAAATTGAATTTCAATTTGAGCTTAAAATTGGTATCAATTAGGCTATAATTGTCATCAATTGAATACAAATTGGCTATAATTGTCATCAATTGAATACAAATTGGCTATAAAATTTATGTTAATTTGGTTAAAATTGATTTTAATTGAGTACAAGGTAGCTAGAATTTAAATAAATTAGAAAAAATTATTTTAAGTTATGCTGCTATTTAATAAATATAATAAGGTATCGCTATTAACAATAGACAACACGTGTAGAATTAAGATTATTTTACGTGCATTTGGGTAGAGGTGTTAGTTAATCTTGAATTAATTATCCGTCACTGATGACCATTAATTATTTTATCTAAATAACGAATCAAGCTAAGATTGATGATCAGCTCAAATACATCTTTGATATCATATTCAGCAGCTTGATCAGCTCGTGTGAGCTTCATAAGTATTTTCAAAATTGAGTCAAGCTAAGGTTTATTCAGCTTGAATTAATATCAATTCTGACTAAAATTGATATTAATTGAATAAGAATTAGTCTAGACATTACATAAGCTGGGTAAATTGAATTGACTAAGGTTGCTATTTAATAAATGTAGGAAAGACGTAATAATAATATTATAACAACAACAACAACAACAACGACAACAACAACAACGACAACAACAACAACGACGATAACAACAACAACAACAACAACAACAACAACAAAAACAACAACAACAACAACAATAATAATATAATAATAGATAATATTTGTAAATTATGGGAATGTATAATTACGAAAATGATTTATTAAATATTAGCAAAATTATTTAAAATATTATATAATATAAAAAATAATAATATAAAAATAAATTATATATTTTCAAATCATGATTGCGACACAATAATATTTATTTGATATCAAAATAATGCGTAGAAAATATCAACATTTAAAATTAATAATTTTGCTAAAATAGCAGCCTAAGGACGAAATTGGGTGTCAACACAAGTAACCCAATTTATTCCCATAGATTTACGTCCGTGGAGGGTACAGTGTAACCAGACCTTACTTGTAATACCCCGTACTTTTTTCTAGCTTGAAATTGTCCCAAGAATGTTAGAAGCTTTCTTTAAAAGATGAATCCACTTTTGTACACATGGTATTTTTAAGATTCACTTTTTGTCACATGGAAAATTGAATAAGCTTTCCATCGATACCAATTTCATCAAAATCCGACATCGGAAGACAAAGTTATGGCCAAAATCCAGAAGGGAGTAAAACCGCCCAAGTGCGACAGTGAGGCCGACGGACTGTCGGACTAGCGAAGGACCATCGCCCATGACTGTAGCAGAGAGGCAGTATGACTACCTTCTTCCCAGGATCGATAGCCCAGGCCGACGGACCGTTGGACTAGCAACGAACCATCGCTCAGGCCGTCGCAAGGGAAATAGTGAGGCCCTATTCTGCCTAGAAGCGACGGTCAGGAACGACGGACCATCGTACACCACCATCGTACCAAGGCAGTAAGTTTTAGTTCTGGTTCCAGTGCGACGGTCAGTCTGACGGACCGTCGACCCAGCGATGGACCGTCGCACCCACCATCGCATGTTCCGTTTAGTTATTTTAAAGCCCTTTTTAAAGGGGCTTTTTTGGTCTTTTACCACCAGTTTATATACCTAGTTATATTCAACCAAATATCAGAAATTCATTATCCGTCTACAACAATAAAGTTAGGATTTTCTCTCTAAGATTAATCCCCAAGAACAAAAATCTAAATCTTCTTCAAGAACTAAGAGATTCAAATTCTTCAAGTTCAAGAACTTCAAGAAACTTAACCCAGGTATGCATAGTGTTCATTCATGGACTCTTTTCATCCATAAAGCCCAAGAATCTCTTTTCAAAGTTCAATTGTATGGATTTCTTTATGAATTTCATATTGGGTTGCTTTTGTTCATGTTGATAATGAATGACCAATTGAATTCTAATCTGTGTTGGGTGATCAATTTTATATGGAATTGATTAGTATAAAGGTAGATTCATGTGGACCTATGATTAAACCCTTGGATGATGAAATTAGAGTTGAATCATGATGTTTATTTGTTATATAATGTTGTCTATATATATATACTATGCCTACCATGTGTTTGATCAAATGCCTATGTGAAGGAAAAAATGCCCAACTAGTATGATCTTATGAAATCCCCATTTATGTACAAGCTTATGCATATCTCATGTTTGATGAATTACCTCAATAAATGAATTATGGATTACGATGTTGGTCATGTATTCATGAAAGTCATGCTTTGTTAGTTTCTTTCCATCGAGTCCTGGGGGTACTTGTACCCGATAATTTAGCTGTATGTCTAGAGCCAGTGTCATGTTTTCACGATATCCTCAGTCAATCCATGATCCATAGAACTCAGTCAGTCATGTGACTCAGGAAAGCTCAGTAATTCAGTAACCTCAGTAATATCATGAACTCAGTCAATTATCAGATATCAGCAGTATTCCGTCAGTTAACGGAATTCAGTAAACTCAGTCCATGTTTAGATCAGTTAATCATGTTCAGTGTCTATTCAGATGGGAGTAGAAATTAGCACCGAGTGAACCCAAGGATGGGAACTCACCTGCCAGTAGAGGGTGTGATTCTTAGAAGCAATTCTTGCGTTCCAGAACTACGTAGCCAGCATAGGTTGAGACATCATACCTTATAGTTGAGGGTAGATGAGGTGGCTTAACCTGCTAGTTGAGGGTTCCCACCGTTCTCATTAGAGTAACCTGCTAGTCGAGGGTCACTCACATGTTGTCCTTAACAGTGGCGCGGTATTGACACCCTTCCAATCAAGTCACAGATTGGACCCCCATTCAGCTATAATACGTTATTTGGGGCATGTCGGTTAGATGACTACTTCCCACAGTTTCATGTTACAAAATTCAGGATTGTCAGATATAGTCAACTCAGATACAGTAAGAAACTCAGCTAGTTCCATCAGATTCAGGACTGTCAAATACAGTCACTCATGTTATCAGTTATCAGAACTCAGTCATTAGTCATGTTAGTTATCAGTAAACTCATGTTATCACAATTTTAGATATAGTTACTATGTATGTATGCATGTATTATCACGTTCATATTAGTAAGTTAGCCAGTATTGTTTATGCATATGAACCCTATAAATTCAGCCTACCTCACATGTATACCAGTACATTTAAAGTACTGACGCATTTGCGCTATGGTGTCTTATACCATAGGTTCAGAGACACGAGCTCCAAAGCATCAGTAGATTCCAGTCTCAGCAGTCAGATCTAGAAGTGAGTCCTCATCTTTCGAGGACATGGTCATTTCTTTATTATCTTATTAATTTATTTATTAGTTGGAGTTAGTTGGGGACATGTCCCATCAACTCCTTATTCAGACCATTTAGTCAGTTAGAAGCTTTCCAGACAATCATGTTTAGTTAGTTATTTCAGTTGTTTTGGGTATTTCATACCCCATCCATATGTTATGATTTATTAGATCCTATGTTACAGTTTTGAACCTTATGGCCTTTCAGTTTATGTTTCCGCATTATACATTATATTATTCAGTATATAGGTACAGATATCAGTCATGGGTTAGCTTGTGGTCCTTCGGGGTCATGAGCACCATGTAGCATTTCGGGTACCAGATTCGGGGCGTTACATTACTGCTAAGGTAGATAGGTTGTTTCCAATATACCCCCGGTTCAAAAAAGTAGTCTGAAGCTGTCCAATTTCAAGAAAAATATTAGTGAAAATTGATTTAATATTAGCCGTTGATCAAATATGATGAACGATTGAGATTAGACTTAAGGAGATGAGTTAAATTGGGATTAGATATTGGGTTAAATAAATTGAATTGATAATTTCGATTGAGTCAAATTAAACTCATTTGACACAAATCAAAGAAATCGAACTAAAAATCACAAATATGATTTCTAAAAAAAAATCACAAATTTTAAATGGCCGGTCATGACAAAGAAAGACTCACTACTTTAATCTTCAAAATCGAAATAACTAAACCGAATTTATAGAAATCGAATCAAATAGAATTTATTTTGGTTTGATTACGGCTGTCATTTTCGTCAATCTGAAAATCGAAAAAACAAACCGATATTAAACAAGCAAATCGAACAAACAGGATGTCCAACCCTAATGATATATGATATATGATTTGAATGAGTATACGACATTTATTTTGTTTCAATTTATATGACATTTAGTTAATTTGATCTATCTTCAATATTTTAAAAATAATTAGTATATTCAAATTTTATCCGAAAAATATCTTTAGTTTCAAATTATAATTTCTTTTGAATTTTGTATATTTATATGATATATGATTTGAATGAGTATACGATATTTTTTTTGTTTCAATTTACATGTCATTCAGTTAATTTGATCTATCTCCAATATTTTAAAATTATAATTAGTATATTCAAATTTAATCCGAAAATATCTTTTGTTTCAAATTATAATTTCTTTTGAATTTTGTATATTTATATGATATATGATTTGAATGAGTATACGATATTTCTTTTGTTTCAATTTATATGACATTCAGTTAATTTGATCTATCTTCAATATTTTAAAATTATAATTAGTATATTCAAATTTTATCCTAAAAATATCTTTTGTTTCAAATTATAATTTCTTTTGAATTTTGTATATTTATATGATATATGATTTGAATGAGCATACGATATTTCTTTTGTTTCAATTTATATGACATTCAGTTAATTTGATCTATCTTCAATATTTTAAAATTATAATTAGTATATTCAAATGTTATCCGAAAAATATCATAAATTGTCCTTTGTGTCATGTCAATGATTATAAAAATGTACATGTATTTTAAAATATTTTCCAAAATTCGTATAGTTTGATCTTTAGAAGAAAAAATATATCACATAAATTAGAAGATTCATCGATTAATAGTTTTGCCACAAAATGAAATAATTGATAGTATAATTAATTTGTAAATGAAATAAAGAGACTTACAAAATAAATCGTTTTATTCACTTGATCTTTTCTCCTAAAAATAATGTCTATTTAGTTTAATTAGTGAAGTAATTTGAATCAAAATAATATACTTTCATTGTTCAATTTATACGATATAAGTTTATTAAGCATAAAGTTTAAGAAAAAATAATACTTAAAAATATGAAAAGTCGTGATATTTATGCGACTGTAAAAGCTTGTCAATAAGATAAAATAAAAGTTTTTAATTAAATTATTTATAAATCCATCATTTACTTAAGTCAGAGGAAAAAACATTTTCTCTTTACGAGATTCAAAAGTGGAGAATACATAGCTTTCTATAGGGACATTAGGATCATATGTAAAATAGTTATATGTAATTTTTCACTAAAGAGAATTCGGATTAACCCCTATGATCCTATCTGACTCCGTGCCCCTGCTTACACTATAAAAGAAATTATACAAAATCAAGATTATTTTACCTCAGAATTTTCCTATGAATTTAATATATATATGTCCATATACCTGCAGATTTACCTAGAGATAAAATATCCGCCGATACATTTCCCAAGGTAATGTCACAATTAATAATTTCACAGGTAAATCCCAAAGAATAAATTCCCAGCAAAATTCGCAGCATAAAATCCCCAATTAATTTCCTAGGTAATAATATCCATTACATAAATTTCCACCAAAATATCTCTAAGTAAATCCGTAGGATAAATTACCTGAGAATTTTTCTATGGATTTTAAAAAAATATATATTTGTCCATATACCTACGGATTTACCTAGAGATTAAATACCCGTCGAAATATTTTCTCAAGTAATGTCGCAAGTAATAATTTCACAGGTAAATCCCCAAGAATAAATTCCCAGCAAAATTCGCAGCACAAAATCTCCAAATAATTTCCTAGATAATAATATTCATTACATAAATTTCTACCAAAATATCTCTACGTAAATCCGTAGGATAAATTACCTAGGAATTTTCCTATGGATTTAATATATATACATATTTATCCATATACCTGTGGATTTACCTAGAGATAAAATACCCACCGATACATTTCCCCAGGTAATGTCGCAAGTAATAATTTCGCAGGTAAATCTCCAAGAATAAATCCCCAGCAAAATTCGCAGCACAAAATTCCCAAATAATTTTCCAGGTAATAAAATTCATTTCATAAATTTTCACCAAAATATCTTTAAGTAAATCCGTAGGATAAATTACCTGAGGATTTTTCTATGGATTTAAAAAGTATATATATTTGTTCTTATACCTGCGGATTTACCTAGAGATAAAATACCTTCCGATATATTTTCCCAGGTAATGTCACAAGTAATAATTTCGCAGGTAAATCCCCAAGAATAAATCTCCAGCAAAATTCACAGCACAAAATTCCCAAATAATTTTCCAGGTAATAAAATCCATTACATAAATTTCAACCAAAATATCTCTAAGTAAATCCGTAGGATAAATTACCTGAAAATTTTTCTACGGATTTAAAAAATATATATATTTGTCCATATACCTGCGGATTTACCTAGAGATAAAATACTCGTCAATATATTTCCCCAGGTAATGTTGCAAGTAAGAAATTTGCGCAATATGGCGCCAAATTTACCTGCAGAATTTGTTGCAAATATATAGTTCGTAGGTAATATATTTTAATATTGACGAATTTAATAATTTCGTAGGTAAATACACATGCATTTTCTACGATATTATTCCCAAGGTAAAATCTCCAAGTAATAAGCAGTTTTCTAGTAGTGATCCCTTGGCCTCTTTTTCCCGTGTAAATAACCCTCGTAATGCGACCCCCAGAAATGTGGAATGGACCTCGTGATACGACCCCCAAAAAGGTGAAATGGACCTCACGACGCGACCCCTAGAAAGGTGAAATGGACCTCGCATCGTGAGCCTATCGCGACCCCTTACTACTTTTCACGAAAAAGGTTATAACTTTTTGCTCAAGTATCGGATTAAGGCGAAATTGGTATCGTTGGAAAGCTAACTCAATTATCCATCATTTGGTGGGTCTTAAGATACAAATTTCCATATATATAAAATGTTATACACGTTCAAAATAGATCCTTGTAGAACCAAAAATCAAACTTTGGACGAATCAAAGGCTCTTAGCTCAACTTCGTTCTAAGTGATTCCTATGAACAATTTTTACCTCAAAAGAACTTCACACACTAGGATAAAGATAACGGCACATGCATGCATATACAAATCATGGGATTAGAGTTCACACACGTAGAAATGATGGTTCAATGTCTAACCCAAATATACGGGGTGTTACAGACCGCTAGAATGATATCAGGGTAAGGATAAAATAATGCCATTTATAAAACCAAGTAAAACCATCCACATGCACACAACCATACATACATATATATATAACGCTGCTGGGAAAAGGGACCGGGTTTAGCATGCATTTAAAACCATTACCTGGTCTGTATAGCTTTGCCGTCCTAAATTACCCACGGGATATATGGGTTCAGCTTCCCTTACTGAAAGGGCCCCAGTGCGTGTAGCCGCACGAATAGGGAAGTATCCCATGGGATGAATAGTACATCCCCCAAATAAAGTGTGGCATCATGCATATGGTCACCAAGACCAACCTCATATCGGCAAATATGAGTTTCAAGTTTTGGTCCACCTAGGACCTCCACCTTCCGTGGCTTTGCTACACATCCTGCCATTATTGCCCAATTAAAACCAATTTCCTAATAACCAAACCATTATCCATTTATTAACCAAGGCCATTGATATTGGTATCGTCATACCAACCCTTACTTGTAAGTATCATCCATAGACAACCATTTATAGGTTTAAGGGGACTTTCAAGTGCCCTTCCATTAACCATATTAAACCACTTGGGAGACTTCTATGTTCCCCAAAAGAATAAACAATTAGCCTTTAGACTTTCCAAACCATTTAAACCATGCATAATTCCTTTACTAAGTTTAAAACATGCGAGAGTTCCATTAAAAGAAATCAATGCAATAAACATATCTTTATAAGCATTTTGTCAAACACATTGGGGGCATAATATGACCAAAAACAATTCCAATTACCAATAAACCATTCCCATGCAATCCAATTTTCCAAAACCACCATTAATGCATATAAAAGCATAATTAAAACCATGGGAAACCATAACCAAGCAATTAACATCAAAACCCCCAAATCATATTTAAAAGCCAAAGTCATACAATAGTAAAACCATGAAAACATTCATATAAACCATATCTTTAATTCAAATTAACAAGGGAAGAGAAAAATGCCTTAAACCAAGATGATGACGGAAAGAAATCACCAAGATAAGCCCCAAATTGATCCCTTAGATGAAACCCTAGCTTTCCTAGCCCAAAAGCTCTTGAGAGAATTATGAAGTGTTTAGGAAGAGTTCCTAAGTGTTAATGAATAGAATATTAGGGTAAATATCCTTCCAGGTAGGTTAGAAGTCATGGGACCCTATTATGATAAGTTGGGAAATGTCCAAAATACCCACACTTAAACTGCACAAAATCCCGTTGGAGGGATACGACTGACCCTCACGAGTCGTACCCTCCCAATACGATTAGTTTCCACCACTCGTATCCTAAACCTACACCCCTGGACCAAAAACTGTCCAGTATACGACTCATCCAACCAAGTCGTAACCACAACATATGATCTGTATCCATGACCCGTATCCTTGACAGAATAAAATACCCGAGGAATTAAACACTGTATACCATATGAGTCCTTGGTACGATTCGTACCCTAGCTTACGGCTCATTGTGAGCCACTCATACTCAGATTCAACCTAAGTAATCAAGTTTAAGATTAAGTTAAGGAACCCAATGATTCGTCTCACCAATACGACTCGTACACCTAAGTCGTACCAATTCCAGTGTTCAAAATCCATCCCACCAACCAACACTGGTCAGTATACGACCGGACCATACCATTCATACCCTAACATAAGACTCGTACCCATGAGTCGTACTGGGTCTAGAGATCAGAATTTCAGGAAATTTTCTAAGTTCCAGAATCTAGGGTGTTTCAGTCTCCCCCACTAGGAATATTCATCCCCGAATAACGGATAAGGTAGGGGTAACCACACTCCAGATTCATTTGCATTATCAAACATATTCCTAATCTCTAACAAATTTAAAAAACAAAGAGGCAAAGATACAAATCTTTCCTTCAACAAACTTTGAAAACAATGATGTGTTAAGATACATACCTTCCGCGTAAATCTCAAGAGTAGAAAATAAATCAAGATATTTGGACTTCATGTCCTCTTCTGCTTCCCATGTAGCTTCTTCCACCTTATGGTTCCTCCAAAGAACCTGAACCGAAGCCACATCCTTGGTCCACAACCGATGAACATACCTATCCAATATCTCAATTGAGACTTCTTCATAAAACAAAGAATCAGTGAGACCTAATCCTTCCAAAGGAACAACTGAAGAAGGATCACCAATGCACTTCCTCAACATGGAAACATAAAAGACCAGATGAACCAAGCTTAAGCTAGAAGGCAACTCCAGCTCATAAGCAACATTACCCACTTTCCACAAAATCTCATAAGGACCCACATACCCAGAACTGAGCTCCCCCTTCTTGCCAAGCTGTACTACTCCCTTCATGGGAGATACCTTGAGGAAAACCTTATCCCCAACCTCAAACTCTAAGTCTCTACGCCTAACATCCACATAGGAATTTTGGCGACTTTGGGTAGCCTTAAGCCTATCCCGAATCACCTTCACCTTCTCCATAGCCTGGTAAACCAAGTCAGGTCCAAACATGTTTTCCTCACTAAGCTCAAACCAACCAATAGGAGATCTATACCTCCTACCATACAATGCCTTAAATGGTGCCATACCAATACTAGAATGATAGATATTATTGTAAGCAAACTCTACCAAAGGTAGAAGCTCAACCCAATTGCCACCATAACTAATTACACAGGCCTGAAGCATATCCTCTAATGTCTGAATAGTTCTCTCCGCTTGCCCATCCTTCTACAAATAAAAAGTAGTACTCAGAGTAATCTTAGTCCCCAACCCTCTCTGAAAAGATCACCAGAAGTGAGACGTAAATTGCATGCCATGATCAGAAATAATAAAAACAAGCACCCCATGTAGCCTCATAATCTCCTGAAGATACAACTTTGCATAATTCTCCTTTGAAAAGGTAGTCCGCACTGGTAAAAAGTGCACAGACTTAGTCATCCTATCCACAATGACCTAAATCTAATCATATTGACTCCGAGATCGAGAAATACTGGTAACGAAGCCCATTTTGATCACTTCCCACCTTCATTCGAGAAAATCAATTTCTTGATACAATCTTCCTGCCTCATGTGCTCAAACTTAACCTGTTGACACACCATGCACTTGGCCATAAAATCAGCCATATCCCGTTTCATACCATTCCACCAATAGATCTCCTTGAGATCATAATACATTTTAGTCGAGCTAGGATGGATAACATAGCGTGACTCATGTGCCTCAGCCAAAACCCTTTGCCACAACCAAACGACATCAGGAACACATAACCTCCCTGGGTACCGTAAAGTACCATCACCATCGATATCAAGCACCACTACCTTTTTCCAACCAACATCACTCTTGATTTTCATCAAGATGGGATCCAACACTTGCTTTTCCTTAATATCCATACCAAGAGATGATCGAACCACTTCTTGCACCACCACACCAGTATTCTTGGAGTCCAAAAGGCGAATTCCAAGATTATCTAAGTGGTGAATATCCTTCCCCAATTCCTACTTTCCTTCCTCCACATGAGCCAAACTCCCCATGAATAACCTGATAAGAGCATCAGCAACCATGTTAGCCTTACTTGGGTGGTAGTGAAGACTCATATCATAATCCTTGAGAATCTCAAGCCATATCCTCTATCTGAGATTAAGCCTTTTCTGTGTGAATACATACTGTAGACTCTTATGATCAGAAAAGATATCCATGTGAACACCATACAAATAGTGCCGCCATATTTCCAAAGAAAACACAACCGCCAACAGCTCTAAATCATGAGTAGGATAATTCCTCTTATGTACCTTCAACTTCCTGGAAGCATAGGCTATTGCATGCTCCATTAACATATATGCTGCATCAACACACAACCAAGACCTACCTAAGATATATCATAATAAACCACAAACCCATCATTGTCTTCCAGCAAAGTCAAAATTAGAGTCGAAGTTAACTTATTCTTCAATTTTTCGATATTCCCTTCAAGCATCTGACTAAGAAAACTTAACCTTCTTCTGAGTTAACTTAGTCAAATGAGTAGCTATCGATGAAAAGCTTTCCATAAACTGCCTATAATACCCGACTATACCTAAGAAGCTCTGAATGCCGAATGGAGTCGTAGGTTTAGGCCACCTTTTCACCACAACAACCTTCTGTGGATCCACTATGATCCCTTCACTAGAAATAATATGACAAAAAAAAATCACAGTGTTCAACCAAAACTCACACTTAGAGAACTTGGCATACAACTGTTGATCCTTTAGGGTCTGTAATATCACACAGAGGTGATTATCATGACCCACCTCATTCTTTGAATAAACCAAAATGTCATCAATGAAAACAATAGCAAAAAAATCTAAATACTACCTGAATACCCTGTTCACCAGATCCATAAATGCCGCTGGAGAATTAGTCAACCCAAATGACATCAACAAAAACTCAAAGTGCCCATACCAAGTATGAAAAACCATCTTAGGGATATCCACTTCTTTAATCTTTAGCTGATGGTACCCTGGCCAAAGATTTATCTTAAAAAAGAACTTGGCACCTTGCAACTAGTCAAATAGATCATCTATCTTTGGGTGAGGATACTTGTTCTTGACCGTCACCTTGTTCAACTGCCTATAGTTAATGCACATTCGAAGGGAAACATTCTTCTTGTGCACCAACAACATCGTTGCACCCTAAGGAGATACACTAGAATGAATAAACCCCTTATCCAGAAGATTCTTAAGTTGCTCCTTGAGTTTTCTCAACTCAGCCGAAGCCATTCTATATGGAGGAATAGAAATTGGATGAGTGTTCCGAAGCAAATCAATAACAAACTCTAATTCTCTTTTTGGAGGAACACAAGGAAGATTATCTAGAAAGACCTCTATAAACTCGTTAACCACTGGAACTAACTGAAAAGAAGAACCTTCCGAGTTAGAATATTTAACCCAAACCAAGTGATAAAGATAACCTTTGGAGATTAACCTTTGAGCTCGAAGATAAGAAATAAACCTCTCCCTAGGAGCTAAGGAAACACCCTCCAACTCTATAACTGGTTCACCAGGGAACCTAAAGATACAATCCAAGGACGCGTAACAAGAGTGTAACTAGTCCATACCCAGAATAACATCAAAATCCACCATAGCCAACTCAAATAGATCCACCAAGGTCTTTTTGCCACCAAAAATATGGCACACCCCCTATAGAACCTCTCAACGATAACCGAGTCAGTCACCTACCCGGGTAAAAATAGAAAATGGATCCAAAATAACTTCCGAGTCAAAACCAAAAGATACAGACACATAAGGAGTCACATAGAAAAGAGTAGACCCCGAATTAAACAAATAATATACATCACGAGATAAAAGCTGTAATGTACCAATAACGACATTAGATGATGCCTCAAATTTCTGTCGGGACACCAAAGCATACAACCTGTTCCAATCAACACTAGAAACAGGAGCAGTAACAGAAGAAGATGCCACACCACCAGGTGCTGGAGCATAAGATGACGCCATAACAATCTTATTCGCCCCCGTAGCAACCTTATAAACTGGATAATTCCTGAGCCGATGGCCTACCTGGCCTCACTTAAAGAATTCATCCTTTCCTTCATCTCAATAACCCCGATGACGACGACCACAAAACTGATAAGGAGGACATAAAGAGACTGACAGACCTTTGCTCGCCTGAGATTAGGCACCCTATGCCCGAGAATTGTCACTACCATGAGGACGCCTGTCGCCCGACTAATAAGAAGCACTAGAAGAAAAGTAGGAACCAGAACTTCCCTACTTTTTTTCTGCCATTTTCCACCATCTCTACCACCATGAGACTGAGCACCTCCTTGATCATAAAACCTGTTCCTCTTTCCCTGCCTATCCCTAAACTCTACCTACCTTTTTTTTCATCCTCCACCGCCTGCATATGAACAATCAACCTTGAGAAGTCCATATCCTTAATAGGCATGACAGTCTTACTCTCCAAAATCAAATCCCGATTCAACCCAAAAGTGGACTTCCTCATTCTTGCATGTATGTCACCCACTAGATCAGGAGCATACCTTGAAAATTGGTAAAACTTCAAGGCATATTCCTTGATAGACATTCTCCCCTGCTTGAGGTTCACAAACTTCCCCATCATTGCTTCACTCAACTCTTGGGTAAAGAAATGATCCAAGAAGGAATTAGAAAAGGTCTCCTACAATCTTTCCTCTTCCAAATAACCTCTATCCCTATCCCACTCTTTATACCACTGATATGCAACATCTTTGAGATGATAAGATACAAAGTTTACCCCCTCCACATTGGTAGCCTGCATCACCCAAAATATCTTTTCCATCTCATTCAAGAAACCCTGTGGATCCTCCTCCACCTTCACTTTTGAAAAAGTGGGAGGACCCATCTTCATAAATTGGACAACCCTTGTGGCCTCAGCAGACAAGCACCAGACACATCCCGTTCATCCTGAGCAATAATAACTTAGCAATAGCATAAATGGACTGATGGAATTCTGCATTAGTTACCTCGCCTTGAGAAGTATTAGTAGCAACCGATGGAACTCCAAAACTATCAGGGATAGGACCGTGAGATCAAAGATGAACCCCAAAAGTAGGATACACCCCTTAAGCATTACCCTAGATGGGATAAAAGAATTTTCTTGTGTTCCAGATCTATGAGGCATGATCTGAAAGACGAACAAACATGGATTAGATAAGATTCTAGGACTGAGAATTGAAGCTTGAAGATAGAATACCAAGAAAGTGAAACATTCCTAAATGTTTTGTAGCCTTCTCCTTATGAGTGTGGCGTGTTACACCCCCTAAAAGAGACTCTAATCAACACGGCTTTGTGGACTCCCAATTGATCATGAACCTAGTCCCCAATACCAACTTGACACAACCTGTCCTGAGGCCTTTTCATAGTAGACGTCCTAAGTCCGACCATGACTGGAGACCACCTCCATTACCCAACCCAACCCAACCTTCAGCCGCCTACAATGAGTTGGCTAAATTTAGAGCATATAACAAGATAGTGTAATAGCTCACAAAATGGATATGGGAATAGATCACAACTGTGACCAACCCAACTGAGTCCACCCATCCTATACCAATAGTCTAACCATACCAAACAAAGGCCATACACCATGCTATAACCAAGGATGTTCCAAAACATAATATAATTAATCCAAAATGTAATAGGATGGAATAACCAACAATACCATCCAATGATGTCAACCCTCCAGCCTATTCCAATGCCAAGGCTGACACTAATACCGATCCCGCCCATACCAACCCATAGAAGTACCACAAAGACTCTATCCAAAAAAGTAATGACATTCAGTTGGGATATGCCCCCAACCATAGATAAAACCAATATCCAAAATAAAACCAAAATGAGTAGAAATATCCATAATATGAAATGATGCCTTCCGAAAGGATGGAAACTCACCACTTCAGTCCAAATGCTTTCCCTGAGTGAAACACTATGTAGAAAAAGTAGAACAACTAGTTTTTGTATAGCATGGGTATACAACCGCCAGTAGATGGGGTTAGTGAGTGACCGCTAGCATGATCTTAGGGTAAGGATAAAATAATTCCATTTATAAAACCATGTAAAATCATCCATATGCACACAACCATACATATATATATATATAACCATGCGTGGTAAAAGGACTGGGTTTCGTATGCCTTTAAAGCTATTACCTAGGTTGTGTAGCTTTGCCATCCTAAACCACCCATGAGTTATATGAGTGCATCTCCGCCTACTGAAAGAGCCCCAATGCGTATAGCCGCACGACTAGGGAAGTATCCCATGGGATGACTAGTACATCCCCTAAATAAAGTGTGACATCATGCACATGGTCACCAAGACCAACCTCATATCGACAAATATGAGTTTTTAATTTTGGTCCCCCCGAGACCTCCACCTTTCACGACTTTGCTACACATCCCGCCATTATTGCCTAGTTAAAACCAATTTCCAAATAACCCAACCATTATCCATTTATTAACCAAGGCCATTGATATTGGTATCGTTATACCAAACCTTACTTGCAAGTATCATCCATAGCCAACCATTTATAGGTTTAAGGGGACTTTCAAGTTCCCTTCCATTAACCATATTAAACCACTTGGGAGACTTCCATGTTCCCTACAAGCATAACCAATTAGCCTTTAGCCTTTCCAAACTATTTAAACCATGCATAATTCTTTTACCAAGTTTAAAATATGCAAGAGTTCCATTAAAAGAAATCAATGTAATGAACATATATTTATAAGCATTTTGTCATACACATTGTGGGCATAATATGATCAAAACCAATTCCAATTACCAATAAACCATTTTCATGTAATCCAATTATCCAAAACCACCATTAATGCATATAAAAGCATAATTAAAACCATGGGAAACAATAACCAAACAATTAACATCAAAACCCCCAAATCATATTTGAAAGCCAAAGCTATGCAATAGTAAAACCATGAAAACATTCATATAAACTATGCTTTTAATTAAAATTAATAATGAGGAAAGACAAAAATGCCTTAAACCAAGACGACGACGGAAAAAAATCACCAAGATAAGCCCCAAATTGATACCTTAGATCAAACCCTAGCTTTCCTTTCCCAAAAGCTCTTGAGAGAATTATGAAGTATTTAGGAAGAGTTTCTAAGTGTTAATGAATAGAATATTAAGGTAAGTATCCTTTCAGGTAGGTTAGAAGTTGTGGGACCCTATTAGGATAAGTAGGGAAATATCTAGAATACCCCCACTTAAGTTGCACAAAATCTTATTATTGGGATATGACTGGCCCTCACGAGTCGTACCCTCCTAATACGATTGGTATCCACCACTCGTACCCTGAACCTCCACCTTTGGACCGAACATTGTCCAGTATACGTCTCATCCAACCAAGTTGTAACCACAACATACGATCTGTAGCCATGAAATCAGGCGCCACTACTACGGCCTAACCTATTTCAAACACACCAACAGGAGATCTATATCTCCTATCAGGAAGGGCCTCAAACGGAGCCATCCAAATACTGGAATGATAGATTTTATTATACGCGAACTCAATCAAAGGTAAGTTTTCATCCCAACTACCCTTAAAGTCAACAACACACGCTCTCAATATTTCTTCTAAAGTCTTAATGGTCCTTTCTACTTGAGCATCTGTCTGAGGGTGAAAGGTTGTACTAAGGTGAACTTGGGTACCAAGGCCCTTCCAAAAAACCTTCCAAAAGTGAGAGGTGAACTGCGTACCTCTACCTAAAATGATGGACAATGGGACACTGTGTAACCTAATCAACTCTCTTATATAGAGCCTAGCATAGTCCTCGGCTGAATAAGAGGTATGAACTAGCAAAATATGAGCTGACTTAGTCATCCTATCCATAATGACCCAAATTGAATTATGCTGACGATGAGTACAAGGCAAACCCGTCACAAAATCCATGTTCAATTTCTCCCACTTCCAAGTTGGAATACTGAACATCCGCATCACCCTCTAGGCTTCTGATGCTCAACCTTAACTTACTGACATGTGGAGCACTTAGCCAGAAACTCTGAAATGTCTCTCTTATTCCCACTCCATTAATAGACTTCCCTCAAGTCGCGGTACATCTTAGTGGTCCCTAGATGAATCGAGTAACACGCACCATGCGCTTCTGAAAAAATCCACTATCTTACACTATCCACACATGGCACACATAATCTACCCTGACAATGCAACACACCATCTCCCCCTTGGGAATAAACCTCTACCTTTGTGGTATATGACTGACTCTTTTAACTTAACTAAAATAGGATCTCTGTTCTGCTTTTGTTTTACTTCGAAAACCAAAGATGATTCCGAACTATTCTGCACCCAAACACTACTCTCGCCGTCAACCAAACAGACACATAGTCTGGCAAGCTTATAAACTTCCTAAATTAACTTCTTCTTACCATCCTCAATGTGAGCAACACTACCCATGGACAATTTACTGAGCGCATCAATCACTACATTGTCTTTTCCTGGATGATATAGAACACTCATGTCATAATCCTCGAACAACTCTAACCACCTTCTCTGACGTAAGTTTAAGTCTTTCTGAGAAAACACATACTGCAAGATTTTGTTTTTTAAACACATCAACATGCACCCCATACAAATAGTGCCTCCAAATCTTTAAGGCAAACACAACAGTTGCTTACTCAAGATCATGGGTGGGATAATTTTTTTCATGGGGCTTAAGCTGTCTAGAGGCGTAGGCCACAACCTTACCCTTTTGCATCAAAACACACCCTAAACCAACTCTAGAAGCATCATAATATACAACAAATCCATCTGAACCGTCGGGCAAAGTCAAGAATGAGGCTGTAGTAAGTCAAGTTTTCAACTCCTGAAAACTATTCTCAAAAGAATCAAACCACTAGAACTTGACTTTCTTCTGGGTCAATATGGACATGGGGGATGCAATAGACAAAAATCCTTAAACAAACCGTGGATATAGCTAGCCAAATCTAAGAAAATCCTGATATCTGACGGAGAGATAGTTCTAGGCTAGTTTCTCACTACTTTGGTCTTTTGAGGATCAACTCTAATGCCATAATCAGAAACTATATGACCAAGGAAAGCTACTGATCTTAGACAAAGTTTGCATTTACTGAATTTGGCGAACAACTAGTGGTATTTGAGAGTTTGTAGCACTATTCTAAGATCATATTCATTGTAGGAGTAGACAAGAATGTCATCAATGAAGACTATAACGAACATGTCCAAGTACTACTTGAACACGCAGTTCATCAAGTCCATGAAGGCTGCTGGGGAATTTGTAAGACCAAATGACATGACTTAAATTTCAAAGTGACCATACCGAGTTTTGAAATCTATTTTTTGGATGTCACATTCTCTGACTCTGAGCTAGTGATAGCCTGATCTGAGGTCTATCTTAGAGAAGTAACTGGTACCCTGAAGTTGGTTAAACAAGTCATCGATTCTAGGAAGCAGACACTTATTCTTGATAGTGACTTTATTTAACAGATGGTAGTCAACACATATTCGAAGAGAGATGTCTTTCTTATGCATGAATAAAACTAGTGCGGCCCACGGGGAGACACTAGGCCTGATAAATCCCTTATCTAGGAGATCCTTAAACTGTTCCTTCAATTCTTTAAGTTCAACTAGATCCATTCTGTATGGAGGAATAGAGATGGGTTGAGTATCCGAAAGAAGGTCTATTTCAAAGTCAATTTTCCTTTAGGGAGAAATTTAGGGAAGATCTTTGGGAAACACATCTGGAAATTAACTTGCTACTAGAACTGACACAAGATTAGGAGTCTCAAAACTAGAATCTTTAACTTGAACAAGTTGATAGACAAACCCCTTGGATATCATTTTTCTCGCTCTAAGGTATGAAATAAGATGACCCCTAAGTGCTGTGGTACTACCCCTCCATTCTGCGATTGGTTCATTTGGGAACTAAAAATAGACAACTCTGTTTCTACAGTCAACTGAAGGATAACATGAATGAAGCCAATCCTTTCCAAAAATGATGCCAAAATCCGTCATCTCTAACTCTATTAAGTCTGCTGAAGTAATTTTTTGAACCCACTGGGGTAGATACTGAGAAGGGTTCTTCTAGGATTTCGGGACTGTCTCCAAAGTCAACAACTATATAAAGAGTTACAAAGGATAAGAAAGTTCCTGGATCTAGCAAAGCATAAATATATAAATGGTAAACTTGTAATGTACCAGTAACCACATCAGGAGAAATTTCCTAATCCTGTCGGGACTAAAGTGCATAGAACCTATTTGGGCATTTCCCACTAATGGCATTAGAAGTGGCACCCTGTTGACATAGGCGACTGGAATGAGTTGGGGGACGATTATGCTGACTCTGTGAACCCACTTGAGGATACTCTATGATTCTATGACCTGGTTTACCATATCCAAAAACATATATTGGCTCCATCCCTACATATACCAGATGGTTTCTACCACTCTTTTGATAAAGAGGATTTGATTGGACACTGCTAACACTACCATGAGATTTAGAGCCTGGCGTCCTATCCTTATTACCATTTTTGAATTTAGGCACTGGAGTACTGGCTGAGGATAGAGCTAGGACTGAAGATTTTGGGAGGAACTGAGGATGATTACCACCCTCTGACTTAGGCTGAGTGGAGTTAAAGCTACCTATTCTAGCCCTCTTATTCTCACTTTTTTTCTCCTTAGTCTTCTTCTCCTCTATCTGTTGATCATGGACCATCAACCTAGAAAAGTCCATCTCCCTAATATGCATTACGGTCCTATACTCTTTGACCACACTGTCGAATACACCAGACACAAACTTATTCATTTTAGATCTACTATCAACTACCATATAAGCAGCATATCTAGCTAACTGAGTAAACTTGAGGGGATACTCCTTTACTATCATGCAGCCCTGCTTTAGGTTAATAAACTCTAAAACCTTAGCTTCTCTTATCTCTAATGGAAAAAACCTATTTAGAAAGGTAGTAGCAAATTTGTACCCTGTATTGGACCTATTCTGATTCTGAATTATCTGTCACTACGCTGTCCCCAAGGACTAGCAAAATTAAAATAGTGAAATTCTTAGGTCATCTCAATGGGTTCAGAAACCACACGTTTCTTTGGATCATCATAGTGTACTTCCACATATCCACTCATAGAAAGGTCTTTTCATAATGGATGACCCTCAAAACCATAATCTATTGATATACGACGTAGATCCGGATGATTGATGGAAGAAACACCAAACATATCCAAACTTCTCGCTCCCACCTTATTCTTTAGTCCCTGTATCTGCGGCCCTATCTGCCTTCCACTGCTTAAACCATGTATGAGCTATATCCTGCAACTGATAGGCAGCTAACTCATTACTCTCACTAGCGGTTACCCCCATAATGTCTGTTACCTTCTGCACTATGTCAAGGAATTTATGTGGGTCCTCTTCAGACTTAGACCCTAAAAATAAAGGAAGGTTCATTCGAGTGAAGTTCCAAATTCTAGCTACAACACTATTGTCCACTGGGTTGGCCTGAACAACAGCTGAGCATTCATTTTGGGCTACTACAGAATGAGCTAGAGTGGTGAAAGCTGCTCTAAATTCTGCGTGAGATACATGCTCATTCAGGGGATCTTCCTGAATATGCGGAGGTGCTGGCTGGTTTTAGTTCTTCTTCCATTGGTCATTTTGGGAGGTATGTTCTATAAATAGAAAGGAAAATTGGGTTAGACAGAGAGTTTAACTTGAGCTCATGCTTACTCGCACGACATGAATACGGAAAGAAGGAAAACTTTTCCTAAAAATATCTCATAGCCTCTTGTCCATAAGTGTGGCGCTATTCACACCCATGCATAAGAATTTAATTGACGCGACTTTTAGACTCCCTAGGACTCCTTAGAAGCTTAGCCTCTGATACCAAGTTTGTAACGCCCCGTATCTACACCCTGGACGTCACATGGTTCTTACGACCCCGGAGGATCACAAGCTAACCCATGACTGGTACCTACCGTGAGCACTGAATAATAATCTCGAAAGTATATGTGGAAGTATAATTGAAAATTCCATAAGGTTCTCAAAATACTGAAATAAATACTGAGTGTACTAATAATAACATCTGAAAAACTGTATATCTGACTGTGCTAGTCTGAAAGCCTCTAACTATCTGAATATGGAGTTGATGGGACAAATCTCAACTAACTCTGACTCCTAAACTAACTGAAAACCTGAATTAGATAAACTTTATCCTCAAAATATGAGGACTCACTACTGTATCTGCTGCTGATAGCCTATGCTTCTAAGTATGGTCAGGACGCTGAGCGTCCAAACCTATGATATGAGATATCATTGTACAAAAAAAGAGTTTGTGTCAGTACATGGAATGTACTGGTATGCTAAGTGAGGTAGGCTGATATACATGGGTTTATATGCATAAGATGATAACTGAATGAATGAACATCATGAAGTAACTGGATAAAAGTACATGCAAAACTATAACTACTAAACATGCCGAATATGTAATACTGCGCATATAATGTCTGTCTGAATTGGACTGAAACTGAATTACTGAGTTTTGATAATTGAATACTAATAACAGAAGTTTAGACTGATACTGAAATACTGATTTTTGATGGCTAAGTAACTGATAATTGATAGCCATGGTTCTGTAGAACTGTTTGAGTTCTTTACTGAATACTGAGACTAAAACTGTAACTATAGGAGTTATCATCTAACTGACATACCCCAATTTATAAACTAAGTTGGGGTCCAACCTATGACCCTAGTTGGAAGGGTGTTAGCACCTTGTCATGGAATACTAACACTGCTGAGTCAACCCTAATCTGGCAGGAAGACTCATAAAATATATATGACTGCGTCAACCTTAGTCTTGAAGGAGGATGACTTACCCTACGCTGGCTACATAGTTCTATAATGAAGGGACTGCTACTAAGGGTCAAACTCTCTGCTGGCAGGAATGCCCCATCCTTGTGTTCGCTCGGTGTTGAATCCTACTCTCAACTGGATCAACATTGAACTGATCACTTGACTATACTAGACTTGACTAAACTGACACTGATCGTGTTGACTGACTAAACTGGACTGAGTTCACTGAGTTCGTCTAACTGACTGAGTACTACTATTCTTGACCTTTACTAGAATGATTCTATAACTACTACAACTAAGTAAACAACTAGATTTTGAGTAATAAATACCCCCAGGACTCGATAGCATAATGGATACAACATAGAAAATCTTGAAAGCCTAGCCATAGTCATTTGTTCACAATTCATTCACTGAGTCATTTAGTCAAACACTTGGAGGTCATGAACGTGTACATGAATGAGAACACATGATAACATAACTTGAATACACTATTAAATTCACATGGACATTCTATCAAACACTTGGGGAGCATAAGTAATGTACATGGTAATGAAAAACACATAACCATCATGAATACAGCGTGGACTTGCAATTTCAAGGGTTTTAACATGGAAGATTCATAATTCAACACACATGCTAACCTAATTGCATGTAACTCATAAAAGATCTTAACTTGAAATTCATATAATGACACAACCATGAGCATAATTCAATTCATAACATGGGAATCATAATTTAAGTTTTTAAAAAGGTCCTTGAACTCCAAGGGTGGAAGAAAACCCAAGGATGAATACTTAACATACCTAAGTGACGAAATTCGTGAAGATTGTTGGGGATTTCTTGGAACTTGATTTTTGAGCTTGATTAACTAGGGTTTCTTTCTTGAGAAGATTTTGTGAATAAAGAATGAAATTTTCCCTTTGGGATATCAAATTTCGTGTTAAGAATGAATAATGTAAGGGGAAAATAACCCATTTGCCCCCACAGTCTCGAATAAAAGAATGTTGGATGAGGTCCCCATCGCGCCGCGACCCCCTCTTGGGTCAAGCGGCCCTCGCGATGCGACCCTGCTCGGGTCAAGCAGTCCTCATGGCACGACCCTGAGCCTGGGTCAACTGTCCCTCACGACGCGGCCCTATTGTGACCCCTTGCTGTTTTGTATATCCAACTCACCCTTACGCTAGTCCAAAAAATCCGAAACTAGCCTGAGATGACCTACAAGTGACCCTAATCATGAATCAACTTAAAAATCGACATACTGAGGTTGGAAAGATCAAAAATAAATCCTCCAATTTGAAGGCTAAAAAAGATTCTAAGTCTTGACACCGTTGAAATTTTCTAAGTCTGGGACCTCTTTTGGCATGCTATATAAGATTGAAACGGCTAGAATTTTGTGGGGTCTCAAAGTATTCATCAACATCGATGCCTATGTGACTTGAGTAAACCTCTTAGTATATTATCCAATGTGTGAATTTGATCAGGCAATATCGATAATTTTTATCGAATTCTTCACGATATGGGAAACTTTCATTATTTTCTTTAAGGATTCAACTCAAAAACATATCTGTTCAATCTTTATTTTAGGGCTGCATAAATAAAAATTAAACATGGAAAATCATTATCATAATGTAAAGATAAAACAAGAAGCCAAAAAATAGAATTATGTCTACTCATACCTTTTTCAAGTTTACACTTTGAGAATACGAATCATAAGTGTCCACTATGATATAAAACAAGAAATAACGCCTTTATATAGTAGTAACAACGTTGCATTTTCAAATCATCAAAAATAAATTTAAACAGTTTAAGGATTTCCCTCCGAGTTTCAGTTGCTAAATTTTTCCTACAATTACAAATAGTTTGGAGGGTTTCTCTCCCTTGATCAAAAGTTAAAATCATTCACATTTTAACAATGTAAATTTTTTAATTTATCATAAAAAATCTAAACACTTTGAGGTGACTTTCCCTCCCTTAAAGAAGCATTCATATTTTAACATTTAAATTGGTTGTATGTGGATTGGTTATTTAGAATGCTTTATATTTAACCTTTTAATTAATTAATATCGAAAAGTAATAGATTTATAGGTGATTTATTTGTAGCGTGCTAACCAATTTACCTGTAATAGATTTACTAAGAATCTCTTCAAAATATAGACTGATCCCATAGTTGATTACAAACAATAAGTTCACATAATTGTGTAAGAGTTTAGGAGAAAATACTTTTTAATTCAATCCTAGAACACCCTTGTTACAAATTTCCAAAAAAGCATCGCCAACACCAAAGCATACAACAAATTTGTAAGGGCATTGTCTTTTTCTTTAGTGAAATTCAACCTTTGTTTTAGTTGATCCCTCTTCATTTCGGTTTTCTTTAGCAATCCTTTTAAGTGATCCCTTTTTCCTTCGACTTCAATGAGTGTTGACGTCAGAATATACCTATTTTTTTTGGATTTCTGAAGCTTTTGGAGGACTTTAAACTTGGCATATCCTTGCAAATTACACGTAGAAGGGTTGCTCATAGGTGAATCCTCTTTAAGCCACTAAAAAAAAGCATCTTCCATTATACTAGACAAAATTAAATAAATTAGATTGCGTTAACAAAATAAAATAATTATAAGTCACATAATAAAAACACACACTTGCCCAACTGCACAGTTAAAGAATCGTCGACCTGGATTGAATCAGTGCATGACTTTCTCAAGATAGTTGGATTACCAAAATATCAAAAACAACATATGTTGGTTGCATTAGATGTCTGAAAGGCCCGAGACATTGTAGATGACTACAAATTAAATAAGAAAGCGAAGTTAATTAGCCCAAAAAATTGATGTGAGTTAACTAAATTATTTTTTTCACAAAATAAAAAACAACTTCAAATTTTGAAATAGTGAAAAAGTTGGCAAAGTTGACATCCTGGTTACACTGACCAATCACCTCAGTACGCAATCAACACTCTACCCCATGTCATAAGTGATTGTAATAGTAAATCAACAGGATTTGATAGCTCTCTTTTTTATGCATGCTAATTAACTTGATGTGAAAATTGAGTGAAGCATCATGTCACATCTCACAACATTGTGAGTTTACAGGGAACCAAAATCCCAATACTTCCTCCGGTCTAAAATAATTGAATTATGGATTTTTTGATATTTTATAACTCCCAAAATAATTAAGAATTAAATTGTTCAATATTTAAGATGAAATACATGTTGGTATTTTTTTCAACTTTACCCTTCATATTACATTTTCTACGTTGAGTTCCATAAGACTATAAATTCTTTAAAGTTTCTTACATTACATTAATGTGGCTTAAATTTTCAATGACTGTGACATACTTTGTATCTTTCCATCTTTTCTCATTCATCTTCATACCCAATATGGAAAATAAAATTTAATAGAGAGTTAACATATTTTACTTTCATACAACTTATAATTGGTTTCATTTTGTTTAACATTGCACTTGGTTTTAATACGATTTAGATCGATGCGATGAAAAATTAAACAACACAATATATAGACTGATTCACCGACCTAAATAGGCATTGAGTAGTTGGCCACTATCCGAATTGATCACTCTTAACAAATGTGATAGTCTGAATGATTTGACCCCTTTAAGCCTACCGTACTTTGATTTGGATGAAAGTTCAGTTCATTGAAGAGAAGACACATCTCCTTAGTCGACTTTGCGCTACACAAACACTGACTGGATCTTAACGACGGTCATAAACGCAATCCAAATAAAACCAAGCACTTCATTTAACTGTGGATAAAAAACCCTACTTGCTAAATTTTATTTTATTTTCATGGAAAAATATGAACTTTGAAAAGAGTTCCCGCTCTAAATTTAGGCACCGTTTGACCATGAAAATAAACATTTTGTAATTGAAGTTGGAATTGGTGTCATGTTTGACCATGAATATAAATTAAAGTTGTTTTTGAAATTTCTTTGAGAAAAATAAGAGTGGGAAAAGTGAAAACAAGTAAAATTTATTCTCACTTTTTTAAAAGTAATTTTCACTACAATGACCTTGGCCAAACACCACTATTTACACTTTTCCACTAAACTGAAACAATTTTTCGATAAAAGTGAAAAAAAAATTCATGGTCAAACGCCTACTTATTGTTGTTGATCAAAATAAAAATTCAGTAAAGCAAAATTGGGCAAAATATATCGTGTAGCATTAACCCCACTTAGGGAGTAGTTGGAGTGATGAATGACCTAAAGAAACCATCAACATCCTACCCCCATGCCTATCTCTTACATAATCTGACTGATTAGATATTGATCCTTCTTTTAAGCATGTTCATAGGTTTGATTAGATCTAGGTTGAGTGAATGCATACCAAAACTCTCACTTGTTATTGTTGAGTGACTTTGCATGGCTAAACTACTGATTTGTTCTTAACAATGGACATTAAGGCAATCATAACGAACCATAACAAAGTCTTATAGTCCTTCGTTTAATTCGGATCAAATTTAGATCACTGAAATAAAAAGTAAGGGAAAATCCAAGTATGATTTCTTCAATTCTACTATGCTAATATACTTTTTTAAATTCCTGAACATACAATTTGGACTCATATTATTTTCAATATCATCAAATTTATGTATTATATTAACACCAAATGTAAAAAAATATTTCACTAACTCCAATAAATTCAAATAATTCCTTTATTGAATAATACCATCTATTTTCAAATTAAAAAATTGAATGAATTGCACTTCTTAGTTTTTTGGGTTTTCAATTGGAAGTAATCTCATCCACCCGTCGTTCAACTAGGACTTGCACAATCTACATCTTTTGCAACGTAAATAGGCCTTTAAAGTAGTGTCTGTCAACATCCGTCAAACGTTGCTCTGTGCTCTTCTGACGTAGAACGTTGGCATTCACATCCGACCTTTTACATTTCATTTCTCACAAAAAAGAAGATAAAAATAATTACGACATAGAAAACAAATTAGGAGAGGAATATAAAGTTTGATAAACCCGTGATGTCTCAAAGAATTATAAAATTATGAAGAAGTCTGTAAACAAAGTTGGAATGCTTTGTCACAACAAAATCAAAGGGCGTTTAAAATAAAAAAAAGTGCGCCCTTTTGAACTCAGTTTATATTTTTTAACGTGAAAACATTGTTAAATAATTAGCAATCGGGTGAACTATTAGAGTCAAAATAATTGAGTCAATTTGATAAATAATATATTTCATTGAGGGGATTCCTGTCATGACTCAGTTTAAGAAATTTTCATATGGCGTTGAAAAATTGTGAATCGACACAATTCATACCATATGTAAATTCAAAAAATTTGATTACACGTCAATTGATAAAGTTTGACGTAACATTGACAAATTAGAAATTCACGCAATTCGTAATCTATATGGATTCAATAATCCCCTGTCATGAAAGAATTTAATAAAATTTTGATAAAATGTTGATAAATTGAGAATCAACCAATTCATAACTCATATTAATTCAACAATTAACATTATAAGAGAATTAATAAAGTCTACATAATTGGGTTAAGTTGACAGTCAACAAAATTCATCGCGTGGATTGATTTATCAATCCCCTGTCATGACTGAACTCAATAAATTTTCATATAATTTTGAATCAACACATTTCATAAAGCCGATTGATTCAACAATCCCATGTCACGAGTGAATTTAATAATGTTTGATATAATATTAATAAATTGAGAAGAGACACAATTCATAACGTACATTCATTCAACAATACCATGTCACGAGTGATTTTAATAAAGTTTGATATAATATTAATAAATTCAGAACAATGCACTTCATGACGTACATTCATTCAACAATATCATGCCACGAGTGAATTTAATTATATTTGATATAATATTATAAATTAAGAGTCAACGCAATTTATGACATAAATTCATTCAACAATACCTTGTCTCGAGTAAATTTAATAATGTTTGATATAATGTTGATAAATGAGAAGCAACGCAATTCATGATGTAATTCATTCAACAAGACCGTTTTGCGATTGAATTTAATAAAGTTTGATATAATATTTATAAATTGAGAGTCAACGAAATTCATGATATAAATCCATTCAACAATACCATGCCATGAGTGAATTTAATACTATTGATAAATTGAGAGTCAATGCAATTCATGACATAAATTCATTCAACAATATCACGTCACGAGTGAATTTTATAATGTTCGATATAATATTGATAAATTGAGAAGCGACGCAATTCATGGCTTACACTCATTCAACAGTACCGTGTCATGATTGAATTTAATAATGTTTGATATAATGTTGATAAATTGAGAAGCGACATAATTCATGACGTACATTCATTCAACAATTTTATGTCACAGTGAATTTAATAAAGTTTGATACATTGTTGAAAAATTGAGAGTAAATAAAATTCATGACATAAATTCATTAAACAATACCATGTCACGTGTGAATTTAATAATATTTGATATAATATTTATAAATTGAGAGTCAAGATAATTCATGATGTAAATTCATTCAACAATACCATGTCACGAGTGAATTTTATAATATTTGATAAAATATTGATAAATTAAGAAGCGACGCAATTCATAACGTACATTCATTCAACAATACCATGTCACGATTGAATTTAATAATATTTGATATAATATTGATAAATTGAGAAGCGACACAATTCATGACGTACATTCATTCAACAATCTCATGTCACGAGTGAATTTAATAAGTTTGATATAATGTTGATAAATTGACAATCGACGTACATTCATTGAATAATACCATGTCTCGCATGAATTTAATAAAGTTGGATATAATATTGATAAATTGGGAATCAACGCAATTTATGATGTATATTCATTCAACAATCTCATGTCATGAGTGAATTTAATAAAATTTGATATAATGTTGATAAATTGAGAATCAATGCAATTCATGATGTACATTCATTCAACAATCTCATGTCATGAGTGAATTTAATAAAGTTTGATATAATGTTGATAAATTGAAAGTCACCGGAATTCATGATGTAAATGCATTTAACAATACCATGTCATGAGTGAATTTAATAATGTTTGATAAATTGCGAAGCGACACAATCCATGACGTACATTCATTCTACAATACCATGTCACGATTGAATTTAATAATATTTGATAGAATGTTGATAAATTGAGAAGCGACACAATTCATGACGTACATTCATTCAACTATCTCTTGTCACGAGTGAATTTAATAAAGTTTGATATAATGTTGATAAATAAACAATCGATGTACATTCATTCAACAATCCCATGTCACAAGTGAATTTAATAAAGTGTGATATAATGTTGACAAACTGAGAGTCAACGCAATTCATAATGTACATTCATTCAATAATTCCACGTCATGAATGAATTTAATAATGTTTGATATAATGTTCATAAATTGAGAATCAACAAAATTTATAAGGTGCATTCATTCAAGCATTCCATGTCATGAGTGAATTTAATAAAGTTTGATATAATATTGACAAATAATATAATATATTATATGAAAGTTTGATATGATATTGAGAATCAACGCAATTTATGCCGTACATTTGATTAAACAATCCCATGTCATGAGTGCATTTAATAATGTTTGATATACTATTGATAAATTGAGAAGCGACGCAATTCATAAAGTACATTCATTCAACAATATCCATTAAAATTTATTTGATACGGTTTTAAAATAAACGTGTCAAATCGACAACCAACACAATTAAAGTAGATTGATTCAACAATCCCTGATTCTAAGTCAATTAATAATGGTGACTACAACAACAATAAATTTAAAATAATTAGAAATACAAAAAATAATGTTTCAAAGGAATATGTGACAAGTTTGATGATGGTTTGATTATTTTTCCGTATGCAATGTGTTGAAAGCTCTGGTAGCAAATTTGATCAAACATCATGTTCATATTCCTTAGGGCACGTATTCGATTCTCCCAGTCGTGTAGTTTTTTCTTAAAAGTTTCTTATGTGGAATAAATGCTGACCCTTTCCAATACAACTACCTAGGGCACCTCTAAGAATTCAAAGCGTCAAAAGGTAGGTCATCTTTTCCCTCCCTCTCCTTTTTAAAATACCTCACAGTGCACACTCCACCTCAACTATATACAACCAACTACTAAATTCCTTCATATCTCTCTAAAAAAATGACTTTATTCATCTCAGTTCAAACACAGGAAAGCCCCCATCAACAATTCAAAGTTAAACTGCACCGCTCGTATATGACACTTAACGAAGTGGTAGATTTATTTTTTATTTTTAATAACAATTCTTTGTATGTGTCTTCATTTAATACATTCATGACTTTTTTGTCGATTGTAGTGGCTGCCACTAAGCGTCAATGATTACTTAACCCAAAAACCAACGACGATTAAGATCATTTATTAAGCTTTTTAGGTATATCTGGCTTAGGTTGGTCCTTGCGGCGTCAACAACCGGCGTAGGATCAACAACGAATGGAGAGAATTTATCAGTGCTATGGATTTTAAAGAAGGAAATGTTTTACATATGCTACTCATTCATAGTTGTGAAAACTGTATTAAAATTGTTATTCTTAATCAGAACCTATCCTACATCTTATTGAAAGTAGAGAACCTGCACTATTTTTGTGCAGGCATTTCTAATTGTTTATTATTTTGGGCACTATTTATAATATATTCAGTTGTTCATGTTCAACGTTATTCATCTCTATTTTACTGCTTCCACGTTATTTTCTTTAAATTTTTTTAGAGTAATCGAATTTATTAATTAATTTTTTATATGTTTTATTTTGGAAAGAAGACCAAAGAATACTAAATGTATAAATACTGTTTTTGCCAAACAAAAGAGACAAACTCGTGTTTCGTAAAAAAAGAATAGCAAATGCATGTGTTAAAAAATAGTAACTAAATGAACCTTTAATTAGTGGTTGGGTTGGATTTTAATTAAAAAAATGCTTAAAAGACAAAAACATCTAAAAATAAGTCAATCAAAAGAGCCACTTAACTGGTAAAAATTTAATTTTTTTAAATTTGTAATAGAACAGTTAAATTAGTATGGCCATAGTATTTTGATTCGAAAATGACGTATAGATTTTGGATTATATTACAAGGTGTTATTCAAAATTACAACTATTCATAATTCAACGAAAAATTTACGGCCACACAATTTCTACATAATAGATTAGAATCATGTTTCATAATATTTTGAAACAATACTTTTAAATATAATATTCTCGGCCTACGCCAACATAGGATTGAAATTAATTTCTTAATTATTACCAATATAAATTGTGTTAAGTAAAAAATTCATCATGTTTCCTATGTCCATGAAAAAAATTAAAATCTATTCAATTACAGATACAAATTGAATCAACAATTATGGTTACACCAAACATAGATTGAGTCAACATCTACGATTATACGTCAATTAAACTCGTTCACTATTGTCGTACCAAATTGATAATCCATTAAATTCAACATCTCGAATTTAGATGTCACAAATTAACAAGAAAATAAATGACAAAGCATGGATTGAATCAACATTTATGATTACTAGTCATTTCATTGTGATCATCTAGATGTGAAAAATCTAAATCCATTCAGTTACAAAATAGATTGAATTCACATTTATGTTAACAACTTGATTCATCGTGTAATATATAGTCATGACAAAGTGAGAATTAATTTAATTTCAAAACATACATTGAATAAATAACTACGATTATAAGTCAAACAATAATTTTCGCTATAGTGGTCAATAATTGACAAGTAAATCAATTACGTAACATAAATTGAATTAACAACATCCGATTGGGAGTACATTTGTTATGTTCACTATATCTGTCAAACTTTTTAAAATGATAGGATTTAACGTTGAGATTAATACTAGAACCGTCCATTAAAGGTCAAGTAATTGTGTTGACTACAGTTGGGATCAATACAGAATCAATTCAATTACAAACTTTGATTTAATCAACATTGTCATACTCTTCGTATCAACTAATTTGATTCACTGTTCTCGTGTAATATTCATACTCAAACTAATTTCAAAAATATGTTACATCAACAACTATCGATTATAAGTCATTCAGTTGTCTTCACTATTCTCTTCACAATTTAGATAAACAATAGAATATTCAATCATGTCATTTTTGGTTACAGACACAGAATCTACATGTAAAATATTTAAATTATTAAAATGAGTCACTTAATTTATGTGTTATTTTAAATAAATAATCAAATTTCTCTATGATATACCTAAATAAAGAGTCAATAAAAATATAGTGCATGCCAAGTAAGAATGAATGATATTGCAGCAAATTGGTCAACCATCAACTTTACATTTCATAGGTCCCAAGTTCGAAATCATAGTTCCCACTCTTTTTTAAGGCGGTCACCCATGTCAACGTTTCTGGTTTGGGAATTCAAAAAATTATTTCAAACGAAATATTCCCTATATTTATTTGGAGGGAAGCTAAAAATATTCCTACTCTCCTTATTATAATCAACACTCAACAATACATAATGAAATCTCAAACAAAACCCTATTCTCCTCTCTCACCCCAAAGAAAATGACAACCTTCACTCTAGTACTTGCCCACACAACTGTCCTACCAACATTCAATATTACAAAGCACAGATCGTATGTGACACATGATGGAGTGGTAATTTCTATTTTTTCCTTCAATGATGATTCTTTGTTAGTTTCATTTAACTTTCATTATCTTTCAAATTTGAGTAATTCGCCCATCCCTTTTCACCCCTTTTAGTGGCTACCTTGAGTCGTAAGTCAATACTTCCCCATCAACCCGATGGAAACAACCATCCTTCATGTTGGTAATAAGAAGTTGTATAAGGCTAAGGTCACCTCCTTCGGGGTTCAAAACAACAGGAGAATATATGACTGTAACGACCCGAGACTACCCTTAGTCGTCACACGGTGCTTGGAATCACAAGTGATCCCAAGCTAATCCATGAACTGGCATACTGTTAAGCAACTGAATTATAACATAATAAATAGTTGTTCTTCTGTGTGAAAACATAATCATACTCAAAATCTAAAATAGATACAATACTGATAAAGCTTTACAATCTGATAAATCTGAAGGATGAAACTGAAATTACATGACTAACTCTAACTGACATCTATGAAGCCTCTACTATAATGACTATAGATAGGTGAGACATGTCTCCAACTACCACTAATAATTACACATGAAAATAAATAAACTGTATATGAACTAAAACTGTCTGGAGTTCCCGAAGTAGGAGAACTCATCACCTGCTAGCTGAAATCTGAAACTGTTTGATCATGATGCGTAGGCTATAACTGATACCTACATTATGAGACAATGTAGCACCTAGACATATATGTGGATCAGTACTTCTGGAATGTACTGAGTATGTAGGGGTGAATGCAATAAGTAAAATTTATTTCATACGTAATCGTAAAACATGCATGCTAAGTGTAAGTAAACTCACCAATAGGCTGGAATAAACAGAAAACTGAAATATCTTAAAGCATGAATGATAAACATTCTCTGATAAGATGGTGAATCCCTACACTTAGTTTTTGTAAACTTGCATTAATGATATAAGTATAACTAAAACTAGATTATGATAAGACATGGATATTATATGAATACTGGGTCTGAAACTACGTGATGGAGACTAATATAAACTGATGATCGGAATATACAATCACACTGAGCATAAATGCATAAACATACTAACTTATCTGACCGAATGTCTGATAGCTGGATACTGGGCATGAAAGACTGAACTGTACTTAGTCTGAATAATGGGAATAAAACTGTAGAGTATTATACATCTGAGATAAGGACTAACTAAGTAACGTGAGATAACTGAGCATGAATTCATAAAAATTATATTATTTTAGAATTCAAGACCAAGCGTATAACATGATTCTGAAATAGTCTATAAACTGAGGTACTAAAATACTGATAACTGAATAACTGATAACTGTATGCTATGGTCAAGCAAACTTGAAATTGAACAGAGTTACTGATCTGATTACTCAACTAAGACTGTGACTAAGACTGTAACTAAGATGGTAACTGAGACTATAGCTGAGATCACATTAACACTGGATAATGAGTTTTGAAAATTGAATGATCGATATATGAGTTTACTGATAATGTATAGATGAGTTTACTGTTAATTGAGTGACTGTTTCTGAAAGTCCTAATTCTGTAGAATTGAACTGAGTTCTATACTGAGTCTATAACTGAAACTATGAGAAGTAATCATCTAACCGACATGCCACTTTACAAATGGATTGGGGTCCAACCTGTAACCCCAGTTAGAAGGGTGTCAGTTCCGTGCCACGGGTAAAGACAAAGCTGTAAGTTAACCCTCTCTGACAGGAAGACATTTAGTCAACCCTCGCTGGCAGGAAAACTTATATGAGATGTATCAACCCTAGTCTGACAGGAAGATATCTCAACCTATACTAGCTATGTAGTTCTGTAACACAGAGATTGCTACTAAGGGTCAAACGCTCTGCTGGCAGGAATGCCCCCATCCCTGGGTTTGCTCGATGCTGATTCCTACTCCCAACTGAATAGAAACTGACTGATTTTTAGATGGTACTAGGCTTGACTGAACTGTTACTGATCGTGTTATCTAACTCAACTTAATTGAGTTTACTGGTCCCACTGACTGATGGAATACTACTGAGTTCTGTTAACTGACTGAGTTTACCGAGTTCTGAACTGAATACTGAACTGAGACTGTGACTGATTACTGAGTACTACTATTTGTGACACTACTAAAACTATTTTGTAACTACTGTAGCTCTAGGTAAGCAGCTAGATTTTCAGGTATTAAATACCCCCAGGATTCGATAGCATGAAAAGTAAAGCATAACATGATCTTAAAAAGCATAGCCATAGTCAATTGTTCACAATTCATTCACTGAGATATTTTACCAAACACTTGGAGGTTATGGACTTGTACATGAGTGAGAACACATGGTAACGTGTCATGATTATCCTATTCAATTCACATGGGCATTCTATCAAGCACGTGAAGATTAATACTTTAATATGGTGCAATTCGCCAAACATATGGGGATCACGAACTTGGACATGGGAATATCTTCAAATGGGAGCATAGCATGACTACATAACTAAGATCATGAATTGGGGAATTCACGTGTAATTCACTTAAAATAGGACATGAGTATTTCATCAAAACATGTAAAGTTCATAGCTTGAACGTAAGAATGTCTTAAACATAAGGGAATAATAGAGTTACATGGCAAAGTTCATAGCTTGGGGATTCATAGTTAAATTGACTTAACATGATATGGGAATTTCATCAAACATTTGGAAAGCATGAATTTAAAACATGAAAATATTGCTAAACATCATGAATTTAGGATCTATCATGGAATTTACTTGAATAAAGCATGGAAAATTCAAATTCATAGCATGGGAAATTTCAAATCTTTCATGGAATCATACATGTGTTGAATTGAATTAAAAACATCACGAAAACATGAAATTCAATCTTTCTTGAGCATACAAAATACCATATTAATGAAAAATTCATTCTTTAATTAAAAAAAAAAAGTTTTTGGGCTCCATGGGTGAAAGAGGACCCATGGATGAACTCCCACATACCTTAAAGCTTTAATCTTGAAGGAGAAACACAATCTTGAAAGCATTCTTGAATTAGGAAACTTGAGTTCTTGCTTTTCTTGAAGAAAAATTGATGAAGTTCTTAGTGTTCTTGAGGAGGCTAGGGTTTTTCTTTGAGAGAAAAAATGAATAATTGAGTGTATATTGCTTTTGGGGGATAAAATTAAGTGTTATGGGCGGATTTGGGTGAGGGGAAGTGACCAAAGTGCCCCTAGACCCTTTAAAAACTGAATTAGTATGTTAAACAATTTCGTAACACGCAGGTCGACGCGTCGCGTCGCTATCGCATTGGCTTACTGCCTCACACAGAAAATGCCATAACTTTTCGCTCAGGTATCGAATTTTGGCAAAATTGGCATTGTTGGAAAGCTAATTCAATTATATACAATTTGGTGGGTCTTGAGATGCAAAATTTTATGTATATAAAAAGTTATACACGTTTAAAGTAAACACTTATAGAATTGAATGCCAAACTTTAGACGAATCAAAGGCTCTAAGATCAACTTTGTTCTAAGTGATTCTTATGAACATTTTTCATCTCAAAAGAAAATCAAACATGAGGATAAAGATCATGAAACTTATATTTGCATGGGAATCATTTAGATTATAACTTATACACGTAGGAACGATGGTTCAAAGACTAATCCAAAAATGCGGGGTATTACAATAACGGATAGAGAAATTTTATTCGTGAAGAGGGTTTACAGATAGGAAACATTTTAGACATCTTGATAAGCTACAGTTGTGCAGCATGTGTCTTCATTACTATTCAACATGTAATCAATGTGTGAAGTAGTTTTCAGGTAGTATAGGTTTCAAAAAGAATTTATGGGACAACATCCATAGTTTTAGGGCTTGGATTATTGATTGGTTTGAATGTCTTTTTTTTTTTATTGAATTCATATCTTTACAATTTAGTTTTTTTTTTCATTCCATTAATACCTTTAGTTTCACTGCATAGTAGAACTGTCATAATTATTTCTTTAATTTTCTGTGCATTTTTTCGATTAATTAGCAAGAAAGAAAAATGATGATGACTGAAAGCTGTAAAACAGGCCATCTAGATTTACCAAATCTTTTTTGCTAGATTTTGGACGAGAAAGGTGAGAAAACTTTACAAATTCTCTTGGCAGATTTGCTTAATTTTTGATAGGATTTGGCAAAGAGTAGAAAATCCTTGATAATGATAGCCTACAATCTGTACATTAACTTTACCACTATTCACGCCTTTAGCTAGAACCGATGTGACGTTACCAATATCAATGTTTAGGTATTGTAAGTAGATGGGCGTGTTGGTTGCGAAAAGGGTGTAACAATTTAATTCTCCAACAAAACCCTAGCCTATTATTATTCCTTTTAAATATCCTCTTTTCTTTGTAATATTGTTCATCTATTACAATAGGGAGTTTGGTTGACAACTATCCAAACGTCTCTTTAAAAAATAGTATGGCTTCCACAATCAATGGGAATGGACATGTGGTCCGAAGAAGAAGATACTATCACAATATTTGAGAGATTGAGATATTGAAAGATGAGGTGAGGGACCTTAATCAGTGTATGAAACAACTTAATCAAGATCTATGGGAGTTGAGACATCGTTTTCACACCTACATATGAGAGGCTAACAATGACAAGATTGAAAAAGGTAGTGAGGCTACCGAAGGTGTTGATCTTGCTACTTAGGTTATTGTTTCTTTTTATTTTTTTTAGTCTTTTTAATTCAAGTCTCTTTTTTTCGTTGTGTGGTTGAGCTTGTTTGTTCTTCAATTTTTAGTTAATCAATGGATGTTTTCTTATTACACTTGTTTTAAGTTTATGCAAACAACGAAACACACACATTAATTAAAGGACTAACGATTCATACTACTTATCAAAATTTTTTGGTACAAACCCTAGATTATATGTTGAACACATTTAACATTAATTAGATTTCAATGAAGAAATTAATTAAAAAAAACACATTTTTTCTAATCACATTCAACTTCAATTTATATTTTCACTATTCGGGCATATTAAAAGTTGTCTAGTTCCATCCAATTCTAAGTAGAAGTTTCGAATGATCAAAGAAAACTTTTATTGGATCCAATTACTATTCATCAAACTCATTAAAAATGTCTTTTTTTCTTTTGGATAAGGAAATGCAACAAATAATATGCCTACAACAGAAAGTAACTTCAAATGAAGCATTAAAACAAAACAAAATTATCATTATGTTTGACGCTTCAATTGTCTCTTTAACGTTCACATCTTTAACTCTACAAGTCCTATTATCCTAGAACAACTTGGAAGAAGTATTAAACGTGTTCAAACGGTCTCATGGCTTAACTAATACATTGATGAATAGATTCTCAATTAATAGTCTTGATAAGTTGAACAGGGGTATAAAAGTACGTTTTTAATCAAATTGTATTTAAAGATGGAAGGAGAAACTCCAAAATGGAGCAAGTACCAAAGAATGTAGGGAGCATAATTCAACATCCTATAAAAAATTCATTATTTACATAGTAAAAGTGCTAATTCATACTGCAAAGATATGTCAAATAAAACTGAAATTATCCATTCTTTCATTCACTAAAATTATCACAAAAAGTATTGTAAAGATGTCACTACGCATGGACAATTTCAATGTTTACGATATGATTGTGATAAATTTAGTGAATCCACAAATGTTTACAAAATTTACAATATATTTACGTATGTCCATTCTTTCATTTATTAAGTGAAAATAATGAATAAAAGTATTCAACAAACTTTGAGAGGTGAAACAATGTCACTACGCATCACACAATAATATCAGTGCAATAATTTCAAAAGTTAACAACAAAAATATTAGATTATTATTTGTACCAATTTGTCCATATTGTAAAAACTAAAAGAAAAATAATGAATTGCACATGAATGAATGAAATTAATAAAGCCGATGGGGTGTTATTTGTGGCATAATCCTAACTTGTACATTTATACTTCAGCCAACTTTTTTCTAAGTACATTTTTTCATATTAAGCAAAACTTCATCATAATCCTAATTTGTATTTCAGTCCCATGAAAAGGCTCATGAAAAATTTTCATATGCACATCAGATTTGATCCAAACTTGAGGACAATTGTAACAATTTTCTTAGTTGGAACGAGCCCAAACTTAATTGTGGCTATATAAAATAATGAATAAAGGGATTATTCAATAAACTTTGAGGGTGGAAAATTTTACTACGCATCACGCAATAATATTAGTGCAACAATTTCAAAAGTTAACAATAAAAATATTAGACTATTATTTGTACCAAATTGTCTATTGAAAAATAATGAATAGCACATGAATGAATTAAATTAATAAAGTCGATGAGGTGATATTTGTGGTATAATCCTAATTTGTGCATTTACACTTCAATCAACTTTTTTGTAAGTACATGTTTTTTTTCATATTAAGCAAAACTTCACCACAATCCTAATTTGTATTTCAGGCCTAAGAAAAGGCCCATGAAAACTTTTCATTTGCACATCAAATTGGGCCCAAACATGAGGATGTGGAACGTTGTTCTTCACATCCGTTACTTTAGATAATTGGTGGGAAGATGAAAAGACTAGAGGATAAAGTAGGGGACAAGACAACTCTTGAAAAGAGATATGCTAGCTAGCATCAGCCTATTGTTAGGTGTAGGCCAATGGTTTGTCAAAACCGGATAAATATTAAGGGTTGTTTCAAAGTGGAAGGATAATTTGGGTATCAAAAAATTATGAAATGACAATAAGTCCCTCCCTTTTTACTTTAATTACCAAAATATCGGCCAAAAAGTGGGTTTTCAGTCATTCAAGTCCAAATTCTTCGAGTCAAGGATAATTTCCGTAAATATATGTATTCATTTCAGAGTTGAAATTAAATGCTCCCAACACTTCCAGGACTTTGATATGATGGTAAGAAGGTAATCATGGTATGGGAATTAGACATACGTTACGTCTACCATATATGAAAGCCAGATAAATAAGTGAAGAAGAACGGGGAGGGATATTATATAACCAAATTTTGAATAGTGCGCTATATTGATTTTTGAGATTTTTTTTGTTATAAAAGAAATTTAAGTGTTTCCAACTCTATTCATTACTAGTTGAGTAATTAGTCTGTTCTAGCTAACTTAAACTTATATCTGAAATCAACCTTTAATTAAAAGATACTGTAGCAATTATTTAATAATGTCTAAATATTGAATAACGAACTTGGTGAAATATCGTTTGATACACAAAACAACTAATATGATCCTCTAAAAATATGAGATCTACTAAATAGTCAACACGACAACCTAGGGATAATAATATATCTAAAAACAAATAAACGTCTGCTATCACTAAGTTAAATCAACATAAGTTGTCACTAAATCTAGGAATGTCTGGATCTAGCTAGTTATGTGCTTTATCTGCACATACACTTAACATTTGTTAAACAATGTAATAGACGCAAATGAGCTAATTATCTCTAAAGGATACTCAATAAATCTTGCTGACAACCCCCAAAACGGAGGACAAGACTAGTCTAGACTATTTATATACATATATAATATAATGCAAGAAATAAAAATAAATATTTCACATAATAAATATTGTAAATTTGTAATCTGAAGCTAACCCTTGTACTGACATACTGTTAAGCAACTAATTTAAATGTGCATAAAATGACTGAGTTTACTGGGAGGAAATATAATCATGATGAAATATGGGAAAAATAAAATACTGATACAATTTTACATTCTGATAAAATCGATGAATAGAACTGAAATTACATAACTGATACTAATTGACATCTGTGAAACCTCTACTATACTGACTATAGATAGCTAGGACACGACTCCAACTACTATTAACCAATACATATGAATAAGAAAGTAAGGTACATAAATAACATCTAACTATAGTCCCCGAAGTAGGAGGACACATCATCTACTGGCTGGAATCTACAACTGTCCGATCGGGGTAGACGAACTACAACTGAACTGGTACCTACATTATGAGACAATGTAGCACATAAACTTATATGTGGATCAGTACTTCTGGAATCTACTGAGTATATGGGGATGAATGCATAAGTAAAACCACATCTCAATATCTTTATTATTTGTAAAAGAATGCATGCTATGTATAAATGACTCACATAAACTGGAATATTTGAAAACTGAAAATCATAATCATGAATAGCAAAACGTACTGCATAAATCTAGTAAGTCATCACATTTAGTTTCTAAAAATTGTACTGGTATTCTGCCTTTAAATCATACTATCTAAGTGTAGAAGGACCCACTTCTGTATGTGTAATTTGAAAATTTGAAATCTCATAGCTAATATCTTTTGTAAAACAATGTCTGAATAAAGTTGTAAGCCTTTACACTTGGTTTTCTAAGAGCTTTTCTGTTAGTATTATTCTATTTTGAAATCTATAGTTTATAGTCTGTAGGGAGGTTCTTCTAATCGACATACACTATGTGAGCTATCATAGTGTCCAACATGTAGTTCCCTTATGGGAAAATCTCACATTGGGGAGAGGTGTCATACTCTTTCCAAGAAGTATAACCTAATCTAAGTGATCACATCTATATCTGTCATTCATATAGAAATGGGAATAATCTGATAATCTGAACCTATGTTGGGTCGTAGATCTGGGGTATGTGAACATACCCAACTTGGTGCTAAATACTACTCCCTTTAATCTGTATGTTCATTCTGTTGGAATTCCACTTTAAAACTAGTATAAATAGTTTATGATGAAAACCAACTGTGTATCAGTTAATTTAAACTGTAACTGAAATTGTAAAGTGGATACCATGTCTAAGCTGAGATCAAAAGATCAAATCTTTATTAAATCTAAAAATAACTAGTCATGGGATGCTTAAAGTATAGTCATTCTTGAAAGATCAACATTCAAACTAGGGCTTGATAACCCATACATCTATTTCATATCAAATCATTATAAAATTCATTCTAACTAATGATAATATTGATAATTCAATTCTAAATCTGGAAATTACTGCAATACACATGAAAATACAATAGTAGACATGCAATTCAACATCTAAATCACTTGAAATCTCATAATCTTGAAAATAACAATGTTGGGTATGAACCCTAATTTAAAACTCATGTAAAATTATCTTCCAAACTAATTTTGGGCACAAGGATGAAACGATTATTCTTGTTGAAACCCCTCACATATCTTAATTAAAGAAATTCATGAAGACACTTGACTTTGAATCCCTATTTGTACTATTGAAGATTATTTCTTGAAGTTCTTGAATTGGGAACCTTGAATTTTGGATTATCTTGGAAAGAGAATGGTGAAATTTGAGTTTTCTTGGAATTTGAATGTAACGCCCTGAGTCTGCACCCCGGACGTCACACGGTGCTCATAATATCGAAGGACTACAAGCTAACCCATAACTGGTACTTGTTGCAATAACTAAGTAATAATACTATAATAATACAAAAATTAGGCTGAATCTACCATAAGGATCATAACTGAAATCAAATATTGGTAAATAAAAACTAAAAGTTGAGCATCTGTCTAAAATAATCTAGTTCAAAAGCCTCTAATTATCTGAAAGTGGAGTTGATGGGACAAGCCCCTAACTAACTTTGACTACTAAAAATATACTAAAATAACAACTCTTTCCTCAAACTATGAGGACTCACCACTAAATTTGCTGCTGATAAGCAGCTGGGCTGCTAAGTACGATCAGGAGCCCGTGCATCTAAACCTATGATATAAGATATCATAGCAAAAAAAAAAGGTACGCATCAGTACTTTCAATGTACTGGTATGCTAAGTGAGGTAAGGCTGAATGCATGGGTTCATATGCACGTACAATAACTGGCTGAGTAATATGAATATAACTGAATGAGAGTACATGTATATATGAAACTGCTGTAAATACTAATTTTGCAATACTATGCACATAACTACGTATACTGTAACTGAGATCATATTAACACTGGGTACTGAGTTTCGATAACTGGATGACTGATATCTAAGCTCACTGATAACTGTATTAATGTTAGTTGAGTGACTGTTTCTGATAGTCCTAATTCTGTAGAACTGAACTGAGTTCTATACAGAGCTGGGTGACTATGTCTGACAGTCCTGGTTCTATAAAACTAAACTGAGTTCTATACTGAGACTAAAACTGAAATTGTGGGGGGTAATCATCTAACCAACATGCCTCTCTCTGAGCTTATTGGAGTCTAACCAGTAATCCCAGTTGGAAGGGTTTCAGTACCATGCCACGGGTAAAGACAAGTTGCTAAGTCACCCTTATTTGGTAAGTTCTCTGAATGAGAACGGTGGTACCCCCAACTGGCAGGTAAAACACCTCATCAACCCTCAACTGGAAGGTTGATATCTCAACCTACATTGGCTACGTGGTTCTGGAATGCAAGGACCGCTTCTAAGAATCAGACCCTCTACTGGCAGTTGAGCCCCCATCCTTGGGTTCACTCGGTGCTGAATCCTACTCCCAATTAAATAGACATTGAACTGATTTCTAAACTGTACTAGGATGGACCGAACTGTTATTGATCGTGTTAAATGACTAAACTGGACTGAGTTTACTAAGTTCTGTTATCTGACTGAATGCTGAGTTCTGTACTAAATGAATACTACTGATCATGATATTTCTGACACTATTCTGTAACTACTGAAGCTCTAGGTCAACAACAGGATTTTCGGGTATTGGATACCCCCAAGACTCGATAACATGGAAAGTAAAACATAGCATAACCTTAAAAGCATAATATTACTTGCTTATTAACAATGCATTTATTTAGACATTTTGTCAAACACTTGATATACATGAGCTTGTACGTGAATGAAATCACATAGTAACATGTCATGTTTTCACTAGTCAATTCACATAAGCATTTTTAACAAACATTTGGGGAGCATGGTTATTTCAATTGCAATAAACATGTAATAATATCATGGCTACTACATTCAACTTGTAGTTCAAGAGTTCAACATGAAGATCACATAAATCAACCCACAATTATCTAGTTTTCATAAAACTTGTAATAAATCATGGAATTAAACCCCAAACATCAATTCACACATGAACACAATCCAATTCCAACATGTAAATCATGAAATCATAAAATAGTAGCTTTAAAAAGGGTTCTTGGACTTCATGGGTGAAAGAAATCCATGAATGGACACCTAACATACCTTGGTAATTAAATTCGTGAAGATTGATGGTGTGTTCTTGAAGAGTGGTCTTGAAATTTGAATGCCCTAGGGTTTATTCTTGAGTAAATTTGAGAGAGAATAAGGGATTTTCCCTTTAGAGTAGGTTAATCTCATATTTTTGGGGATGATTAAGAGTGAGAAAATGACCCAAATACCTCAATGAACGTGGAGTTTTAATTACTAAAAACGTACCCAAGAATGCATTGAGTGACGCACCACATCGAGGGTCGACGCAATAGCTAATGCGACGTGTGTATATCGCATTGGCTCACTGGAATTTGCACTGAAGGCTGGTGACAAAATCCTGGTCAAGGCGATGGACGATGCGATGTGTCGAGATTACGTCGACTTACTATTTTGGTCCCCCAAACATGTTTCAAATGAGGTTCGTAAAATCCGAAACTCACCCAAAGTGACCTATTGACACACTCAATCATGACTAAATTCAAGGATCGACATTTTAAGGTTATAAGGGTCATAAAATAAGATCACTAAATTACGAAGGCTAAAATGATTCTAAGTATAAACACTTAGCTAAAAATTTTAAGTCTGGGACCTTTTTTCAAGCTTTAAAGTACCGAGTTAAGCTTAGGATTTTGCGGGGTCTTACAATATCTCCCCCTTGGGAACATTCATCCTTGAATGAGACTGGCTAAGCTGAAGATACTGATAGACTAAGTTTACGTACTGGACATGTACAACTGAAACATGATTTCATGATTGAAACTATTGATATATTGAGCTTTCACACTGGACATGCATAACTGAAGCATGACTGAATTCTGAAGACATGACACATGACTAAGCTATTTTGTGATGATATGCATGATATGAGAATGCTATGCAATTGAAACCGATACCGAGTTTGTAAAGAAAATCTGAGCATGGAACTTAGTAAATTCAAGAAAAACTGTTACCTTGAGCTGAGTCTGAGTTTAAGGAGAAGAAGTGAGAATACTTGGTCCGCATATCTGCTTTAGCTTCCTAAGTGGCTCCCTCAACAGACTGCTTCTGCCAAAGAACTTGGACAAAAGGAACTTCTTTGTTCCTAGGTCTGCAAACCTGATGGTTAAGAATTTTGACTGGAACTCCTCATAAGAGAGACTGTTCTGAATATCTATACCCTCTATAGGGACTACAACTGTTGGGTCACCTATGCACTTCTTTAGCAAGGAGACATGAAACACTGGAAGTACTGAAGCTAAGTCTGAAGGCAACTCAAGCTCGAAGCTACCTTTCCGAAATAATTAAGAATTCAAAAAGGACCGACATATAGGGGACTGAGTTTCCCCTTCCTGACAAACCTCTTCACTCCCTTTATAGGAGAGATTTTCAAAAACACATAATCACCAATCTCAAACTCAAGATACTTCCATCGCATATTTGCATACGATTTATGTCGGCTCTGAGCTATCTTAAGCCTTTCCCTGATCAATGGAACTTTTTTTCAAGGTATCAAATACCAAGTCTGGCCCTACTACTGCGGTTTCATCCACTTCAAACTAACCAGTGGGATATCTATATCTCCTCCCATAAAGCACCTCAAACAGAGCCATCTGAATTCTAGAATGATAACTATTATTATATACGAACTCAATCAAGGGCAAGTGGTCATCCCAACTACCCTTAAAGTTAATGGCACATACTTTTGGCTTATCTTCTAAAGTTTAAATGGTCCTTTCTGCTTGACCATCTGTCTGAGGGTGAAAGTCTTTATTGAGGTGAACTTGGGAACCAAGACCCTTTTGAAAGGTTTTCCAAAAAATAAGAGGTGAACTATGTACCTCTATCTGAAATGATGGACAACGGAACTCTGTGCAATCTTACCAACTCTCTAAGATAGAGGTTAGCATAATTCTCAGCTGAATAAGAGGTATGAACTAGTAATAAGTGAGCTGATTTGGTCATTCTATCCACAATGACCCAAATTAAATTATGCTGGTGACGAGTATGGGGAAAACCTATAATAAAATCCATGTTCACCTTCTCTCACTTCCACGTGGGAATACTGATCTCCTGCATATGTTCACTAGGCTTCTAATGCTCAATCTTGACCTGCTGACATGTAAAGTACTTAGCCACAAACTCTATAATGTCTCTCTTCATCCCACTCCTTCAATAGACCTTCCACAAATTGAGGTACATCTTGGTGGCCCCTTGGTGAATCGACTAGCGTGCACCATGTGTTTTTCCAAGAATCCGCTGTCTCATGAGATCTACACATAGCACACATAGTCTTCCCTGGCAATGCAACAAACCATCCCCCCTTGGAAGAAAACCTCTACTTTTTGATCTCTAACTGACTCTTTTAGTTTAATTAAACTGGGATCTCTATTCTGCTTTTCTTTGACCTTGGAAACCAAAGAGGATTCCAAACTATTTTGTACCCATATGCTACCCTCTGTAGAATCGACTAAGCGAACACCTAGTCGGGCAAGTTGATGAACTTCCTGAACTAACTTCTTCTTACCATCCTCCACGTGGGAAATACTACCCATAGACATCCTACTGAGAGCATCAAACAATACATTGTCTTTTCTTGGATGATACAGATCTCTCATGTCATAGTCTTTCAACAACTCTAACTACCTTTTCTGACGCAGATTCAGGTCCTTTTGAGAAAATACATACTGCAGGCTTTTATGGTCTGTGAACACATCAACATGCACCGGGGGTATAAATAGTGCCTCCAAATATTTAAGCCAAACACTACAGTTTCTAACTCAAGATCATGAGTGGGGTAATTCTTTTTATGGGGCTTAAGCTGTCTAGAGACATAGGCTATGACCTTACCTCTCCATATCAAAATACACCCCAAACTGACTCTGAAAGTATCACAATATACCATAAACCCATCATAATCATCTGGTACAGTCAAAACTAGGGTTGTAGTGAGTCGAGTCTTCAACTCCTGAAAACTCTTCTCACAAGAATCTGACCACTAGAATTTGACTTTCTTCTGAGTCAATCTAGACATGGGGGATGCAATGGATGAAAATCCTTCAAAAAACTGTCGGTAATAGCCCGCCAAACCCAGGAAACTCCTAATATCTGATGGAGAGATGGGCTTGGTCCAGTTTCTTATTGCTTCATTCTTTTGAGGATCAACTCTAATACCATCACCGGAAACTATATGGCCAAGGATAGCTATTGACCTTAGCCAAAATTTGCACTTACTAAATTTGGCGAACAACTGATGGGCTCTGAGAGTTTGTAATACTATTTTGAGATGGTATGCATGATCACTTTCATAGTGGGAGTAGACAAGAATATCGTCAATGAAGACTATGATAAACATGTCCAAGTACTGCTTGAACACGCGGTTCATCAAGTCTATGAATACTGCTGGAGCATTGGTAAGACCAAATAACATGACTAGGAATTCGAAGTGACCATACCAAGTTCTGAAAGCTATTTTCAAAATGTCACATTCTCTTACTCTGAGCTGATGATAGCTTGATCTGAGGTCTATCTTAGAAAAGTAACTAACACCCTGAATTCGGTCAAACAAGTCATCAATTTTGGGAAGTGGATACTTGTTCTTGACTATGACTTTGTTCAACTAATGATAGTCAATTCACATTATGAGAGAACCATCTTTCTTACGCATGAATAGAACTGGTGCACCTAAAGGGGATATGTTGGGTCTGATGAATCCCTTATCTAGGAGATCCTTCAACTATTCTTTTAATTCCTTGAGTTCTGCTGGAGCCATTCTGTATGAAGGGATAGAGATAGGTTGAGTATCGGGAAGAAGTTCTATTCCAAAGTTAATTTCCCATTCGGGAGAAATCCCAGGAAGATCTTCAAAAAACACATCAAGAAATTCACATACTACTGGAACTGAATCAAGACTGAAAGTATCGGAAATAGAATCCTTAACTCGAACAAGATGATAAACACATCCATTAGATATTATTTTTCTTGCCCTTAGGTACGAAACAAGTTGACCCCTAAGTGCTGAAGTACTACCCCTCCATTCAAGGATAGGTTCATTCGAAAACTAAAAATGGACAATTTTGTTTCTGCAGTAAACTGAAGCATAGCATGAATAAAGCCAATCCATGTTGAGAATAACATCAAAATCTATCATCTCTAATTTTACTAAGTCTACTAAAGTGACTTTCTGAGATACCATAACCAAAAAGTTCTTGTATACCCATCGGGCTATGATAGATTTACCTACTGGGGTAGACACTGAGAAGGGCTCTGCTAGGATTTTGAGACTAACTCCAAAGTCAATAGCTATATAAGGAGTTACAAAGGACAAAAAAGCTCCTGGATCTAGAAACTAATAAACATGTAAATGATAAACTTATAATGTACCAGTGACCATATCAGGAGAACTTTCCTGATCCTGTCGGGACTGGAGTGCAAAGACTCTATTTGGGCGCTGACCACTGGTGAAATTGGAAGCGGCACTTGCTAATTTGGGCAATCGGACTGAGCTGAAGGATGATTAGACTGACCCTGAGAACCTGACTGAGGATAATCTCTAATTCTATGGCCTGGCTTGCCACATCTGAAACACACATCGCTACCATCTCTGCAGACACCATGATGGTTTCTACCACACTTCTTACAAAGAGAATTTGTTTGGGCACTGCTAACACTACCCTGGGGTTTAGGTCCTGGTGCACTATCTTTATTGCCAACTTTAAATTTTGGCACTGGAGCACTGGCTGAGGATGGAGCTGGAACTGAAGATTTCGAGTGAAACTGGGAATGATTTTCACCCTCTGACTTAGGTTGAGCAAAGTTGAAGATACCTATACTATCCCTCTTGTTCTCCCTCTACTTCTTCTTATTCTTAGCCTCATCTATCTGTTGAGTATGAACCATGGGCATATGTCCATCTTCTTAATCAGCATAGCAGTCCTACACTTCTGGACCATACTTTTAGACACACCCGGCACAAACTTACTCATCTTAGATCTGTTATCTGCTACCACATGAGGGGCGTATCTGGCTAACTGATTAAACTTGAAAGAATACTTCTTCACTGTTATGTTTCCCTATTTTAGATTAATAAACTCCAAAACCTTCACTTCCCTCAACTCCAGTAGGAAGAACCTATCAATAAAAGCAGTGGCAAACTTATCCCATTCTATGGGCGCTATATCAGTGGCCCTCTCTGCCTTCCACTACTTGAACCATGAGTGATCCACATCCTACAACTGATATGCGGCCAACTCAGCACTCTCACTAGCAGTCACCCTCATAATATCTGTGACTTTCTGCACTTGATAAAGGAATTTTTGTGGGTCTTCATCTGACTTAGACCCTATAAATAATGGGGGATTCATTCGGGTGAAGTCTCGAATTCTAGATGCAGCAGTATTGACCACTGGGTTGGCCTAAACTGCAGTTGGACGCTCATTCTGGGCTGCCACAGAATAAGCTAGAGTGGTGAAAGCTGTTTTGAATTCTACATGGGAAACATGCTCATCCAAGGGTTCTGGCTAGATGGGCGGAAGTGCTAGCTGGTTTCCCATTCTTCTTTTGTTAGTACTTTTTAGAGGAATATTTTGTAAAGGGAAGGGAAACTTGAATTAGATAGAGAGTTTAACTTGAGCCCATGCTTACTCGCACGATATAAATACTGAAATAAGGGAAACCTTTCCTAAAATGCCTCATAGCCTCTTGGTCATAAGTGTGGCGCACTACACAACCATGTCCAAGACTCTAATAGACGTGGCTTTCAGACTTCGTAGGACTCTGTTGAACCTTAGCCTTTGATACCAAGTTTGTAACACCCCGAGTCAGCACCTCAGATGTCACACGATGCTCATAATCCCGAAGAACCACAAGCTAACCCATGACTGGTACCTTCTTTAATAACTGAGTAATAATACTATAATAATATGAAAATTAGGTTAAATCTTCCATAAGGCTCATAATTAAAATCAAATAATGGTAAATAAATACTAAAAACTGAGCATCTATCTGAAATAATCTAGTCCGAAAGCCTTTAACTGTGTGAAGGTGGAGTTGATGGGACAAGCCCCCAACTAACTCTGACTACTGTAAATATGCTAAAATACTAAAATAACAACTCTGTCCTCAAACTTTGAGGACTCACCACTAAATCTACTGCTGATAAACTGGCCTGCTAAGTATGATTAGGAGCCCGTGCGTCTGAGCCTATGATATAAGACATCATAGCACAAAAGAAAGGTATGCATCATTACTTTAAATGTACTGGTATGCTAAGTGAGGTAAGGCTGAATGCATGGGTTCATATGCATGTACAATAATTTGCAGAGTAACATGAATATAACTGAATAAGAGTACATATATATATTAAACTGCTATAAATACTGATTTTGCAATACTATGCACATAACTACGTATACTATAACTGAGATCATATTAACACTGGGTACTGAGTTTCGATAATTGAATGACTGATATCTGAGTTCACTGATAATTGTATTACTGTTAGTTGGGTGATTATTTCTGACAGTCCTGATTCTGTAGAACTAAACTGAGTTCTATACTGAGCTGGGTGACTGTTTTTTACTGTCCTGGTTTTGTTGAACTAAACTAAGTTCTATACTAAGACTGAAACTGAAATTGTGGGAGGTAATCATCTAACCAACATGCCCCTCTCTGAGCTGATTGGGGTCAAACCTGTAACCCTAGTTGGAAGGGTGTCAGTACTGTGCCACGGGTAAAGACAAGTTGCTGAGTCACCCTCATTTGGCCGGTGCTCTAAATGAGAATGGTGGTACCCCCAACTGGAAGGTAAGACACTTCATCAACCCTCAACTGGCAGGTGGATATCTCAACCTACACTGGCTACGTAGTTCTGGAATACAAGGACCACTTCTAAGGATCAGACCCCCTACTGGAAGGTGAGCCCCCATCCTTGGGTTCACTCAATGCTGAATCCTACTCCCAATGAATAAATACTGAACTGATTTCTAAACTGTACTAGGCTGGAATGAATTGTTATTGATTGTGTTAACTGATTGAACTGGACTGAGTTTACTGAGTTTTGTTATTTGACTAAATGTTGAGTTTTGTACTGACTGAATACTATTGATCGTGATATTTCTGACACTATTATGTAACTACTGAAGCTCTAGGTCAACAACAGGATTTTTGGGTATTGAATACCCCCAGGACTCGATAGCATAGAAAGTAAAGCATAGCATAACCTTAAAAACATAATAATACTTTCTTACTAATAATGCATTTATTTAGACATTTTGTCAAACACTTGATATACATAAGCTTGTGCGTGAATGAAATCAAATAGTAACATGTCATGCTTTCACTAGTCAATTCACCTAAGCATTTTTAACAAACACTTGGGGAGCATGGTTATTTCATATTGCAATAAATATGTAATAATATCATGGCTACTACATTCAACTGGTAGTTCAAGAGTTCAACATGAAGATCACATAAATCAACCCACAATTATCTAGTTTTTATGAAACTTGTAATAAATCATGGAATTAAACCCCAAACATCAATTCACACATGAACACAATCCAATTCCAACATGTAAATCATGAAATCATAAAATAGTAGTTTTAAAAAGAGTTCTTAGACTTCATGGGTGAAAGGAATCCATGAATGAACACTTAACATACCTTGGTAATTAAATTCGTAAAGATTGATGGTGTGTTCTTGAAGATTGGTCATGAAATTTGAATGCCCTAGGGTTTATTCTTGAGTAAATTTGAGAGAGAATAAAGGATTTTGCCTTTAGAGTAGGTTAATCTCATATTTTTGGGGACGATTAAGAGTGGGAAAATAACCCAAATACCTCTATGAACGTGGAGTTTTAATTATAGAAAATGTACCCAGTAATTCATTGAGCGGCATGCCACATCGAGGGTCGATGCAATAGCTAATGGAACGCGTGTATATCGCATTGGCTCACTGGAATTTGCATTGAAGGTTGGTGACAAAATCGTGGTCGACCCGTCGAGATTGCATCGACTCACTATTTTGGTCACCCAAACATGTTTTAAAAAAGGTCCAAATAATTCGAAACTCACCCGAAGTGACCTATTGACATACCTGATCATGATTATATCCAAGGATCAAATTTTTAGGATCATAAGGGTCGTAAAATAAGATCGCCAAATTATGAAGGCTAAAATGATTCTAAGTATATACACTTAGCTAAAATTTCTAGGCCTGGACCTCTTTTCAAGCTTTAAAGGACTACGTTAAGCTTAGGATTTTGTAGGGTCTTACATTGAAATTAAAACTCTAAGGTTTCCTTGGAGAGAAAATTGATGAATAATGAGTATATATTACTCCAAATACCCTTAATCTTCTGTTTTCCATGACTTAGGGCTTGGGAAAAAGACTAAATTGCCTTTGAAAGCTTAAGTTTGGAACTGGAGCCCGATTTTTACCTCAGCGGGATGCGGCGCTATCGCATCGCGTTACTGGAAATGGATGAGCCCTATTTTACACTCTGACATAATGTGGTGCTATCGCGTTGCGTCACTGGAAAAGGATGAGTGCCAATTTGCACTCCTCCGCGACGCGGTACATGCTCCACTACGATTTCTCGCACGACACAGGCCAATCACGGTGAGCTACTGGAAAGAGACGAATGGGACTTTAGGGTTCACCGTGAAGCAGTGTAATCATGGTGCTTCACTAGAAAGAGGATGATTGCGAATCTTCCCTCCACCGTGACGCGGTACTATCGCGTTGGCCTACTGCTTCTCACTAAAAGTGCCATAACTTCTCAACCGGCTATTGGATTTAAGAGAAATTAGTATCGTTAGAAAGATGATTCAATTATCTACCACTTAGTGACTCTAGAGATGGAAAATTGTACACGCATCAAGAGTTATTCCCTTTTAAAGTTAACCCTTGACACACTAAGAGCTAAACGGGACTAAGAAAAGTTCGAGGTGTTACAGATTCACACATTGTAATCTTGTGTATGTGAGGATCAATAAACAAACAAGGGTACCGGTAATCTAATTTTGCTCGGGCGTGGAGTAACTCGGGCAAAGTTGTCAAATGCTCACTAATGAAATCTTTGTTTGTCATTTAGACATAAATCTTGAAAAGTTGGCCAACTAGACACCATTTATGATGTCATCATGTACTCTTTTCAACTTAGTAAATCTAGCACACAATTTTCTAATAATACGCTTTAGCCCCCCCTCCCCCCCATAATTATATTCAAAATATCCTTTCAAAAAAATTAAAAGAAAATAAATTCAAAAATCTAAAAAAAAGATCCTAATTTTCCTCCGCAATGACCTTGATCGCCTGCTTAATGTGCTGGGTCAGGATCAAATTCATCTTGATCGTGAGCTATGTCGCATTGCTCAATTTGTATGGACAATTCTGGAGAGGTTTGGTGTAGAATCCAGCAACTACATCACCCCCACCATCCCCTTAGCTTATTTTTTTTATTTTGGTTATTGTTCATTACAGAAGAAGCTTTCTTAGTTAGAATTTTTGTTAAAAGAAAGCTTCTTGTTTTTACCCTTTTTGCTGGTTTAGTGTTGAAAAAATATATGTATTTTCAATGAACATTTTAAATATAAGAATTTTAGTTTGTTAATTATCTTTGTCTTCTTCCTTATGATTGTTATTTTTATGTTGGTTATCTTCTTCTTTATGATTGTTGTTTTTTGCACTGCCAACTTTTCAAATTCTTATTGCTCAATCAATGAATATAACAATGGACCGCCTTGATAAAATATACGAATAGTTAAACTATTTGATAATACATGTAAATCACATATATAGTTTATCGTAGACAAGGCATCCGATCTACACTTGACCAACTACTTTTATAGAAACTATCCTCGATCTTGGCATATGTCAACTTTTGATCAGACATATATGTCTACCGTAGACCCGATGAATCGAAGGATCTTCAGTAGCATGTACTAATTAAATTATAAAAATTTACACATATGGAGAAATTTAAACAAGTCACATGATCACATAAATTGGGGTTGGTGATCGAAGGAGTATGTGGGTGGGTAGTGATTGAACAAAAAAATATTCTCAAAATATACTTGTGCTTTGACAATTTAATTAATTCATCTGATCTACGGTAGACGTATGGTTAGTCGAGAATTGACAGTTGTCAACATCGACGGTAGACACCATAGTTCTATCTACATTGTCATAGACCCTCACTAGCTTGTTGTTTAAAAGGAAATAATTAAATAAAAAATTAAATTGTGAGATTTTACACATACGAAGGAGTTTAAAAAAGTCATATGATCATGTAATAGTCCATATAAACTAAGGGTGGTGATCGAAGAAGTATGTGGATGCAGTGGTTGAACAAACAGTATCCTTAAAACATACTTGTGTTCTGACAAACATTACTCTAGGGATGTTGTTTGTTCAAACACAATCCATCCACATAAACCTTTGATCACTACCCCCAATTTTTGTGGACTATTACATGATCACATGACTTGTTTAAACTCCTCCATATGTGTAAATTCTCATAATTTAATTTTTATTTATTTAATTATTTTCTTTTAAATAACATGTTAGTGAGGGTCTATAACCATTTAGATAGATCTATGGGGTCTACCGTTGATCTTAACAACTTCGATCAATCATATACATCTACCGTAGGTCGAATGAATCGATGGACCCTCAAAGCACAATGTTTTAAAGGAATAATTAAATAAAAAATTAAATTATAAAAATTTACACATATGAAGGAACTTAAACAAATCACATGATCATGTAAGAGTCCACATAAATTGAGGGTGGTGATCGAAGGGGTATGTGGATGGGTAATGTTTAAACAAAAAAAATCCTCAGAGTAATGTTTGTCAAATCACAAGTATATTTTGAGGATGTTGGTTGTTCAACCATTATCCATGTATATTTCCCTTCGACTACCATCCTCAATTTACGTGGACTCTTATATGATCAAGTAACTTATTTAAATTCCTCCATACGTATGAGTTCTCATAATTTAATTTTTTTATTTAATTATTTCCTTTTAAACAAACTAGCTAGTGAGGGCCTACAACCATGTAGTTTTCACTATGATATCAACCGTCGATGTTGACAACTGTCAATTCTCGATCAACCATATATGTCTATCGTAAATCGGATAAATTGATAGATTAGTAAAGCATACGTATGTTTTGAGGATGTTGTTTGTTCAATCACTGTCCACCCATATACTCCTTCGATCACCACCCCCAATTTATGTGATCATGTGACTTGTTTAAACTCCTCAATATGTGTCAATTTTCACAACTTAATTTTTTTATTTAATTATTTCCTTTTAAAATACATGCTACGAGGGTTCATCTATTCATATGGTATACGATAGATCAATATGAATGGTCAAGAATTGACCAATAAGAATGGTCGAGAATTGACAGAAGTCAAGAACGATGCCAGTCTATTAATTATCTCCAACAGTTTAAAAAATATAATTACTGTTCCAACGATAACAAACGGCTAATTTTGTACTTCTTAAATGGTAACACTTCTTTTTTACTTTATATATAAAATTATTTATCCTTCATTAACTCCTCCACTTTATTTTATTTTAAAATTCTACAATGTTTCAAGAATATCAAACATTCAATTCAAAAAATACTAGAATTTATCATTGTGAAAATGTGGTTGTTTTGAGGATGACACACACAAACTCAAATTCAGATCACAAATTTTATAACTCTACAGTTGAAAATGTGAGTTTTGTATGATTTTTTATAAGTAAATCGTTATTTAATTATTAAATTTTTTTCTAGGATAATGATGAATGATCATATTTTAAATGAATTGATAAGGTATCACCCCTAAGCAGTCCATCAATGTTGAGTTCGGGATTCAAAAAATTAAATTTTCATCGCTGCAAAATTTAATCTACTAGAAAGGCTTTGAAAATACGAAGAAAATAGAGATTTCCTCATAATATAGTCCAAAAAAGTCAAAAAGCAGAGATATCACTTGAAATTATTTTTACAAGACATCCAAATAAACAGGGATCAACTAAAATAAAAACTGATTTTGATCGAAGAAAAATATTATGACCTAAAAATGATGTTATGTGGTATAATGCTAGTGTATGTTGTTTGAAAAGGTGTAAACATGGATGTATAGAGATTGAATAAATAAAAATATTTTTTATTTTATTAAAATATTAATACTTTTATTCATAGTCAATCAAACTACACATCAATTTAAAATCAACTAACGCAGTAATAATCGACTATGCTAGAAGTATACGAAAGATCAAAAATGCATTCTATGGTTCTAACCATACACTGTATCATCTAAAATAACACAATGTATAGTTAAATTTTCTGCAACAACACAGTTTGATCAAAACAGATTCATTACAAAATCCTAAGAACTTTCATAAAATAACAAATTATATCATTCAACTCATTTGTTGCCTAAATAAAAAAAATTGACTTAAACTTTCACCACATTATCAATCAAATATTTTTTTATCTCATCAATACTAATATTATCAACTACCTTATCAATGATATTCATCATCACATCATCAACATCTTTTTCTTCTTCCTTTTTCTTTTTCTCTTCTTCTCTCTCCTCTTTTTTCTCTCGTTCTGCTTCTTTTTTTCCCCAGCTTTTTTTTCTTTGTCTGCTTCTTCTTCATCTGTTTTCTCTAATTCTTTTTCTTTTTTTCTTAGTTTCTTATTTTTCTTCTATTTTTTCATCTTCTTCCTTTACTGCTTATTTTTTTCTATTTCTTCTTCAATCTTATCTTCATTCTCTCCTGTTTATGCTTTTTCATCCTTTTTTTCTTTTTCCTCTTTTATCACAATAGTTGCCAACTCATTAATTTAATTTATTTATTTATTTTTCTTTCTCATTCCTCTCTTCTTTTTCAAGGTCCACATGCACTGTATCATATTATAAAGTGTTGATGAAATTTATAGCATAAAATTAATTAACTACATCAATTATTAAATTAATTTACTTTGTTCATTTTGTGCTCATCCTTTTTTTTTCTTCAGTCCTCTTTTCTTAATATATGCAGTAGTATCCAACATGGTTTCCTCGAGCATAAAAACACGCTTATGTAGATTTCCATCGACGGAGGTGTCCACTATAATCTTTGAGATATTCGGACAATCATCATCACCAACAAGTTCTTCAATAGAGTTACCACTCAAATTTTTGTCATCATCAGTATTTTTTGCGTGAAGTAAGTGTTATAGTATGAGCCCTACTAATTGCCTATCTGTGGAACAAGTAAGTAAACGTGGTTCACAGAAGTAAAAGATGAACACAATATTTTTACGTGGAAAATACCCGGCTTAAGAAAGGTGTAAAAAATCACGACCTGTACCTCTACAGGATTTAATCCCAACTACACTATAACACTTGAGACTCAACAATCAAAAAAATTACAAGACTTTTTGTAAATTAGGAATTCAAACTTCAAACTCCTATCGCTACAAAAATACAAATCTTCCCAAGATTAGTGTTCTCAAGTCTTCGAGTTCCCTAACTTGAAGACACAACTCCTAACTCAGTTTATAGATCACTGAGACTAGAATAATGACTCATTAAAACTCAAAGAACCTACCTATTACACACAGTTTAAGACTTGCTAAGTAAGAGACCAGGTTCTTCTTCAAGTATGTGAACTGTTTTGCTGATTGTTGATTATCTTTTCAGTATGTTTAGTTTTTGCTTTTGAATTCGTTTCTTGTATTTAAGCACACATCTCATAGAGTCCTTTGATTGATGTAGATTTTCTATGTTCAATAGGTCTCTAGCTAGTTTCACACTTCTTCTTGCCTCCACTCTCACTTCTTCTTTTGAATAGAATTCTTCTTTTAATAGGATTCCTCTTTTATATCTACAAGACCTCTTGTTCAACTCAACTTCTGCAATCCTTCTTGTTCAACTCAACTACTGATGTGATAAATGCTATCCACTTCTGCAGAGATATCTTATCAATAAATTATCTGCAACTAATCTTGGTTTAATTGGATGGACCAGTGTTCACAACATGTTTCATTCACATGTCTATCATCAAAAATCCACATGCCCTAACCATTTCCCCCCTTTTTGATGATGATAAACATAGCAGCAGAACACTATAAAACCCTGACATACCTACTAAAGAAGTTAAATAAAAGAATCAGAATGAAACACAGGTTATGCAATTGGGTTATAAACACTGTATAATATGTTCTTCCTCCTTTTGACATCATCAAAAAATTGGACCAATAAGTGAAACAAGTGTAATAATTCATGTCCACTGGGGCTATCACTAAAACAATGAAGACATTAGAGCTAAAAGAACAAGCAATGCATTAATAACACAGAAGTGAACTACATAAGGCAAAAAAAACCATTGCATTTATAGAGAAGAATACAATGATCATAGCCCATCAAAAGCAATAAGAGAGAAATAGCTTGGACCAAAAGCAGGAAGGAAAGACACTAAGAGGGGCTTAAGTGGATGAGGAATAAGGAATAAGGGAGGTCAGCTTCTTAATGATATTAGCATTGTCAGCTCTTTCTTTTTCCAAGATGGCTGTGAGGGAGGAAATTTGAGCTTGAAGGACCTGTCTCTCTTCCTCATGAGTAGCCTGAGCAACTTCCAATGCAGCTTGTGCCACATCCACCTCACTTTTCTTGGAAACAAGAGCATTCTTCAACCTTTGCATAGGATTATCAGCACTCCTCATAGAAGCAGGTAACATAGCATGGTTCACAGAGCCAATGACATCTTTTGTGGTCTGCAATGACAACACTTTTACAGGAACATAAAAGTCCTCAAAAATAAGGGCAAGCCAGAACTCATAGGGTAAATCATAGATATTTGCATCTTGGATTAAGACCCTTTGCATGTGCTTGATATGAGTCTGGGAAGATCAATTGGAGTCTGAGAGTCTAGCATTTCCATCAGGGTTAGATCAAGAAAATTTGCTACTGTTCTCCTTTCCTGTCTTGGAAGGATCATCTTGTGAACCATGTCAAAATAGAACTGGTGGAGAGGATACATCTCATTATTGAGGACCCTTATATGAGTTAAAATAAAGGGATTTCTAGAGAAGTTTCTAGAAATATCAATAGCTGAAGGGAGGTTATCAAGAAGAGGCCAAGCTTCTTTCACATAATGACCCCAACCCTAGTAGGAACATGCAAAATTTGACTCAGATCAGTAGGGTAATGATTTATGGTTTTACCATGAACAGTGGTGGAGAATATCTGTCCGATAACAACTTCATTTGTATAAAATTCATACTCTTCATATTTCCCAAACTTTATTTGATAATCACTTTGAAGAAACAGGTGTGACTACCCAGCTCTCAGCTTAGTGAGAAACACATCCATATCAGGTCCCCCAAAACCAGTGACAACTATACCCCTAGGTAACTTATATTTTTGAAAATGGAGAACATAAGCGGACTGAAAAGGCTTATCAGCAGGAGTATAAAAAACAACATCATAATCAAGATCTGGATCAGGGTGAGTAAAGGGAGAAAGAGGAGTGTCAGGAAGAAAATCAGAATCTGAGTTAGAGGAATTAGAAGGAATAGGTTGGGATACGTGTTTCTTCAGACGAGAAGAGGATTTTGAAGAACCTCTGATGGAAGGGGAGGCTTTAACATAGGAGGCTTTCTCAGAAGAATCTTTTGCAGTAGATTTTGAGGATGAGGAAGATTTTGAAGTGGGTTGGGATGTAGAAATAAGAGTGAAAGAGGATTTTGGGGGTTTGGCAATGATATGCTTCAGTTTTCTTTTGGAACGAAGGAGAATATCAGGAGAAGGATCACTGAGAGGTGGAGAAACAGAAAGAGCAACCCGTTTTTTTTATTAGCATGAAGTGTTTCTTCCAAAGAAGCAACTTGTCGTTGTTTCTTTCCTCGAGTAAGAGGAATTTAAGGAGAAGTAACTACAGGGGAAGGCTTAACTGAAGTAGCTTCATCTACATCAATGACAACAAAAGAGGGTTTTCATTTTAGAACAGAACTTGTCCATCGAGGGATGATATTTGCAATAGGTTCATCATCAGGGTCAATAATTTTAAGTTGCATTGGTGGAGGAAGTGACGGGTTGGGTTGGGATGAGGCAGTTGAAGAAAATGGGGTAAAAGGGTTTGGGAAGTGTCTGAACACAGCAAAATCAGAGAATTTGCTAGAAATTTGAGGAGGGATTAATAGAGGTAAGGTTATATTTGGGTGAATGATAATGAAGGTGAAGGTGTTTGTGGCAGAGTTAGGTGAGGAGGATGAAAAAAATGATGAGAAATCCATGGATAGAGAAACAGAAGGTTAGTGAGTTGTCTTAAAGAAGGTTTAGAAGGAATGAGAAGGAGAGTAGAAAGAGGTTGCGTATTTAAGAGGGATTGAGGGAAGATGAACCGTGTGAGGAAAGGATTTGAGAGAAATGTAATGATTCAGGGGTCTGTACTGATGGGAAAGGGTTGGCAGCTTTTTGAAGCAGATGGCTTTTGGATTTTTGACGGTTGAAGTGTAACGGAAGGGACCAAGTGAACAACTTATTTATCTCTTATGCTATCATAAACGAGTGAAAATCATACCTGAACTGTGGAAATAATGGAAAAAAATTTCCTTGATGGTTCAGCCTATCTGCAAAATCAACACATAGTTGAGTTGATTTACTCTAAAGCCTTAGAATTAGGATACACAACTAAATGTGTAAGACTGAATTAATCAACTATCACTTAAGTACAGTCTTTTCTAATCAATCATTGAGGGAGATTTATATAATTTTAATCATCCCTAAGGCTAACCTGCTCCTTTCAAAGTGTTCTCTACTCAAAGCGTTAGTAAATATGTCAGCAATTTGTTCCTCAGTTGAATAAAACATAATTGATATATGACCTTTTTCAACATTATCTCTAAAAAAATGATGTCTAATATTAATATGCTTGGTTCTTTTATATTGAACAGGATTTTTAGCTATGTTAATAGCACTCGTATTATCACAAAAAATGTGAACACAACCAACATCTATACCAAAATCCATAAGTTGTTACCTAATCCATAGCAATTGAGCACAACAAGAACCTGCATCAACATATTCAGCTTTAGCAGTAGATAAGGCTACTGAATTTTGCTTCTTAGTGGATCAGGTAATTAAACATGATCCAAGAAAGTGATCCATGCTTGTAGTGCTTTTCCTATCTACCAAATATCCTGCATAATCAGCATCAGAGTAACCTACCAGATTAAAGTTACTGCCTTTGAGATACCATAAGCCAAGATCACTGGTTCCTTTCAAGTATCTGAAGATCCTTTTTACTGATTTAAGATGTGATTCTTTAGGCTTTGCTTGACATCTAGCACATAGACCTACACTAAATACAATGTCAGGTCTACTTGCTATGAGGTACAATAATGATCCTATCATACCTCTATACACTTTTTTCTCTACACCAGGACCTGTTTCATCTAAATCAAGCTTTGTGGCAGTAGCAATGGGAGTACTGATCTCTTTTCCCTCTTCCATGGAGAATATCTTAATAAGTTCTTTGACATACTTCTATTGATGGATCATTATCCCAGATGCTGTTTGTTTTATTTGCAATCCCAAGAAGTAATTTAGCTCCCCCATCATGCTCATCTCAAACTCACAACTCATGAGTTTGGCAAACTCATGAGTCATATTCATATTAGTTGAACCAAAAATAATGTCATCTATATATACTTGCACAACTAACAAATCCTTTCCATTAGTTTTTAAGAAAAGGATAATGTTAATTTTACCTTTGGTATGCCCATGCTCCAATAAAAACTTTAATAGTCTCTCATACCAAGACCTTGGTGCTTGTTTCAACCCATATAAGGCTTTGTCCAACTTATATGCATGATCAGGAAACTCCTTGCTCTCAAATCCTAGAGGTTGCTTAACATACACCACCTCCTTGAGGATGCCATTCTGGAATGCACTCTTCACAACCATCTGATAGAGAATAAATTTCATATAAGTTGTAAAGGCAACAAGTAATCTTATAGCTTCAAGTCTTGCTACAAGATCAAAAGTCTCATCAAAGTCAATTCCTTCTTCTTGGTTGTATCCTTGGACCACTAGTCTTGCCTTATTTCTTATGAAAATTCCATGCTCATTAACTTTATTTCTGTACACCCACTTAGTTCCAATTAATGATCTATATTTTGGGAGAGAAACTAGGTGCCATACTTTGCTTCTCTCAAACTGATTTAACTCTTTGTGCATGGCTATGATCCAATCAGCATCAAGTAAGGCTTCAGTTATCTTCTTTGGCTCAATCTCTGACAGGAATACCTTAAAGGCATACATACTTCTCAATACAGACCTTGTAGTAATCCCAGAGGCAAGATCAATCCGAACATTCTCAATAGGATGTGATCCTTGATACTTATATCCTTTTGGGATCAAGCCTAGTGAACTACTAGGATCACAACTGATGTTCTGAGCTGGATTCATTTGTGGCTCAGTTCCCCCTGTCACTGTGCCTTCAGCTTCAGTTCCCCCTGTTGAGGTGCCTCCATGTTTGGTAGCTCCAGTCAATGAACCAAGTTGGGTAACCTATTCCTCAGTGTCACTTTCTTCCTACAAGTTATTCTTAACACAGGATTCATCAAAAATCACATGCATGCTTTCTTCAACACAGTTAATTCCGTTGTTTAAAATCCTATAGATCTTGCTATGAAGTGAATATCCTAACAAGATTCCCTCATCACTTTTAGCATCAAACTTTCCCAGATTATCCTTTCCATTATTGTGTATGAAACATTTACAACCAAAGGTTCTAAAATGAGAAATATTTGGATTTCTTCCTTTTAGTAATTCATAGGGAGTGTTCTCTAACATAGGTCTGATCATGCACCTATTTATAATATATGTTATAGTACTTATTGCCTCAGCCCACAGGTTTTTAGCAATATTTATTGCAAGCATCATTGTTCTAGCCATATCTTCCAAGGTTCTATTTTTTCTCTCCACCACTCTATTTTGTTATGGTGTTTTAGGAGCTAAGAAGTTGCGATCTATACCATTTGCTGAACAGAATTCCAAGAACTTTACATTCTAAAATTCTGAACCATGGTTAGACCTCATGGAAACTAATGAAGTACCCAGTTTCTTTTGAATTTTCTTAATAAAAATTTCAAAGACATCAAAGGCATCTTCTTTAGAGGCTAGAAATGAGGTCGAGGTGAACTTGGAATAATCATCAACAATTACAAAAACATACCTTTTTCCACCTCTGCTTTAAAGTCTCATGGGTCCACATAAGTCTGTATGAATCAGGTCAAGGCACTTGGTAGAACTAACATGGTTCTTTGACTAAAAAGAGGATCTTACCTGCTTCCCCCTTACACATGAACTACATAAATTTTCTTCCTTGAACTTGGTTTTGGGTAAACCCAATACCATGTCTTTGGAGGAAAGTATGTTTAGTTGTTTCAGACTTGCATGACCAAGTCTCTTGTACCAAATGAGGGGATCATTTTCTATGGAACTTAGACAAGTCAACTCAGGTCCTGGTAGCACCAAGATGTTAGCTTTGTATACATTTCTGTACCTTCTTGCAGTGAGCACAATCACTTTGGTGTCCATCCTTTTGACTTTGACTCCTGTAGCAGTAAATACAACTTTATTACCTTTGTCACACAGTTGTGAGATGCTCAGCAGGTTATGCTTTAATTCTTCTACAAGATAGACATCCTCCAATGCTTTTGACTTAGATGAGCTAATTTTTTCAACTCCAGTAATGATTCCCTTTTTTCCACCACTATAAGAAACTCCTCCTCCATTTATTCTAGAGAGTGAAAGGAATTTTTTCTTGTCACCAGTCATGTGCCTTGAGAAAGCACTATCTAAGTACAAGTGCTTTTTTCTTCCATTCACCTTCTCCTAAAAAAGAAATCAAAGGTTAGTCTTAGGAACCCAGACAAGCTTGGGTCCTGTTTTATGAGTGAAAGGATGAATTAAATTTCTTTTAGTCCATGCAGGCAACATATAGTGCAACCTGTTTCTTTGATAAGAACTAGTTTTGTTCTTATTGATCTGAGAAAATCTATTAGCCAGGTTTTGACTATTTAATCTGCTTCTAGCAGCCACTGGACATTCAGTGGTAGGATTTCCAAGGTTGCCACAGATATAACATAAATCCTTAGGATCATCAAAACTTTTGTGGAATCCTAACCCAGCCTTTTCATTGTAATTTCCTTCACTTAACTTGTGAATAATTCTTGAGGAGTTTGTCCACCTATTTGCTCTTTCAATATCAAGTTTTAGCTTAGAAACTTCTTGACTCAACTTATTCATTTTTCAATTAAATCATGGCATTCTTGTTTGTATTTATCTAGCTCAAGTTCAACATTTTCTTGTTCCCTACTCATAGCCTTTTCCCCATTTTTAGTGAGAGTTAATTTTAGAACTTCATACTTGAGATTATTGTTTGAAATCTCAAGTTCTGCAATTTATTTCTTGAGATTGTAATTTTCCTTGTCAACTATGCCTGTGCAAGCCTTTAAATCAATGAGATAAAATTTTAGACTTGTAAAACTGTTGAACAATTCATCCCTATCAGAAGTCAATTCGTGGAAGTCATCAATCAGTGCACTCATCAAGGAAACAAGTTTTGGTCTTGAAAACAATTGCAGCTTTTCTTTAAGTTCAAGTATACTTACCTCAGAAGCATCATCTTCTTCTTCTAAATCTGAGTCTCCAAGAGCCGTGAATGCAGTTTCATTAATTTCATCCTTATCTGAATCAGATCCCCAGGCTGCTATCATTGCATGTTCCTCCTTTCTTTTTGCTTTTTCTTTCTATTCTTTTTCAGCGTTTTCCTTCTTCCATTCTATTTCCCAGACTGGACAGTCTCTAATCTGATGATTAGTTTTGCCACACTTGTAGCAACCATTTGGATTGTTATTGGAACGTTTCTTACTACCTGTTCCCTTCTTCTTCTTAAAGAATTTGCTGAAGTTCTTAGTTATGAAAGCTAATTGTTCCTTATCTAGTTCAAATTTCTCATCACTATCAGAAGATTTTAATGCCAAGATTTTCTCAAGAGATGTTTGTTCTTTGGTTCCATCAACTTCTATTTCATAAGTTCTTAAGTTCCCTACTAGTTCATCCAGGGTTATACCTGCAAGATCCTTATTTGCCTCCCTGATTGCAGCCACCTTAACATTCTATTTTGATTTAGGTAATACCCTTAGTACCTTTTCAACTTGTTCTTCCTCAGAGATGACTTTTCCTAAGGAAGTCAACTCATTTGTTAAGGTGGTAAGCCTTGTCATCATCTCATGCAGGGTTTCATTCTCCTTCATTTTAAATGCCTCATATTCAGTAAACAGAAGAGAAATCCTGAATTTTCTTACTTGAGAGGTACCTTCATGAACATTCACCAGTGCTTTCAAAATTTGCTTAGTAGTAGTGCAGGTTGATACCCTGTTGTATTCAGCAAGACCTAATCCATAGACCAAGATGTCTTGGCCTTAGCATTTTTCTTTAAGTCCAATAAGTCATCAGGAGTAAATTCACTCCTTACTTTCTTGACTGGTTCTCCATCAACAACTTCATTAGAATAGTGGGACCATCAGTAATCCTATCCCACAATTCATAGTCTTCACCTTGAATGAACATCTCCATCCTTGCTTTCCACCAGATAAAGTGAGAGTCATCAAAGAGTGGAGGTCTAGTAGTTGACTGACCTTCACTGTGACCAGTAGGAGGTGCGAAATTCATCATTGATCTTTTCTTAGGTTCTAGCCCTATTTAAGACAACCTCTCTCTGATACCACTTATTATAGTACGATCCCTACTAATTTTCTATCTGTGGAACAAGTAAGTAATCGTGGTTCACAAAAGTAAAAGCTGAACACAGTATTTTTATGTGAAAACACCCGGCTCAAGAAAGGTGTAAAAAAACACGACATGTACCTCTACAGGATTTAATCCCAACTTTACTATAACACTCGAACCTCAAAAATCAACAAAATTACAAGACTTCTTGTAAATTAGGAATTAAAACTTCTAACTCCTATCACTACAAAACCACAAATCTTCCCAAGATTAGTGTTCCCAAGTCTTCGAGTTCCCAAACTTGAAGACACAACTCCTAACTCAGTTTATAGATCATTGAGACTAGAACAATGACTCATTACAACTCAAAGAACCTACCTACTACACACAGTCTAAGACTTGCTAAGTAAGAGACCAGGTTCTTCTTCAAGTATGTGAACTGTTTTGCTGATTGTTGATTATCTTTTCAGTGTGTTGAGTTTTTGCTTTTGAATTCGTTTCTTGTATTTAAGCACACACCTCATAGAGTCCTTTGATTGATGTAATCTTCTATGTTCAATAGGACTCTAGATAGTTTCACACTTCTTGTTGCTGCCTCTCTTACTTCTTCTTTTGAATAGAATTCTTCTTTCAATAGGATTTCTCTTTTATCTCTACAAGACCTCTTGTTCAACTCAACTTCTGCAAGCCTTCTTGTTCAACTCAACTTCTGATGTGATAAATGTTATCCACTTCTGCAGAGTCATCTTATCAATAAATTGTCTGCAGCTGATCTTGGTTTAATTGGATGGACCAGTTTTTACAACACGTTTTATTTACATGTCTATCATCAAAACTCCACATGCCCTAACAGTAAGAACAATCACCTTTTGTAAATCTTTCTTCAAGTCACCAAGAAAGTTAATATTCACTTCGTTTTTATATGGCGTAAATGTAATCTTGTAATCCATCTTCATCTCACGTGCAGTAGAAATGATGTACGGGTGCGGTTTCTTCAAAAAATAATTTAACAATTACATAACATTAAATATTACAGAAATATTCATGAATAATAAAAAATAAATTCATACTTCGATAATTTTTTCTTTATACTTGAATGGATCACCTTCGATTATCTTGTCACTTTTTGTAGTGTGCCATCGGAGGATGAGAAAAATGAAAAAGAGTTCATCCATTAATTTTTCAGCATATTATCCAACATGAGGAAAGACATCGTAAATTAAAATTTATAATTAATACAATAATGAAAAAATAGATCATAGTCTATAACAGAGTATAAATAAAATATAAATCTATGATATACTGACTAAAAGATTGATGATAAATATTATGAATGTCCAAGGAAATTCGAATAAAGCACAGGATGTCTTCTGCTTCTCATCAAATACATCTCTCTACTTCTTTAAGTCAGATTTTTTTAGATAATCTATGGTCAATTGAAATGTCTCTTTTTTTCACGGGTAACTCTCGAAGAAACTCAACAAATTCACCATTCAAATTAGTTTTGTGTTGACAATCTTCGTCGAATCTTTTGTAAGAAACATCGTGTGCAAGAACAACAGTAAAAAATAATTTAACTTTTGCTCCTCGGTCAACTTATTCCCTCTAATCAAATATAACAACTTGGATAATGTTATGTTTTTGTTTTCGGTCACCTTAAAGCAAAACTATTCCCTCTTTTCTAATACCTTCATTCTTTATTCACTGAGTATGATGAGCAGTTCAATCCCGTGATCAAACAATGCTCCTTTAATCTAAAATAACCAGGCTTATTATTCAATCAAAATCACATCTCATGCAACATCTTATCATCTTAACACGTCGCAACAATAAATAATGAATCATCTATTCATTAAATTTGAGATATCAACACGTTTTTCAAGTGTTCAAAATAGGACTTCTTAAATCTTTTCTTCAAATTAGGGTCAACAAGAATTTACTTAAAATCTTGATATGCAACCATTTTTGATCTAATCGATATCTTTGTCGAAAAAGATTCAACCTCGTTCATCAAAGTTCGAAAGTCATACCTCTCCACGAAAATGTGCCTTGAACAAAATGGCACAGACAAGGAATCACTATCCCTATCAACACTATATTTTTCACTGTCATTACTACCACTACACTCAGCAAAATCATCACTAGACTCAACGATTTTACTAGACTCATCGGCATATTCATCTATGTCCGCCTTGGTTTTTGAATTTGATTTCGACTCTTTCGCTTTAATTTTTCTTCTTTTAAGGATGTTTTAACTACCTCGCTATTTCTTTTTCTACTTCTAGAAGCACAACCAGACACGATAGCAACAATGCCTTTAACACCTCCTCTAGCGTTATCCATTTTTTAAAAGAATCTACACCTAAAAATAATTTTATCATTGTCAATTCATAGACCACAAATCTACTAACAGAAACAGGTCAATGCTTAATTCAAACATCCAAAATAACTAAGAATTATTCCACCATTCAACAATGTAGTACACCAAAATAGCAAAACTGAATCAAATCTTTTTAAAAATATTCAAAATTCAACAGCGTGATCAACAGAAAATTTTCAGTCAAATATGTGAAATCAAAAGTCAACTACTGCTACAGAATCAAACTAATTAGCTATAAAATATTCATATTTTCACTATTTAATCAATCATATTTAAAAAAAAATCTATATCTAAAAATTTAATAGAATCTAGGGCATTGTCAATTCATAGACCACAAGTCTACTAACAGAAATATGTCAATGCTCAATTCAAATAACCAAAATAACTATGAATTATTCAATCATTCAACATACAATACACAAAAATATCAGAATTGAATCAAATTCTTTTTAGAAAAATTCAAAATCCAACATCGTGATCAACAAAGTTTTTTTTATCAAATTTGTGAAATCAAAACTCAACTATTGCAACAAAATTAAACCAATTAGCTATAGAATTCTCGTATTTCACTATTTAATCAATCATATTTGAAAAAAAATCATATTAGAGTTCACTACAAAACGGATAACAAATAAAATACAGTAAAATGAATCTAGAAATAATTGAAACTTGATTTTAACTTACCTTAGTACGAAAAATAAAAATCCTTGCCATTGGAGAAAAAGATAAAGCAAAAATGGAGTTTGAGAATTTTTTCTTGGAAGTAGTGAAAAGAAGAAGAGCTTTAGAGGAGAGAGAGAGGGGGTTTAGTTTATTATTAAAAAATGTGAAGGAAGTTAAGTGCAGTTTATTTAATTCTCCAAGTTTTGAAAATACTGAAAAAGTTCATTACCCCCACATGTGAACCCCGTTTTTTCCTCTTTTTAGGATATAACCATAAAAATTAAATGAAAAAAAAATTAAGTGTCTTCGACAAAATAAGTTTTGAAAGTGTTTTTTTTGTTAATTTTTCTCGAGTCACTCAGTCAAGCTCAATCTACCTAAATATGATAACAAGACAACGAGTTATGCTAAGACAAACTCAACTCGTAAATGGTGTTTCATCTAGTAGCTCAATTAAGCTCAAGTGTGTTAGCACATACAAGCATGGGATAGTTAAATCGATCTTACCATCGTGGTACTTACATTTGGGGAGATTGGCCACTTCCTCATATCTTAATACGATCACCATTAATTTAAATCGGAACTGAAAATGTGAGCAATACAAATAATTGAACATAAACAAGTAACACAACACATCATATAAGAATTTACTAATTTTCTGTTATTCTGAGCTGTTAGCAAAAGATATGCTCACAACTCTATTCTTTTTTTATTTATTCTGAAAACGTAACACGTGCAATCAAGTAATTTAGAATGTGCATGTATTCTAAGATAGTTCTTGACTTAGTGAAGATATTTCAACCTATCCCAAAGATATCTCAATCCACCTCAATTAACTGTGGATAACTTCTACCAACAAACTAGTGTACTCAATCTCTTCTAAATTTGTAATAAACAACTAGAGCAGTTAACTCAATTATAATCTCAACCTATTTTCTCAAATTTAATTTTACTTGGCCATAAATTGATTTTACATCATTTCTACCCATGAACTTCATTATTTTAATGATTCAAACATCAGTATATGTAAGCTATGAACTTTCTAAATCTAATCGTAACTAGAAAGCAAATTATCTTGAACAAGATTATTCTATAAATCATAGGTCTTGGATCTTTAGAAATTGTTTTGCATTGTTTTGTTCCTAGATGAATTAATTCATATTTTAGATTATATAGGAATTAATCAATGCTACCATAAAATTTTGAACCCCATGTAGAAATCTTACTTATCTTGATGGATTGGTGACGCTCTAGGTTACCTTTTCTCTCAAAACACTCCAAAATGCTATAGAAACAAATGAATTTCTCTCTCCACAAAATGCCTTTTTTATTTTGTGCATTTCATAATAATACACGAGGGAAATTGGGGGTAGGAAACTTTCAAAGTTAATTAAGCATATAGCTATCTAATTTCTTTTTTATTTAATTTTTAGCATTCTAGTAAAAAGGATAAAGAAAGTAGCGGAGTCATCAGTTTAATAAATTCTATCTTGATCTCATAAAATTTATTTTTTATTTTATCTAGGTTCATTTACTCTTTTCTGGTATTTACATAACTCTCAACTCCTTCTTCTTTCCTTTTCATAGACCTCCGGCTTTCTCCACTTTCTCTTTCTCATCCAACTGTTCAACTCTCAACTTTGTCATTATTGATTTCTCTTCTCTTCAGATAAGCCATCGTCTTTTTTTGATCAATTTTTGGTGCATATTGTGGTGATTTTATTTTTTTTCTAAAGATTTTTTTGGATACAATAAGGTCAGTTGCGAAGATTTTTAAGTAAAATGATGTTCTGACGCTGAAATTTCTTGTTAGTGTTATGTTAGCAGCAAGTGTAGAGATTTTTTACAATTTTATTGATTAATGACTATAGAAAATTAGATTTTTTATAAAAATAAATTTAATTATGTAGCGTATTTGAATGTCATTTGATGTGGATAATGAGATTTTCTGGATAATATTATATTTTTTAAATTTTTATTCTTGACCTCGTGGTCGATTAATGTTAATGTTAACAATATTCAATTTCTTGTAGATCATAAAAATGACTAGAATAGTTGCAAAGTGTTCAAAGAAAGCTTCTACCCTGCTAGTAGAAAAATAAGTGGTGCTAAACTAAAATGAGATGTCAAAAAAAAAAATTATCGTCTGACCATGAGTTAAATTCGACCACAATGAAAAAAATTAAAAAGTATGTCGACAAATCAAGTGCAGAGGATAGTGAAGTTGAATTAGACAGAGGTAGTAGGGGTAGTCAAGATAATGGCGGGAATAGTGATAGTGGCAGTGAAAGAGGGATAGCATACCTGACAGTTGTGGGTATGAAGGTGAGGATGCTGATCCTCTGTGGATTCAGAGTGTTCACTGATTCTTAATGTTGAAAAACTATGATCTTGCTATCTATATAGATGAACATAAGTCATTTACGACAAAAAATTCTGTTAGGTGTGGGATGTAACTTTTTCATCAATTTAAGAGAGTTCTAATTGAGCAAAAACTTATTCATAGATTTCAAAATTCTTATTTTGATCAGTTTGCAGGAATGTCAAATTATCCATCACTTATTTTTCATCGTATCAAATCTAACTCAAAACTTCATGAGATGTGATTTTGCATTCATAATATATGTCAACTTGTTTTGGCTTGACTGAATTTGCTTTGATCACGAAATTAATTGTTCAACATATCCCCAGGAATCAAAATTGTCAAAAGTATATAGGGGTGAGGAAATATTTTACTATAGATTAGCCGCAATGAAAAGGTTACTACGATAAATCTTTTGAATTTAATTATAGGCAGCAGACTGAAGCAACAGGATAAGTTGAAGTGTTTTTGATTTGGTTCATGCATGTGATGTTGCTAGTAAAAGATGTTTTCAAGGTCTTTTATTCAAACTTCATAAAAATAGTCTATTCTTTTGATTTTCTAAGGAATACACATGGAAAAGGAGTTTTTTTGCATTGACATTGAACTACTTAAAAAAGAAGACAGATATTAAGAAGTATATGAAAGCACATCTTGAAAAGGAGAATGGTGCATGTTGTGCTTTATTTAGATTTTTCTATACATTCAGGGTATATCATTGATTGGATCTATTTGATTGTAGACTTTTTTTGACAATTGTAGTTAATTAATTATTTTTTTAATGGTTACAGGTTTGGATCTATGAAGCATTTTTCAATGTTGAATATGCTGACAAATCAAAAGAATCTCCTTTGACCCTGCCTAAATTTCTCAAATGACACACCAAAAAAATTATCACATTTATCGAAGGAGATCTATTTATACATCTTGGATAGTCTTTAAAGGTAGAAAATTCATATTTTTATTAATTACCTCTTAAAACATATAGCAGATAATAGTTAATGATTTATCTTATTTGGTAGATTGTGCATCCCTACCTCACTCTTACTTTGTGAGAGATGAAACAGAGTTACATGAAAACTCTAGTCTCATACGAGAATGAATTTAAGAATTTTTCCATTGATGAGTTGAAGCCTGATTTAAATGATGTCATTGTCCTTGAGTCATCTGCTAATGAAGATGAAGATGTGGATCTTGGTGGTAGACAAAGCAGGTTGCTTAAGAAATTGGGAAAAGGAAAAAGTATTATGTGAAATTGATTGATCGTATGTTGAGGATTGAGAGTTTGAGATCTCTTAAGAAACGTGTGTCTAGTAGAATAAAAAATTAACGATTATTGTGGATTATGTAACTGGGAAAAAAATAAAAGTGAGAAAAATAAGAAGGAAAAAAAAAGAAAGGTATATAATTCGACTTTTTAAAAAAAAAAAAATTAATTGATTCATAAACTGTGCAACTTTACTAATCATGTCCAAAAATTATAAAAAATTACATATTTAGATGATAAAGGGACTCTAAGATATGCTGTTAAAACCTTTAAAGCAACAGTTGCATGCCTTGAATGGCTAAATCAGCATATCCCCATTGAACTGTTTCCTTAAAATGACTATGTCTCTGATAAGAAGCTGAGTAAGAAAATGAAAGTTGACGAGGTCGATGATGAGGATGATATTAAAAAAGATGATGAGTTGTCTAAGGCCAAGAAGGTTGATAGGGTCAAGGTGCTTTATGGGGTCTCTGATGAAGTTGTTGCTGAATAAAAGGAGAAGCTGAACAAGAAGAAGGTAGGTGATGGTGTCTCTGATGAAGCTACTAAAGAAGAATACGGACAGACCAAGACCAAGCCAAATGATGAGGTCTATGATACAGAAACTGAACAAGAGGAGAAGCTCACCAAGACCAAGCCAGCTAATAGGAAACTCTGATGCAGCAGTTGAACAGGAGGGGGAGCTTATCAAAGCCAAGTCAGATGATGAGGATCATGGTGCAATAGGTGAACATGAGAAGGAAATCATCAAGGTTCGAATAGTTGATAGGGACACTGATGAAGTTGATGGGGTCGATGAAGAAGAAGATTTTATACTAACAGTCTTCGAAATCACTTTTTATCAAGAAATCGTTGGAGATGAGCAATTTGAAATCTGTGTCGGTGATTTTTCAACTCTTGTAATGTTCATTGTTGATGATATCAACAATGGATAAGACAAATGATTCATGATATAGATATGGGGTTTAAGATAATTAAGTTTAATGATTTTGATGTTCGTTTAAGATAATTTTTGTTATAGTTTGGATGTGAGGCTTTTAAGACGACTCTTTTTTATGATTTCGGTATTCCATTAAGACAATTTTATTTATAATTTTAATGTGAAATTTTAGAAAATTAAGTTTTATAATTTTAATTCACAGTTACGACAAATTAATTTTATGATTTTAGATAATTAATTTTGATTTTGTATTCTTGGTTTGAATATTTGTATGGTTTGAATATTTATTTAATATATCATATTTAACAAAAAAAATCAATTTTTATTACAGTATATCTCTCCCTATGTTGACATTAAAATACTTTTCATATGTTCACATGTAATCTATTTTTACCACTGATTTTGAAAGATGATGATTATTTTTAAAATAATACTAGTAAAAAAGGGCAGACCGGTGCACTAAAGCTACTGCTATGCACGATGTCTGGGGAAGGGTTCAAGCCTTGGAAAAAACATCAAAATAGACGATATTGACCAAAATAAAAATAAATACAATATCCCTATTGTCCCGCTAAATATTTTCAAATAAAAAATACTAGTAATATACCATACTTTTCCATCTTTACTCTATTCTCTTCTTCTTTAGCCATAATCAACCTCTGTTTTAGTTGATCCCTTTCTATTTCTACGTCTTTCAATAAAACTTTCAACTAATTCCTTGTGTCTCATCTTTCCTAAATAATGTCATATTTAAGTTCTTTTCTTCTTCAGATTCTTCTAGCCTTTGTAGTATTTAAAACTTGACTACACCATGAAATATTGACGTCTCTGATTCTGGACTCAATGTAAAAGGGTTGTTTCTAAGTTCTAGATTCAATCTTAATTTATTTTTAAGATTTCTTTTGGTCGTATGGTGTGACTCAATCCACCTAAAATAGTCGAATTCTTCATTTTCCTTTGAAAAAAATGTATTAGTCATTATCAATAGTGAAATCATAGTGAAAGTTATATATGACTAATTAAAAACTCATCTCTCCAATTGTGTAATTATAGAACTTATGACTCAGATTCTTTTTGATACGCAATGTTTTCAAGATGATTGGCTTAACACAAATACAATTGTCACATGGTTCGACTTTGAATATTTCAGATGATTGAGATATTATTAAAGTTCAAAATGAAAAAGAAAATAAATGACAGGTTGAGCAAGGAAGGAGAATATAGAAGTTTAAAATATGAGAAAATAAATATGACTCTTTTGTACAAAAAAAATTATTTTTATCGTTGTAATTTGAAAAATTTCTAATGTTATCATCGGAGATGGTAAATTATTTAAATTTTATCATTGAATTTTTTAAAATATCAATAATAGACAGCTAAGTCGATGATGTACCGATTCATGATTTGATATATCATAGACTTCAATCGAGAATAATTGTATATAGTAAAAAAAAAAGAATTAATTAAATAAATAAATGAATAAAATTCACATCCAACACTTTGGTACAACTTATTACAACATATTATATCTAAATAAATTGATTAGGGTGACCGAAGGTGCTATGAGATGAACAATGGTGGTCTACGTTCCGTAAAATAGCTAAAAAGGTGAATAAATAAAAAATAAATGGGTAAAAATCAATTCAAGCACTTTAATACAACTTATTACAACATATTATAATCCACAAAAATATGGTTAGGGTAATCAAAAGTGCTTATGAATGAGCAATGACATTACTAACCATAACATTGGTATGAGGACGTGTTCAAAGCATATAACATTGTTATAAGAAAGTGGTAAGCATTGTCATTGCTAATCCAAAAGCACTTTTGATCACCCTAATCATTTTACATGGAATATAATATAATGTAATGAGTTATATTAAAGTGTTTGAATTGTTTTTTACCCATTCATTTTTTATTTGTTTAATTATTTTCTTTTTTTAGTCATTTTATAGGGTTTAAACCACCATTGCCCATTTCAAAGCACCTTTGATCACTCTAATCAATTTATGTGGACTATAATGTGTTGTAATAAGTAGTACCAAAGTGTTTGAAGTGAACTTTACCGATTAATTTCTTCTTATTTATTCAAAATTAATCTCTTTTTTAAGCATATACTATTGTTATCGATTGAAACCTACGCTCAATTTTGGTCTACGATATAATAATTCATGGACAAGAACAATTACATGTCATTCATTTTTTAAATAAATATTGCCTATTTTTTATATTCTGTTACTTGTAAATGTTTAATAGAGCCTCATGCTCCATTTTTTTTTTACTCTTTTAGCAATAATTGGTCATCAAATGTCTAATTAGTTACTTATTTATTTATTTATTTAGAAGTGTATTTACACTTTTAGTGAGAATTGATTATTAAATATCTAATTAGTTAATTGCTTATTTCAGAAGTATTTTTACCCTTTTAGTTGTAATTCGTAATTAAATTTCTAATTATTTATTTATGTACATTTATTTATAAATATTTGAACACTTTTAGTTGTAATTGCTCATTAAATATCAATTTATTTACTTATTTAGAATTATTTTTACCCTTTTAGTTGTAATTGTTCATTCTTAACGTACTCAATATTACCAAATTGGTTGATTGAAAATCATTCAATATAATAAATAAAGAAAATTCATAATTATAACAACAACGGGCAACCAAATATGTAACATAAACTGTATATATGCAAAAGTACATTGCCATGTATAAATTTTAAATGTCACCAAAATACGTAGACGATGAACGAAATCCCACAAAAATCAAATAAAAAAATTAGACAAATAAAATTAAAACTATAAACTATGGGGATAGTGGGGGTGATGACTCCATCAACTTCGATCTCCAATTGAAACAAACTTGACCTTAAACATCAGACAATTCTTTTTATGTCGACACCTAATTCTTGGAAAATTGATAAGGCACCAAGAGTATCCGTTAACTTGTGGTTATCTGGACTATTTGAAAATAACTTTTTGACTAACTTTAAAAGGGAAAGTTGATTTTTTAAAAAGAAATCGATTAAGGAAAAGTTTATTTTCAAGATTTGTGCAAAATTAGTTTTGACGACTTAGCAAAAATTTTAACTAAGTCTAAGAAATCTATAACAACAACTAGCATATAAAGGAGAAAAAGGGAGACTAAAAGACTTAGGCCATTAGACCCAAATCATTCAAATAAACCTGTCCTAATCTAATCAAGTGAGTTTTTGCCCCACTTGCACCTGCCCTAGTCTATCATTTGGGCTTTTGCCCCACTTGCACCTGTCCTAAGCTAGTTTTCGGGTCTTGAAGGCCCAAAAATCCGCTTCACCTGTATTAAATTACAACTCTGGCTTCGAGGCCTAAATGAATGAATGTAATGCCCCGAGAGTACACGCTAGACGCCACACGATGCTTGAAACCACAAGTGATCCCAAGTTAACCCATGAACTGGCATACTGTTAAGCAACAGAATTATAACATAATACATAGCTGTTTTGCTATGCGAAAATATAAACATGACAAAATCTGAGAGAAATTATATTACTGATACACTTTACAATCTGATAGAAACTGAGGAGAGAACTGAAATTACATGACTGACATCTATGAAACCTCTACTATACTGACTATAAGTAGCTGGGACATGCCTCCAACTACCACTAATCAATACACATGGAAAATAAATGAACTGTACATGAACTAAAACTATCTGGAGTTTCTGAAACAAGAGAACTCATCACCTGTTGGCTAGAAACTGCAACTGTCTGATCATGATGTGCGGGCTACAAATGGTACCTACAATATAAAAAATGTAGCCACACAAATGTATATATGGAACAGTACTTTTGAAATGCATTGAGTATGCAGGGGTGAAGGTAATAAGTAAAGCTGATGTCATATGTAATCTTAAAACATGCATGTTAAGTGTAAGTAGACTCACCAATAGGTTGGAATAAATCGAAAGATGAATTATCTTAAAACATGAGTAACAAACGTGATATGATAAGATGGTGAATCACTACACTTAGTTACTTACAATTTTACTTCTATAATATAAGTAGAACTGAAGTTGTGATACAGAAAAACATGAATATTGTAAGAATACTGGTCTGAAACTACATGATGGAAACTGACATATACTAAGTGTATCTGATTAACTGAATGACAGATAACTGAATACTAGTCATGTAAGATTGGGTTGTACTTAGTTTGAATAATTGGACTGAAACTGTGGAGTACTATGTATACGAGGTAAGGACTAACTAAACAATATGAGATAACCAAACATGAATACATGAAAACTATATTATCTGAAAATGTGAGACCACCGTATAATATGATTCTGAAATAGTCTGTAAACTAAAATACTAATGACTGAATGCTATGGTCTAGTAAAATTGATCTGCATGTTGTACTGAGTACTGTAATTGAGACTGTGGGAGGTATCATCTAACCAACATGCCCCAACTTGAGCTAATCGGGTCCAACCTGTAACCCCAGTTGGAAGGGTGTCAGTACCGTGCCATGAGTACTAACATTGGCTGTGTGGATCCACTATACTGATGTCCCAAAGGACTAGGGTGCCAAGACTAAACTGACGGGTGACCCCTGAGAGGTAGTCAAGCCTAAACTGATGGGTGACTCCTCGTATCCTACATGGCTACGTAGTTCTGGAATATAGGGACTGCTACTAACGACTCTGGCTAACTGACGAGGAAGCCATCATCCCTGCATTTTCTCTGTGCTAAATCCTACTCCCACCTAAACTGACATGGATTACTAACTAATACATGCACTGATAACTAATAACTGATAAGCTCAAGTCATGGTATTCTGAAATTACAGTGCATAGGAATTCTGAGGTAATTATAAATATGTAAATTGATACTGGAACTAAAACTGGACTGAGCTAAGCTTAATTGGACTCACAACTAACCATATTACTAACTGAATGATATTGCTCATGGTATAACTGAAATCATTCTGTAGATACTGAAAACTAGGTACACAGCTAAATTTTGGGTATTCATAACCCTCAGGACTCGATAACAATAACAATAGGACATACTAAAGCTTTGGGATATAATAAGTAGTAAATATTCAAAACCCAACCATTAAGGCATTTCATCAAACATCTGGGAATCATGAACTTGAACATGGAAATTTCTTAAACATGGGAGCATAACATGATTACATGACTAAGATCATAGATTGGGAATTTACATGGAATTTGTGTGAAATGGGACATGGGTCTTTCACCAAAACATCTAAGTATCATAGCTTGAACATAAGAGTGTCTTAAACATGAAGAAACAATAGAGTTACATAGCAAAATTCATAACTTGGGGATTCATCTTGAAATTAATGGAACATGATATGGGAATTTCATCAAACATATGAAGACCCTAAACTTGTGCATGGGAATGAGCAAGCATGCAAAAATATCATGGTTACACGAATCAATTCACACTTAGGGATTTGATATAAAGATCATAACATTCAAAATATGCATTGGCTCATTCCACTTGAAATCACATATACTCTTAACTTGAAATCAAACACATGAGGATCATGAGTTAAAACATCACAAGATTCATGCTTGATAATCAAAATCTTGAAATTTCTTTGACAATTGTAGTTAAGAAAATGAAATTCAATTCTCAATATATGTAAAACCAAACCAAATGTATGGACATGTGAAAATAGAGATGCAATTCAACACCAAATCACTTGTAACTTTAAAAACATCAAATTATGATAATTGTGTATAAACCCAATACTACAAATCATGTATATTCATGTAAATTCAACTTTAAAAACTAGTTTTGGGCACAAAGATGAAAGGAGTATCCTTGTTCATAATCCCACATACCATAATAGACTTGATTTGATGTAGAAAACTTGACTTTGAAATCCTTGGAGATGATCTTGAAAGCTTTTCTTGAGATTATTGGATTAGGGAACCTAATTCTTAGTTTTTCTTGAAGAGATTGTAATGGAGTCTTGAAGTTCTTGAATGGAGATAGGGTTTTTTCTTGAGGGAGGCTTGGAGAGAAATTATGGATAAAGGGGGAAATAATGCTCCTTAAGGCTTTAACTATCTGTTATGGACGAGTGAGGGAGGAGGAAAAGACCCTTTTCCCTAAAAAATGTGAAAAAAAAACTGAAAAAAGGTGCGGGCGACAGAGCACGCGTCGTGGGCTAATCGCGCGCTCTCACTGCCTTTCTCACGAAAATGACTATAATTTTTTGCTCAGGTATCGGATTAAGGCAAAATTGGTATCGTTGGAAAGCTAATTCAATTATCTACAATTTGGTGAGTCTTGATCCGTAAAATTCTACTTGTATCTAAAGTGATACACGTTCAAAGTAGACCCTTGTAGAATCAAATACAAATCTTTAGACAAATCAAAGGCTCTTAGCTCAACTTTGTTCTAAGTGATTCCTGTGAATATTTTTCACCTCGAAAGCACATCAAACATGAAGATAAAGATCATGAAACTTATTTTCACATGGGAATCATTTGGATTATAGCTTAGACATTTAGGAACGACGGTTCAGAGACTAGCTCAAAAATGCGGGGTCTTACAATGAACAAATAGATAAATAAATAAATAATAAGACAATAATAAAAATTGATACTTTTCAAGTCTCTTAGCGACCTCATCAATGTGTTTTAACCCATTTTCCTTCTTCGTCCATCTTATTGCATCCGCACGCCATATAGTTGACTTTGAGTTTAAACTTTGGACTTGACCCGAACATGTGGGCCTCATTGGCTCATTATGAAATGCAAGAGAAAAGGAGTCCATTTGGACTCCAAAGCAGATTTATGCAAAGAAAAGGATAAAAGAAAAAGAATTAGTATGTGTGTTGAAAATTCTACACTTAATAAATAAATAATGAGATGAAAAAATAGTATTCTCAAGAATAAAGAAATAGTATACTATGGTATCAAAGACAAATCAAATTATCCAACGAAAAGGAAATTAATCCATTTCTCAAACAATCTTACAAGAGAAAAATCTCCAACATCAATCCCAAAACCAAAAATTCAAATTTTGAATTTCAAAATTTGTATCAGATTGTACAATTTCACCTCAACTTTGTCCTTTTTACATTTTAAAATTCAAAATTTATACTAGATTGTACAATTTCACCTCAACCTTGTCTTTTTTTTATTTTGAAATTCAAAATTCATACTAGATTGTACAATTCCAATTTAACCTTGTCCTTTTTCCATTTTAAAATTCACAATTTATTCTATATTGTACAATTCCACCTTAACTTTATCCCTTTTCTATTTTTGAAATTCAAAATTTGTACTAGATTGTACAATTCTACCTCACCTTATCCTCCAACAACCGTACCCTCAATTTCAAATTCCCAAAACACTCCTAAGTTCTTTCTCCCACATTGGTAGATTCAAAGAATTCAATCCCCATCCTTTACTATAAATACTACCACCATTTTGGTAGATAGAAGATCTCAAAGAGTGGAAAAAGCTTTTGGGCAAAGAGTTAAATTTTTTTTTAGTAAACTATTTTAAAAGGTAGGCAAATTGGGGTTCTCGAAAGATTACTTTCCGGTGGTGATCAAGACTCCAAAGAAAGCTTGAATTCCCATTTTGTTGCTCCAAAAAAGATAAACACACCTTTCTCTTTTAGTTTTATTATAGTTTTCTTCTTCATCTCCTTCTTTGTAGTTTCATAGTTGTAATATTATTTGCTGGGATTATTTGTTGTAGACGGCCTTAAAGGTCATAGAATATTGTGATATCAATATTATGGTCATTTTTATTTACATGGTATAAAATGAGCTAACAATAGTCGAACGTATTTTTTTGACTTTATTCTTTAACTATTACGATTATATGGATAGAGTTTCGACCTTTGCATAATTAAATACGTACTCATGCCTCATTTAAATTCGTTATTTATGGATATGTTTTCCTTTAGCATGCAAAGTTGTTTTCTTTATGTTGAAAAGAATAGTTACTATTATTTGTTTTGCCTTAATAAATTAGATGTATAAAGTTTCGACCTTTGATTGATTAAATACGTACTCATGTCTCGTTTAAATTCATTATTGGTGGATATGTTTGCTTTTAGCTTGTAAAGTTGTTTCCTTTATGTCAAAAAGGAATAGTTACTATTGTTAAGGGTTTGTGAAATTATTTCTCCATTTGAAGTAGTGAGTTACCCGTAACTAGGAATTTGGTGTTATTTTTCAAAGGCATATCATAGTGTGTTATGTTTGTAGCCTAGCGATGTGCAAAATCACCGCTTAAGGTTGAAGTTGACCACTTTGACATACACATGATAGTTGGCTCATTCATAAGTAGAAATTGTAATTCAAGTGCTACTTTTAAGATCTAACTTCTTTATCGATCCTTGATTCTTTTCATTAAAGGGTTATTTTTTTCCATGATTATATGCCACGATAAAATATTAAGTTCTTTTGATATATGTTTGTAGTCATGATTTACTCATTTTCAAGGTCAGAACCGTCTTTGATTTTCTCTCGTTTTGATTGAAAAATTGTTAGGGTTATAGATTTTATTTAAATGGTGTAGAACTAAAATAGGAATTGACATAATTGGACACTTTTTCTTAGAATTAATTTTTTACTATTTTTTCTATCTTATCTTTGAATATCATTTCTCAAACATGTTTAATATATGTTATTTGCTTCACCTCGCTTATTGATTTATTTCTTGAAGTATTTTTGTGCATTTAGACGTCCCATTGTTATTCACAACTACCATGAATTTTTCTTCAAATCTGTTGATTGACTCCATTCGTATTGAAAAAATGTTGTTGCATTATTATAATCATATTTGAGATGTCACAAAAAGATTTTCTCATCGTATGCTCATTCCCCTTACTTTCTTTAATGAAAGCATGTCTTAGACTATATCATATCATAATATTTGGTACAAATATGTGTTAATCTATAGGAAATATCTGTCCAAAGTTTAAGCAACTATACTTGTGGGCCAATGTCTTCTTTTCAAGGATTAGTTGATTATATTGTGCTAGGCTTGATTTTTTGTAAGATTGTTTGAGAAATAGGTTAATTTTCTTTTCATTGGATAATTTGATTTATTTTTTATATCACAGTATACTATTTATTTATGCTTGAATACTATTTTTTCATCTCATCATTTATCTATTAAGTGTAGAATTTTCGAACACATATTAATTCTTTGTCTATGCATGAATCTATTTTGGAGTCCAAATGGACTCCTTTCCTCTTGCATTTCGTAATGGGACAATGAGGCCCACCTCTTCGAGTCAAATTCGAAGTTTAAATTCAATGTCGATTATATGATGTGCGGGTGCAAGAAGATGGAAGACTCATTGATGAGGTCGCTAAGACACTTGAAAAGTCTCAATTTTTATTATTATCTTGTTATTTATTTATTTATCTATTTGTTCATTCATTTGGGCCTCGAAACTAATTTTGTTATTTAATTCAGGTGAAGCAAATTTCTGGGCCTTCAAGGTCTGAAAACTAGCTTAGGACAGGTTATGGGCCAAAAGCCCAAATGATTAGACTAGGACATGTGCAAGTAGGGCAAAATCTCAAATGATTAGATTAGGATAGGTTGTGGGCCGAAAGCCAAATTAGATTTGGACAGGTTCATTTGAAGGATTTGGCCTAATGGCCTAAGTCTTTTAGTCTCCCCATTTCCTATTTATATGCTAGTTGTTGTTTTTTTAGTTTTCTTAGACTTTGTTAAAATTTCTGCTAAGTCGTCAAAACTCATTTTGCACAAATTTTGAAAACAAAATTTTTTTTAATCGATTTCTTTTTTAAAAAATTAACTTTCCCTTTTAAAGTTAGTCAAAAAATTATTTTCAAATAGTCCGGATAACCGCAAGTTAGCGGATACTCTTGGTGCCTTAACAACCTTCCAAGAGTATTAATAGGAATCACTTACTCGAAATTTCTAAACTTAAAAGATTTTGTCTGTTTTAATCTTTTAAGTAATATTTTTAGTTTTCTTGATATTTTCTTAAAAATCAAGTGGTGACTCTGAAATTTTTTAAATTGTTTCAAACTTTTCTTTAAGGTTTTGAGATTGTTTAAAAAGTCAAAAAATAATGTTTTCAAACCCTTCGAATAAAAAGGGGCAAAATAGTGTCTTGCTTCATTCTCTCCCGATCTTGGACAAACTTCGAAAGAGCCTATTGAAACCATTTCTCAGAACAAACAAATCGTAGTTGTCAGTGCGGGAGACGATGTTGTTCAAACTTCATGTCATTTTTGATTAAAGACTGAAAGACTAAAAGAAGAAGATAAAAAAGCTAGAGGAATATAGTTGGAGCGTTGAATAAGATGAAATAGACAGTAAGGTACACCTGACTTTATAGACTTAGTTGGGTGATTCGAAATGACCACTAATGAACAATCGAAGCGTGGTCGGTGGATTGTCTCTTAAAAAATGGAGAACAATTTTTGAGTAGTTATAATCACCTCGGTACATGAAATAGACTAGGTTAATAATTTTTTACCACTTTAAATAATTAACCCATTTTATATTTGTAAATCAATCATGTGAATGATAAATCAAATAGACTAAAACATTGTAATCGAATGTTGCAGTTTATTTTCTTATTTTTAATCTTTTACTATCAGTAAAGTGACTAGCATTACTTTGGTATAACTTGATTTTATACTAGCATAATTTAATTATATTATATTAGAAAAATTTAAATATCATTATTCTTTGAAGAATTTCAAATTACTTTAAACTTAGAACACAAAGAAAATAAAAAAACTAGCAATAGTGTGTAAAATTTGATTACATTGCCTTTGAGAAATTACAATATACTTTGAAATGAAAAATAAAAAGCATTAAAGTCTATTCAAACTACAAGTTCTCTTTTGTGGCTACTTTTCTTACATAATGAGCATTTGATCTTTTTTCTTACATAATGCGCATTTGTTCTTACATAATGACCATTTCTTTTGTGGCTAGTTTTCTTACATAATGAACATTTGTTATTTTTTCTTACCTTCCTAGCCATTTCCAAGACACCAGATACACGTTTCATTTTTTTTCTTTCGAGATTGAGCAGGTTATGGGGTGGGAACAACTTCATCTCTTTAAATGCTCGAAACAATCCATTCTTCTTTCGGAGGAACGAATATAGAGAGTGTCACTATATGTGCATAAATAATGCTCAACAAGATAGTGAGGAAAAGTAAAATCATAAATTCTTTTTTTGTAATCATCTCTGAACTTCAACTTCAAGGCTGTCATAGCATGAGCACATGATATTTTCATCAAGTCATCTTTGTACAAGAATATGTATATTCTAGTGGATTGACCTTGGTGGTAACATTACTTCCTATTATGTTGTACTCGTATGCGTTCACGTTTATGTTACTCATATATAACTTTTTTTCGGCGATCATATTTTTCTGCATGACCTTTCAGCCTTGAAAACAAATTTATTGGTGGCTTTTAGCATCTCCGCATGTCTCTATTTAAATTTTGCAGAAAATTTCTTTGCCATGAAATTGAATATGGCAGCTATGAAAAACTCTCTTTCATTCGTCAATACCACAGTAAGTGACTCCACGATATTTGTGGTCATCATATCAAGCCTATTCTCAAAAAAGTACCTGCTCCTTTTTTGAAATCCAATAGTAATCTCAAGGCACTTGACTGTTTTGGAGAATTTTCTTTTAAATTCTTAAAAAATTGGCAAGTTCGCTATAGCTAAATGCCCTTGCTGTATTGTTGTATAAATATAGATATTTTTGTATTAAAAAATTTTATGGAGGTTTTTTTCAAGATGTCTTATGCAAAGTTCATAATGAGCATGCATATAAATCCTGAAAAATTCACTGGCTATGCTCGTGTGCCTATCAGAGAAGAAGATCATCGATCAAAATAGATTGCAGCTTCTCCAAAATAAAGATCCATGGATTATCGTATTTCTTGTCGATCATGCAAAAAAATTGAAAAATTATGCTTCTCTATATCCTGAGCAAAAACACTGAACATCACACCTTCATATTTACCATTCAAATGTGTGTCGTCAATGATAATTAATATTTGCGTGTGATAATATTCCCTAATGCAAGATCCATAACCGATGTAGTACATGAACCTGGCATCTTTGGTATAACACCTAATGGTGTTTATAGTACTAGGATTTGTTTTTTGTACCGTGTGAGAAAAGCCCGACAAGTAAACATATTCGTGCCCCATAGTACCCCTAACCATGTTCTTGGATAATACACCCGCAGACCATCACTTATAATAGCTAGTTTTGATTTGGAACTCTCTGAAGATGATTCTCTCTATTTTCTTTGTGGTTGACCCCTTGTTGTCTATATAATCATCCATCAAGAATGAGGTAATTAGAGTCGATGAGATATTTTTGTGCTTGCCCATGACATTTTTAACACCCCACAAGTGTGATGACCTACGTAACTATCGATATGAAACCTATCCGAGGTCTCATACTTTCTAGTATGTAACATCCATCCACAATTATGATGCCTACATCTCAATTTTGTAAAAAATTAAACAACTTTTAACTATTTTGAAATAGAAGGACTTCTTCATTTGTAACACCCTAATTTTCTATAACTGGTACGCCACACAGTGATCATGATCCCGAAGGACCACAAGATAATCCTCTAATGATATTTGTACCTGAGCACTGTATAATATAATATAATATAATATAATATAATATAATATAATATAATATAATAAGTGTGGAAAACTGGCGGAAACTTGCCATAAGGTTCAAAAAGTCTAAAATACTCAAAACCGAAAACTGAATACTGATACATCTGTGTGAAAAATCTCTAAATATTTGATCTATGGAGTTGATGGGACACACCCCCAAATAAATCCATCTACTAAAAATAAACTGAGTCTAATGCAATAATAAGATAAGGATCATCCTCGGATGAAGAGGACTCACTGCTACGTCTACTGCTGCTGACTGGAACTGAGCTGCTAAGGGTGCTCTGGATCTCGTGTTTCTGAACCTATGGTGTAAGGTAAAACACCATAGCGCAAATACATCAGTACGTGAGAATATACTAAGTATGCAAGATGAGGTAAGGCTAAATACAAGGTCTTATGCATGAACAATTACTTAACTGAATAACATGAGAGTACTTAATGAGGAAATATACATGAATGCACAAACCATGACTGAAATCATCGTGACACTGAATACTGAGACTCAAATACTTCTTTATTAAGGTCTGCACTTACTACTACTACTGAAATACTGAATAACGGAATCTTTTGATATTGATAACTGGGTATTGAGGCTGAGATCAGTCTTATCCAGCGGATGACCTCTGAATCTAATAATCATGAGATTACTTGAGTAAATATGAGATCAGTCCTACCTAGCGGGTGATCTCAAAACTAATGATAATAAAATAATTTTGACTTAGTCTGAGATCAGTCATATCTAACGGGAGATCTCTGAAATATGTTGATAATAAGATTGATTAACTAACTCTGAGATCAGTCCTATCCAGTGGGTGATCTCTGAATCTGCTGATATGTTAAGGGTTAACTGTATCTAACAGTCCGTAATCTATACTCTGAGCTGAGTTCTTTCACTGAGACTAATTCTGAAACTGAGACTGTGGGAAGTATTCATTTAACCGACATGCCCCTTTTAGCTAAGTTGGGGACCAACCTGTAACCCCAGTTGGAAGGGTATCAGTACCGTGCCATGGGTAAAGACAACTTTGTGGATTCAGTCCTATCTAACGGGTGACTCCTGGGATCAGTCCTACCTAACGGGTGACCCCTGAGTATTCCAGTCCTATCAGCGGGTGACATATCATACCTACGCTGGCTACGTAGTTTTGAAACTTAGGGATTGCTCCTGGGGATCTCAGTCTTATCTAACGAGTGATCCCCCATCCCTAGGTTTACTCAGTGCTAACTATACTAGACTGAGCTGAATCTGTTACTGATCATAATGATTAACTGAGCTAAGCTGAGTTCACTTGATTCCGAAGACTAACAGAACATTACTGGAATTTGAGGTCTGATGAATGCTACTGAGTTCTGACTTGAATGCTTGATTTCTACTAAGGTCTGAATAGGATACTTGAATACTACTAAGATCGGAGCTGAGTACTGAGCTGAAGCTGGAGTGCTAATAATATTAAAATTATCTTGAATTTTTTCTAAGATCTATGACTAACTGAATTCTACTGATCATAGCACAACTGAGATAACCTTAAGACTGACTCGGCTCTAGACAAGCTGCTAAATTTTGGGTATAAATACCCCCAGGACTCGATGACATAAAAGTAAAACATAACCATATTTGAATAATCATGACCATGGACTTTCATTCGCCATTACAATCATTAAAACATCTCTTCAAGTACTTGGGTATCACAAACATGTAATAGTATAGGGAGACATGTTATTGGCTCATACTTCATTCAACAAGGTCTTGCATCAACACTTATCATGCATTAAAGAGAACATAATTGGGGGATTTCATGCTAACATGTCACAATTCATTCACTAAGGCTTTTCAACAAACACTTAGCATGCATGGGCTTATACATAAGTGGGATTTCTTGTCAACATGTTATAATGGCTCTAATTCCTTCACATAAACATTTTATCAAACATAGGGGGAGCATGCTTTGGTTATCCAATAATTTCTACATCTAATTATCATAAATACATCATTCAACATGAAACTTGAAGGGGCTTTTTCATGAACATCATATAATTATCGCATACTAAGATCAAAGCTTAGAACTTTGTATCTAAATCATGAATTAAAACTCAACAACACATAAGCATGAACTTCAATACACATAAATCATGAAATCCCATAAAAACATAAACTTTAAAATCTTGAAAGGGATTCTTGCACTTCTTGGGTGGAAGGAACCCAAGAATCAACATCTTCATACCTTACTATATGATTCTTGAAAAATTAACAAAGGAATCTTGATTATTGGGGTTTTGATTTAGGAACCCTAGATCTTGTTCTTGAATAATTTTAGGAGAAAACTAGTATTTTTGGGTTAAATGAGTACAAATCCGTGTTAATGGAATTATATAGGGGTGGAAAATTGACCTAATTACCCTTAAGAGCATGGAGGTGGAATGCTGGAAACTAGGTACAAAGGCTCTAGAAAGGGTGGCGCCTTGCTATAGCCTTTCCCACAAAGGCTACAGCCAGGGAGGAGCCTTGGTTAGAGCCTTTTACACAAAGGCTACAGCCAAGGCTGTGCCTTTTTATAGCCTTTAGCTATTGGTTCGAAATCCAAACGTGCCCTAAACGGAATACAAAAATTCCAAAACTCACCCAGAATGTACTATGACCTTGCTCCATCGCAACGCAACTTGAAAATAAAAAATTGGAGGTCGGGAAGTTCACAAAATAATTCATCAAAGTTTGAAGGCTTATGAAATGAAGAAGGTTCCAACACTTAGTCAAATTTTCTAAGTGTTAAGCCTTTCTTTGCATGCTTTAGGAGCTCTAAACACTAGGAAATTTTATGGGGTCTTACATTATCTCCCCCTTGGTGACATTCGTCCTCAAATGTGACTGACTAAGATGAGATTTCTAATAGACTGAACTTACTTAAGGAATGATAACATCTGAAACATATTTATACGACAGGAACTACTGATATTCTGAGTTCTTATACTGAACATGCATTTTTTATGCATGGGATACACGACTGAGGTACTGATAAGCTGAATGGACATGCATATCTGATGCATGAATACATGGTTTATAAATGCACGCTGAACATGCATTTTTAATGCATGAATACTTGACTGAACTGACTTTTGAATGCTTGACTGATTATGCAATAATCACGGATACTAAGTTTATGAGAAAACATTTGAACATGCAACTGAATGGGTTAAAGACATGAAAGCGTCGAGGAGTTATGGGGTATCTCCCCCTTGGGACACTATGTCCCTCTTAGAGCACTTACTTCAATGATATACTGGGGTGATGCACAGGGCATCTACAAACTGGATTATAACTGAACCTTGGGAGTCTAAAACTAATACATGAACTAAGTTATACTCGCTACTACAAGGAGGTTCTACCTTGGAATAGTTACATGTCTGAGAGTTCTGATAGCACGATTAGATGAGAAGATGAGAAAACAACTATACAAATCTGACTTCTTGACTGCTAAACTGGCGCACTGGCTTTACTAACTGACTCATGCTGAAACATAAGCTCAAATGAAATAAAGGGATCTATCAATGCATAGCATGAATATAAAAGACTTATAACGTACTCGAATCTATGTCAGGGAAACTTTTCAGATCATAATGGGTCTGGAGTGCATAAAGTCTATTCTGATGATAATCACTATTGGTGCCCTACTGATGCAAATCTTTACCCCTCTGTGCTAGCACTCTAGACTCTTGCATCCTGTGGACTGGATTACCACAGCCAAAGAACACATCACTACCAAATCTACAAGAACCCATGTGATTCTTACCAAACTCTTTACAAAGCGAATAGGTGCGAACACCACTAGCACTACTCTGGGATTTGGATCCTAGCGCTCTATCATGACTATTACCCCTGAAGTTTGGTGCGGGTACACTAGCTGAGGATGGAGTTGGGATTGAAAACTTTTGACTATGTTGGGAACGGTTGCCACCCTGAGAACCTGGCTGAGAAAAACTATAACTACCCATTCTGGCCTTCTTACTCGCTCTCTCCCTTTTCTTTGTCTTATCTGACTAAATTAGCTGAGCACGCATCATAAGTCTAGAAAGATCCATATCCCTGTTGAGTATATCAGTTCTACACTCTTTCAACACTAACCCGGATACTCCAGTCACAAACTTAATCATACTAGATCGAATGTCAGCTATCAGATAAGGAGCATACTTATCTAACTGGTTAAACTTAAGGTAGTACTCCTTTACCGTCGTGGAGCCCTGTTTCAAGTTTATAAATTCCTCTACTTTTTCTTCCCTCGTCTCTAATGAAAAGAACTTATCCAGGAATGCATCCTGGAACACCTGCCAAGTCATAGGAGTTGCATCCTCTCCTTTACCCTTCTTCCATGTTACAACCCAATCATAAGCAATATCTTTCAGCCTATAATAGGCCAGTTCTATTCTCTCCTCCTTAGACATGCATAACCTGGGTGATTTTTTGCACCTCCTCAAGATACAACTACGGGTCCTCACCTACCTTAGACCCAAATAACTCAGGAGGATTCATCCTCATAAAGGCATGAAGTCTAGCTACGGCTGCATCACCACCTTGCTAATGTGAAGCAGCAGCCTGATTATTGGTTTACACAGTAGCCGTCACAACCTAGGCTAAGGTCTGGAAAGTAGCCCGAAATTTGGCATGAGACATATTTTCATTCAGTGGATCTACTGGTTGAGGTGGATCATTATTCCTACGGGCGTTGGCTCTGTGGAGAGGCATATTTTGTAAATAAAGGGATAAATAGATTACACTAAGAATTAACTGGACCTCATACTTGCTTGCACGACATGAATACTTAAAGAAGGGGAAACTATTCCTAAAACATCTTATAGCCTCCTGCACATAAGTGTGGTTCACAACACACCCATGTACAATACTCTACTAGATGCGGCTTTCAGACTTCCTAGGACACTGTTGAACCTTAGGCTCTGATACCAAGTTGGTAACGCCCTGATTTTTTATAACCGGTACACCACACAGTGTTCATGATCCCGAAGAACCACAATCTAACCCTCTAATGATATATGTACCTAAGCTCTGCATAATATAATATAATATAATAAGTGCGGAAAACTGGAGGAAACTTGCCATAAGGTTCAAAATGTCTAAAATACTCAAACCGAAAACTGAATACTGATACATCTGTCTGCAAAGCCTCTAACTATATGATCTATGGATTTGATGGGACACGCCCCCAACTAACTCCGTTTACTAAAAATCAACTAAGTCTAATGCAATAATAAGATAAGGATCATCCTCGAATGAAGAGTACTCACTGCTACGTCTACTGCTGCTGACTGGAACTAAGCTGCTAAGGGTGCTCTGGATCTCGTGCTTCTGAACCCATGGTGTAAAGTAAAACACCATAGCGAAAATGCATAGTACGTGGGAATGTACTGAGTATGCAAGATGAGGTAAGGTTAAATGCAAGGTCTTATGCATAAAAAATTACTTAATTGGAAAACATAAGAGTACTGAATGAGGACATATGCATGAATGCACAAACCATAACTGAAATCATTGTGACACTGAATACTGAGACTCGAATACTTCTTTACTGACGTCTGAACTTACTACTACTATTGAAATATTGAATAACTTAATCTTTTGATATTGATAATTGGGTACTGAGGCTAAGATTAGTCCTATCTAGCGGATGACCTCTGAATTTAATAATCATGAGAGTACTTAAGTAAATATAAGATCAGTTCTACCCAGCGGGTGATCTCTAAGATTAATGATAATGAAATGATTTTAACTTAGTCTGAGATTAATCCTATCTAATGGAGGATCTCTGAAACATGTTGATAATAAGATTGATTGACTAACTCTGAGATCAGTCCTTTCTAGAAGTAATCTCTGAATCTGCTGATATATTAAGGGTTGATTGTATCTAACAGTCCTGAATCTGTACTACTGAGCTGAGTTGTTTCACTGAGACTGAATCTGAAGTTGAGACTCTGGGAAGTATTTATCTAATCGATATGCCCCTTCTAGCTAAGTTGGGGTCCAACCTGTAACCCCAGTTGGAAGGGTGTCAGTACCGTGCCATGGGTAAAGACAACTTTGAGGAGTCAGTCCTATATAACGGGTGACTCCTAGGACCAAACCTACCTAACGGGTGACCCCTGAGTATGCCAATCCTATCAGCGGGTGACATCTCATACCTATGATGGCTACGTAGTTATGGAGCTTAGAGATTGCTCCTAGGGATCTCAGTCCTATCTAACGAGTGAGCCCCCATCCCTAGGTTCGCTTGGTGCTAAATCCTACTCCCAACTAAAAGACTCTGAACTAATTATTTTTCTTAAACTGTACTAGACTGAGCTGAATCTATTTCTGATCCCACTGATTAACTGAGCTAAACTGAGTTCACTTGATTCCGAAGACTGACAGAATATTACTGGAATTTAAGGTATGATGAATGCTACTGAGTTCTGACTTGAATACTTGATTTCTACTGAGGTCTGAATGGGATACTTGAATACTACTAAGATCTGAGCTGAAGCTGGAATGTTAATGATATTTAAATTATCTTGAATTTTTCCTAAGATTTGTGACTAACTGAATTCTACTGATCATAGAACGACTGAGATAACCTTAAGACTGACTCGTTTCTAGACAAGTAACTAAATTTCGGTTATAAATACCCCCAGGACTCGATGACATAAAAGTAAAACATAACCATATTTGAATAATCATTACCATGGGCTTTCATTCGCCATTACAATTATTAAAACATCTTTTCTAGCACTTGGGAATCACAAACATGTAATTGTATAGGGAGACATGCTATTGGCTCATACTTCATTCAACAAGGTCTTGCATCAAACACTTATCATGCATTAAAGAGTACATAATTGGGGGATTTCATATTAACATGTCAAAATTCATTCACTAAGGCTTTTCAACAAACACTTAGCATACATGGGCTTATACATGGGTGGGATTTCTTGTCAACATGTTATAATGGCTCTAATTCCTTCACATAAACATTTTATCAAACATAGGGGGAGTATGCTTTGGTTATCCAACAATTTCTACATCTAATTATCATAAATACATCATTCAACATGCAACTTGGAGGGGCTTTCTCATGAACATCATATAATTATCACAGACTAGGATCAAAGCTTAGAACTTTGTATCTAAATCATGAATTAAAACTCAACAACACATAAGCATGAACTTCAATACACATAAATCATGAAATCTCATCAAAACATAAACTTTAAAATCTTGAAAGGGATTCTTGAACTTCTTGGGTGGAAGGAACTGAAGAATCAATATCTACATACCTTACTATATGATTCTTGAAAAGTTAACGAAGGAATCTTGATGATTGGGGTCTTGATTTAGGAACCCTAGCTCTTGTTCTTGAACAATTTTGAGAGAAAACTAGTATTTTGAGTTAAATGAGTCCAAATCCCATGTTAATGGACTTATATAGGGGTGGAAAATTGACCAAATTACCCTTGAGAGCACGGAGGTGGATGCTGAAAACTGGGCACAAAGGCGCTAGGAAGGGCGGTGCCTTACTATAGCCTTTCCCACAAAGGCTACAGCCAGGGTGGAGCCTTGGTTAGAGCCTTTTACACAAATGCTACAGCCAAGGTTGCACCTTCTTATAGCCTTTAGCTACTGGTTTAAAATCCAAACGTGCCCTAAACGGATTTCAAAAATTTGAAACTCACCCGGAATTTACTATACCTTGCCCCATCGCAACGCATCTTGAAAATAAAAAATTGGAGGTCGGGAAGGTCGCAAAATAATTCATCAAAGTTCAAAGGCTTATGAAATGAAGAAGGTTCCAACTCTTAGTCAAATTTTCTAAGTGTTAAGCCTTTCTTTGCATGCTTTAGAAGCTCTAACGACTAGGAAATTTTATGGGGTCTTACATCATTGAAGCTTTACTGACAAGTAATTTCAATTGTTCCTTGTAATCAAATGTTTGATACAACATTAATTCAATTCCATCAGAGAAAAAGTAGAGGGGTTGTATCTCAATACCACCACCTTAACCCTTTTATTTCAAACTTCTATCATCATCTCCATCTCCATCTAATGCTTCATCATCGGCCCAATCATCTACCAACTCATCTCCAATGAATCATCATGGATTAAAGATTGAAGTAGAGGTGGTGGTAAGGTTGATGTTGAAGCTTCCTCTTCACACTTCTCCATAATATTTATTCTTAGAAAAAAACTAGAACCGGCTATACCAACATCATGCATGTACATTTCCACTTGTCGTTCATTCTTTGTGAATGTAAGATGCATTTTTTTTCTTTTATTCATCAAATAACTAATTACATTGTTTGTGTGATCATAAGCCAATTTCTCGTATTCAATTATACTATAAATCATATCATCGTACAAACGATTGCAACGAAGGACAATAGATACAGACTGTTTGGACCAAGATTTTCAATTTCAATATCTTGAAGTCGCCTTTCACGCACCCATGAAATCACCAGCAGCTACAATATATTCGGCTAGAGACATAATGGAAACACTGATTGATTCCTAGGTCTATGAATTTTTAATGGACCGATGATAATTGAAAAATAAGACAGAGCAATGACTTATCAAAATCGACCTTAGTTGTAATAATGGATGCTCAAGTATAAATGAAATAGTTTAGAAGCTGTAGAATTTACCTATTGGTTAAGAAATAAGAAAATATAAAGTTTTTGTAAAAAAAATGGTCAAAACAAAATTTTGGGGTGAAACATGGCTTAAAATATTGAAAGCTTAGGATGAAAATAGCTCCCAAACACCAAATTTGAGAAAGAAGCATCAAATTTTTGCCAAAAAATCTAAGGTAATTGAGTTTTTTTTTTTTTTGAAAAAATGGCTTTTGACAGTGAAATTCCTGAAGACCTTTTTGATTGGATAGTCTTTTATTTTTCTATTACTTTTTAAATGGGTATCAAATGAATGATGATTAGGAAGGAATTTTTTTGTATTATCATAGACTTTGGCGGTCAAAAAATATAATGTAATACCCCAAACTTACTTTAAGTCGAGTTTCATCCTTAAGAAGAGAAAGGGATGACTTCCCAAGAGAGAAGTATTTTAAACCGTGTAGAATTTTTCTAATATCGACTTTTTGTCAAGTGGAGAATTGAATAAGCTTTCCGTCGATACCAAATTCGTCAAAATCTGATGTCGGGTAAAAAGTTATGGACGTTTTACAGAAAGCTGCCTGAACTGCCCAGGTGCGATGGGTAGGCCAACGGACCGTCGAGCTAGCGATGGACCATCGCCCATATCCGTCGCCATGAGGCAGTAGTCCCATTCACTGGCCAAGTGTGACGGTCAAGACCGACGAACCGTCGAGCTAGCGACGGACCGTCGCCCCAGGCCATCGCGATGAGGCAGTAAGTCCCAGTTCTGGTCCAGGTGCGATGGTCAGTCCGACAGACCGTCGACCCTCCGATGGACCGCCGACCCAACAAAGGACTGTCGCACTCCACCGTCGCATCTCCCGTTCAGTGATTTTTAGTCATTTTAGAAAGGGCTTTTTGATCTTTTTCCACCCTTTTCAGCACCTATTTATATCAGATCAAGGCTTATAACTTCATTATTTATCTGCAACATCAAATGCTAGGGTTTCTTTCAAGATCAAAACCCTTCTTCAAGAAAACTCAAGAAACCAAGAATCTCTCCAAGAACCTTCAAGAAAGAGTCTCCTAAGTTATGTTAGATGTTGATTCTTGGGTTCTTTCCACCCAACAAGTCCAAGAATCCTTTTCAAAATTTCAAAGTTTATGTATTTATGAGACTTCATGATTTATGTGTATTGAAGTTCATGATAATGTGTTGTTGAGTTGTAATTCATGCTTTTGAATACATGTTGCAAGTCTTGATCTTGATATGGGTTGAATTGCATCATGTCCATGTTAAAGCCCTAAATTTTGCAAGTTGGTTGGTGTAATCATGATACTTGGGTGTAGTATTTGTTCCATAACAAAAGTATACTCCCCACATGTTTGAAAAAATGCTTATGTGAAGGAAATAGAGTCAATATAGCATGGTTAGCAAGAAATCCCCAATTATGTATAATTTCATGTAAGCTAAGTGTTTGTTGAAAAGCCTTATTGAATGATTTATGATATGTTGTATGCATTATCATTCACGTGTATTCCTTATTGAGTGAACTTTGAGATACTGGTATCACTTTCTATACCATTACATGTTCATGATATTCAAGTGATTGGCGAGATATCGCATTGATTATGTTGTGGATGATAGCCTATTGCCATGTCATGTACGAGTTCTCCTGTTTTAAGATATTTATGTTATTGAGTCCTAGGGTATCTAGTACCCAAAATTTAGCTTCTTGTATAGAGCTGAGTCAGTCTCAAGATAATCTCAGTCATGCTATGCTCAGTAGAATTCAGACGGTTATAGAACTTAAGAAAATTCAGTGATCTCAGTATAAGTGCAATCCAGTCTCAGTATCAGTCTAATCCGACTTAGTATTCAATTTCGACACAACAGTATTCAAAAGTAATCAGTACTCAGTAGTACTTAGTAGTATTCAGTATTCAGCTCAGACTTCAGTGAAACTCAGTAGGCTAACAAGAATTCAGTAGTATTTAGCCATATAGTAGAATCCAAGTGGCATTCCGTCAGATAACGGAACCAAGTGAACTCAGTCAGATCAGTCAAGAAATATGAACAGTAACAGATTCAGCTCACTCTAAGTTCAGTTAAGAATCAGTTCAGAGTCCTTCAGTTGGGAGTAGGAACTAGCACAGAGTGAGTGCAGGTATGACGGCTTCCCTGTTATATCCCCATTCAGTATTCTCATGATATTCAGTTAAGTAATGTTCATGCATAAGACCTTGCATTCAGCCTTACCTCATCTAGCATACCAGTACATTCAAAGTACTGACGCATACTTTTCTGTGCTATGGTGTCTTATTCCATAGGTTCAGACGTATGGGATCTAGAGCACCCATAGTAGTCCAGACTCAGTAAGCAGCAGTAGACGTAGAAGCGAGTCCTCTACATTCGAGGATGGTCCATATTTGATTATGGCATTAGATTTAGTTTATTTTTAGCAAATAGAGTTATTTAGGGACATGTCCCATCAACTCTACAGTTCAGACAGTTTAGAGGCTTTTCAGACAGATGTATTAGTATTCAATTTTGAGTATTTTAGATATTTTGAACCTTATGGAAAGTTTTCGCTAGTTTTCCACATTTATTTTTGTATATTATGCATTGCTCAGTTACAGGTACCAGCAGAGGATTAGCTTGTTGTAATACCCCACCTTTATCCTAGTTCAAATTCGTCTCTAGAACATCAATGATCTTGTTTCAAAGATGAATATATTTTATTCCATGTGAAATTTTTAAGATTTTGACTTTTTATCACGTGGAAAATTGAATAAGCTTTCCATCGATACCAAATCGCCCAAATCCAACACTCGGGTGAAGAGTTAGAGCCATTTTAGTGAGATAGTGTACCACCTGGTACTTTGGCACGTCACGGAGTCAGTTAAAATGGCAATCGTCAAAATCCAGTGAGCCTCCACAAATATGGCACATCACGCCAAGGCTCAATTTCAGAATTATCAAATTCCAGTAGCTCACCGCGATTCTACCGCATCGCGGTGAAGCTTTTATCGGCGTTCCAGTTCCAAATTTTAATTTCAAGGGCAAAATGGTCATTTTTCTACCCCTATATATACTCCTTAACACGAGATTCAGCCATATTGAACCAAAATATTGTTGTTTTCTCTCAAATTTTCTCAAGAACAAGAGCTAGGGTTTCAAAATCAAGACCCCAATCATCAAGGTTTCACCATTAATCTTCTGAGGATCAAGTAGTAAGGTATGCAGATGTTGATTCTTGGGTTCTTTCCACCCAAGAAGTTCCAGAATCCTTTTCTAAATTCAAATCTCTTATATTTATGAGTTTTCATGATTCATGTAAATCGAAATTGAAGTTCATGTTATTATTGAGTTTTAATTTATGTTTTGTTTACAAAGTTTCAAGCTTTGATCCTAGTATGTGATATGTGATATTCATGATAAACCCTCTTCAATTTGCATGTTAGGTGATGTGTTTATGTCAAGTAAGTATAGAAATTGTAAATAACCAAAGTCTGTTCCCCATATGTTTGTTAAAATGCTTATGTGAAAGATTTAGAGCCATTATAGCATGTTGACTAGAAATCCCCAATTGTGTGTAAGTTCATGCATGCCAAGTGTTTGTTGAAAAGCCTTAGTGAATGAATTATGACATGTTAGCATGAAATTCCCCAATTATGTGCTCTTCAATGCATGTAAAATGTCTGTGGTAAGACCTTGTTGAATGGAGTATGAGACAAGAGCATGTCTCCCTATACTATTACATGTTTATGATTTCTAAGTGCTTGAAGTGATGCTCTAATGATTGTAATGGTGAATGAAAGTCCATGGTCATGATTATTTAAGATGGTTATGTTTTACTTTTATGTTATCGAGTCCTGGGGGTAATTATACCCAATAAATTAGTTGTTGTCTAGAGCCAGTGTCAGTTTTCACGATAAACTCAGTCAAGCCATGATTCTTAGAACTCAGTCAGTTACAGAATTCAGTACTCTCAGACAGTTACAGAACATAAGAAATCTCAGTAATCTAAGTATCATTAGCATTCCAACTACAGTTTAGTACTCAGCTCAGATCTTAGTAGTATTCAAGAATTCAGTTTTAGACCTCAGTAGAATTCAAGTAATCAATTTAGAACTTAGTATCATCTAGTCAGATAACGAGATTCAAAAGTATTCCATCAGATAATGGAATAAAGTACACTCAGTCAGATCAGTCAAACCAGATGACCAGTAACAGATTCAGCTCAGTCTAGAACAGTCTAGGAATCAGTTCAGTGTCTCTTCAGTTGGGAGTAGGATTCAGCACCGAGCGAGGGCAGGGATGACAGTTTCCTCATTATTTTAGGCAGAGTCATTAATAACAATCCCTTCACTCCAAAACTATGTAGAAAACGTAGGATGAGGAGTCACCCATCATATTAGGCTTGACTACCTCCCCGGAGTCACCCGTTATATTAGTTATGGCTCTAACCAGGTGTCATCCATTATATTAGGCATGGTATCCTGGGTTTAGAGAGAAGTTTCTTTACCCATGGCACGGTACTGACACCCTTCCAACTGGGGTTACAGGTTGGACCCCAAAGAAGCTAGAAGGGGCATGTCGGTTAGATGACTACCTCCCATAGTCTCAGTTTCAGATTTAGTCTTAGTAAAAGAATTCAGCTGACGAGTCACCTATTATACTAGGCTTAAATACCTCTCAGAGATCACCCGTTATATAGGCTTGATCTCAGATTCAGACAATCATATTCATTATCAGTAGACTCAGAGGTCACCCGTTATATAGGATTGATCTTAGATTTAGTTTATCAAGTATCAGGAATCATTACCAGTAAACTCAGAGGTCACCCATTATATAGTCTTGATCTCAGATATAATAAATCAGTATCAGTATCAGCAAGATTAGACATCAATCTCAATAGACTCAGTTATTCTGTCTCTCAGTATTAGTAAACTCAGACATCAGTACTAGTAGACTCAGTCATCAGTAAGTCAGTATTCAAAAACTAGTATTTAGAGTTCGTATTCAGTGTTACTGCGATTCCAGTTTTGGATTGTGCATTCATGCATATGTCCTCATTCAATACTCTCATGTTATTCAGTTAAGATATGTTCATGCATAAGCCCTTGCATTTAGCCTTACCTCATCTACCATACCAGTATATTCAAAGTACCGATGTATACTTTTATCTTGCACTATGGTGTCTTATGCGATAGGTTCCGAAGTGTGAGATCCAGAGCACCCTTAGCAGTCCAGACTCAGTCAACAGCAGTAGACGTAGCAGTGAGTCCTCTTCATTCGAGGATAATCCTTATTTTATTATGGCACTAGACATAGTTTATTTTCAGTAGATAGAGTTAGTTGGGGACATGTCCCATCAACTCCACAGTTCAGACAAGTTTAGAGGCTTTTCGGACAGATGTATTAGAATTCAATTTTCAGTATTGAGTATTTTTAGATATTTGAACCTTATGGCAAGTTTCCACCAGTTTTCCACATTTATTTCATTACATTATGCAGTGCTCAGGTACAGATATTAGAAAAGGGTTAGATTGTGGTCCTTCGGGATCATGAGCACCGTGTGGCATTCCGATTCTAAAAAATTAGGGTGTTACACTTGTGGTCCTTCGATATCATTAGCACCGTGTGGCGTTCTGATTCCAAAAAATTGGGGCGTTACATATAAAAATGATGATGTCATAATAAGTGGATATATGCCTAATACTTTCAAACTTATGGTTAAATGCCTAATTGTATTTTCAAAGTGGCTTTCTAGCCAACTTACCTATCATACATGCCAAAACTATCACGTTGTGCCATATATCTCATTGCATCCCCCAACAAGAGAGATTATTCAAGACTTGAATTCCTGCATATTTATCCCAATTTAGCTTGTGGCATCTGCCCCATGTTATTGTTATTTCAGGTACAAAATTTATATATTTTAATACGGACTTCAACACTAAGTTCAAGAACTATTTCAAGAACTACATTGAATTTACAACAACTTCAAACACAAGTTCAAATGAATAATCCAATCAACTATCAAAATGAAGTGTTTATCAACTTTAATAAATAAAGATGAAGCAAAAAACGTAAAATCAAGTCCACCAACTTCACGGTGTGTCCTTAAAAAATTTATTCACCTCAAGTACCCGAGGTTATGGAATCTTTCCTCCCAGAATAAAATATTTCTCTTTTAAAAAATAGTGGTACCTCAAATTTTCTGAAACCCAAACTCAATCAACATTTTGATGATCACATAAGAGTTTTTAGAAGAAGAAGAAGAAGAAGAAGATTTCTTTTCTACTCAGAATTATTTGTTTACCTGAGAAAAAATTCAGGCACTTATAGCCATCAAGGTATTGCTTCATGCAGAGAAGCAATGGTTCAGAAAGGTGAACCTCTTCATAAAGGTATAACTCTTCGGAAAAGGTGTAACTCTTTGAAAAAGTCACAACCCATAAGAATTGTTATAACCATATAAAGTGAAAAGGTGTCTATTCAATTGCATCATTTCTCTTGGTGTCTTTCCAAAAAAAAAACTATTCATTTTCCATTAACACCTTTTAAAAATCCAACAATTCCCCATATGAATGGGGAATGTCTATTTTAATAAAAAATTTATTGACAAATGTGTGATCAACAAGAAAAGACTAATTGCATCTGGATAAATAGATTTTTCTTTAAAAAAATTTATAGTGAACATGCATGAGATGCACTCGATCAATCAGTAGATTTGATATCTTTGAACCGTTGAACTTTGTACACCTAGACAACACAAGTCACACAACTAATTTTTTTTAGCATTTATGGTTCTCACGTTTTTATTTGTTTCGACCATTAACACATCCTGGTTTCATGAGAGGTAGAGAATAGGCCTTTATTAAAATTCTTCTTGGAGCGGCTTCCACTTCACCCTCACATAGGTGATTCCTAAAGGTTTAATCCTATAGATCAAACTATTTGGTAAAACCTGCCAAACTTAGAAACCATTAAAAATCTTCAAACCATAATCCTTATCCTTGTTCTCTAGACATTCTTCATCATGAGAATGGGCTGAATATATTGATAATGTTGAACCGCTAGTCACAGCTTTGTTTGATCTCTTTGAATCTAGCTCTTGGTATCTTCAGTCTTCTAGGTAGAATTACCGTCATGATGACTTGTCCTAGGCTGTTAACCTATTACCTTCGATGATCTCTCAACTCTTTCCCTAGATAGGCCTTTTGTAAGTGGATCTGATACATTGTCCTTTGACATCACATAGTCAACAATGATAATTCCACTAAAAAGTAGTTCTCTAACAGAATTATGTCTTCGCTTTATATGATGAGATTTACCGTTGTACATTATGCTTCCTTCCCTACCTATCTCCACTTGACTATCATAGTGTATACATACTAGTGTTAAAGGTTTAGGCCAATAAGGAATATCTTCTAAGAAATTTCTAAGTCATTCAGCTTCTTCACCGGCTTTATCTAATGCGATAAATTTAGATTCTATTGTAGAGCAGACAATACATATTTGCTTGGATGATTTCTAAGAGACTACTCCTCCACCTAAAGTAAATACATATCCACTCGTGGATTTTACTTTATTCGTTTTGGTGATTCGGTTTGCATTACTAAATCCTTCAATTACCACTATATATTTATTATAAAGAAAATCATAGTCTTGAGTATATTTTAGATACCCCAAAACTCTTTTCATTGTCATCCAATGAGTTTGATTGGGATTACACATATACCGACTCAATTTACTAATAGCACATGCTATATCTGGTCTCTTACAATTCATGATATACATAACATTTCCCAACACTCTTGCGTAGTCCAACCGTGAGTCACTTTCACCTTCATTCTTTTGAAGTGCAAAGCTCACTTCTAATGGGGTCTAGGCAATACCGAAATCCAAATACTTTAACTTGTCAAGTACCTTTTCAATTTAATAAGGTTGTGACAATGCCAATCCTCGTGAATTTTTATGGATTCTTATTTTTAAGATCATATCCGCATCTCCAAGATCTTTCATACCAAACTTTATCTCAAGCATACGTTTAGTAACATTTTGTTAGAAATGTCCCTATTGATGACCAACATATCATACACATAAAACAAACAATGATGTTATGATTTGGAGTGTCTTTAATGTAAATACATTTATCACATTTGTTTATCTTAAAGCCATTTTCCAACATGGTTTGGTCAAACTTTGCATGCTATCGTTTGGGTGCTTATTTTATTCAATGAAGTGACTTCACAAGTTTGCACACTTTCTTTTCTTTACCAGGAACCACAAAACCCTAATGTTGTTCCATGTAAATTTCTTTATCCAATTCTCCATTTAGGAATATTATTTTCTCATCCATTTGATGGATTTCAAGACCATATACCGCTGTTAAGGCAACCAATATCCGAATGGATGTTATCCTTGTTACAAGAGAGTATGTATCAAAATAATCAAGGAATTTTTTTTGTTTAAAGCCTTTCACTAAAAGTCTTGCTTTGTATTTGTCAATAGTACCATCAACTTTTATTTTCCTTTTGAAGATCCATTTAGAACCAAAAATTTTATTTTTTGAAGTAAGATTAACTAACTCCCAAGTGTGGTTGGTCAAGATTAAATTAATCTCACTATTGACTGCCTCTTTCCAAAAGGATGTGTCCGAAGATGACATTGCTTTTTTAAACGTTTAAGACTCATTTTCAAAAAAAAATTCACAAATTTTGATCCAAAGGAAGTTGGCATTCTTTGACGTGTACTACGTCTTGGATTCTTATCATTAGGTACATTCTCACTTAGTTCATCTTGAGGTTATTTAGACCCTCCACTAGACTGATAATATCCAGTTTTAAATGAATAAATGTGTTCAAGAAACTCAACATTATCTGATTCAATTATCCTATTTCATTGATATTTGGATGTTCAAATTTATGAACTAAAAACCGACATTCTTTATTGCTTTTAACATATTCAATGAACATGCAGTCCACAAACTTAGGTCTTGTTTTTACCTTTTTAGGCATAGTAACTTGGACTTTCACTAGACCCCCCACCCCCACCCTACACACACACTTTGAAATATTTCAAGTTGGATTTCCTTACTTTCCATTTTTATATGAAATTGAAAATGTCTTACTATGGGGCACTTTATTGAGTATTCGGCTAGATGTAAGGATAGATTCCCCCTACAATTTTTGCAGTAAACCCAAACTTATAAGTAAGACATTTATTATTTTCCTTAATGTTTGATTTTTTCTTTTCGCAATCCCATTTGATTGAGGTGAATACGGGACAGTAATTTGATGGACAATTCTATTTTCTACATATATGTAATGCCTCGAAAATACACCCTAGACGTCACATGGTGCTCAAGACTACAAGTAATCTCAATCTAACCCTTTAAGCCTTCTAATAACTTTGGAACTCATAATAAAGATAAACTTGACTTGCAAAATCTTGAGATACTGAATTAGTGTCTTAATTGAAACTGAATTAATATCTTATTAAAAGTCTTAAACTTAGAAGTCTTGAAAAAAATACTTTTAAGTCTAACCAGAAAATAGTCATACAAGCCTCTACTTCTAACTAGAGAGCCACTAAGACAAGCCCCAGTTGACGCGAACTAAACAGAAAATCAAATGACTAAAATATTTCATTAATAATAATGTCAGATAAAATGGGTCCTCAAACTATGAGGACTCACCAAGCATCAGGATATAGGTGGAGATATCCGTAATCAATCACGCTGCTAGAACCGAGCACCAGAACCTCCATTATGAAATAATGTAGCACATAGACGTATATGTGGATAAGTTTTTCTGGAATGTACTGAGCATGTGGGGGTGAATGCACAAGTAAAATAATAACTCAATTGATACTTATATTTTCAAACAATGCATGCTAAGTGTAAATGACTCACCTTAGGCTTGAATAAAACGAAAGCTGTAAAATCATAAAACATGAATAATAAAGCATACTGAATAAAATTTGTGAGCCACATAGTTTTTGAAAGCTTTACTTTTAATCTTTCTTAGGGAGGTTTTTCTAATCGGCATAAACTATGTGAGCTACCATGAAGTCCAATGTCTTACCTAAGTTGGGGAGAGTCGTTCTACCCTTGTCATCGGAATAGGACCTTAAACTGAGTGATCACTATTTGTAACTTCATCCATATTAGGAATAAGCTTAACCTACATTGGCTCGTAGTTCTAGGGAATGTGACCTTGGACGCATACCCAACTCGGTGCTAAATACTACTCCCTTATTACTTAATGCTTATACTTTAGGAAATCTACCTTAAAATAGCATAAGGGTTTATAATGAAAACCAGTTATGCTTCTCTTTGCTTTACACTGTAATCAAACTGAATAAATGTGGATTCCATATCTTAGCTGAAGATCAATTCTTGCTTTAAATCTTGATATAAGCTTGTCATAGATTGCTTAAAAGCATAATCTTCTTGAAATCTCAACACTTAAACTTAGGGCTGAAAATTCATGCTTTAAACTCATGGTAATTCATACCAAAACTTCATGCTCAATATAATTCTAGAAATACTTCAACAATAACAAGTCAAGATAGTGCAATCTCATTCATAATATAAATCTTGTAAGTTAAAAGCATAAACATAAGCACTCCTTGATATACTTAAAGCTTAAAATGTCATGATAATCATATGCTTCAAGAATATATAAACTTGGGTATAAACCCTACTTCAAAACAAGTAAATAGAATCTTAAAATCATGCAATTTGGGAACAAGGGTGAAAGGATACTCTTGTTCATAACCTCACATACCTTAATAGGCTTGATTTGATGGATGAAAGCTTGACTTTGTAAGCCTTGGAGATGATCTTGGAAGCTTTCTTGAACTTCTTGAATTAGAAACTTAAATTTGTGTTTATCTTGAAGGGAAAGTAATGGAGTTTTGGTATTCCTGAGAGGAGTTTAAGGTTTCTTGGAGAGAAAATTGATAGAGAATGAGCAAATAATACGTTAATCAACGTTTAATCTATTGTTTTTATGAATTGAGTCGGTGGGAAATGACCTAACTGCCCATTAGAAGATTAAACTCATAACTGGAATAACGTTTGGAGGCCTAGCACATCACGATGACATGCTCATCGCTATATAGGGCGCGATGCGATGCAATCGTGATGAGCTGCAGGAATTGAAATTCAAACACGACCCAATCCTCATCCGAAAAATCCAAAACTTTCCCGATATATGCTCCTTACACCCTTGAATATGAATTAAATTAAAAACCATTGTCTCGGAGTCCGGAAGATCAACTTAAAAAATCCTCGAAGTTAAGGGGTCAAAATAAGGCTAAGTCTTCAACAGTTAGTTAAATTTTCAGGCTTTAAGCCTCTTATGCAAGCACTAGGAGCTGAACTAAGCTAAATTTAATACGAAGTATTATAATATATCTCCACAAAAGGAGATTTATATTCTCCACTCCTATCACTTCTTATTATTTTGATATTTTTATCCAACTGATTTTTTATTACTTAAACGCGTTTATAGCTTCATCCTTACCATTTAGCAAATAAACATAACAATATGTAGTACAATCATCAATAAAAGTTATGAGATACTTTTTCCCACCACGAGATAATGTTGACTTCATATCACAAATGTTTGTGTGGATTAAGTATAAGAGATTGAAATTCCTTTCAACGAACTTATACGAATCGTAGCATATTTCAATTCCACACACGTTTGTCACTTTGATTTATTGCACTCACAATTAGGCAAAATTTCTAAGTTAATCAGTTTTTAAAAAGTTTAGTAATTGACATGTCCTAAATGTTCATGCCACAATTCATTTAACTCAATCAAGTAAGAAGAATTAAAACTTTTATTGATCTCAACAATCATTACATTGATCTTAAATAGGCCATCAGTGAGGTAATCTTTTCCTACATACACTTCTCATTTGCTAAGTACAACCTTATTAGAAATAAATATATATTTGAATTTATTTTTGGTCAGAAGTGATATAGAAATAAAGTTTTTTCTCAACTTTGGTACATGAAGGACGTTGTTGAGTGTCAACACCTTACCTGATGTCATCTTCAAATAAAATTTTCCCATTTCTTCAACCTTTGTTGTTGCGGAGTTAGCCATATAAATCGTCTTCTAATCTTAAGTCAGAGCATGCGAAGCAAACAACTCTTTGTTGGCACATACATGACGGGTGGCACTAGAATCAATCCACCAATCTCTAAGATTACCCACCAAGTTGCATTCTGAAAGCATGACACAAAGATTATCCACTTTATTTTTTGGATTCAGCCATGTTGGCTTAATCCTTCTTCTTGTCTTTCTTAGGGGCCCAACAGTCCACGAACTTATGACCAGCCTTACCACATTAAAACATTTTTCTTTGAATTTCTTAATTGGAGGATTACTTTGTTGTCCTAATGTTTTCATGCGTTTCTTTGAGTTATTAGGGTCATCTTCCACAATAT